>JAWZYV010003979.1:0-451222 GCA_038373885.1 Cheiracanthium punctorium | reverse complement strand
TGGAAGAATTCGAGAACAGCTGGATAGATTGCTCAATGCTGAAGAAAGGGCAGCCGTTGCCATCGCTCGACTTAACTACCAGCAAGATGGCGGACGATCGAAACGTTCATCGCGTGCCAAAGATCCCTATAGCGTGCCAGAGACCCTTTTTTGACGCAGCTGGCTGTGCGGCACATCCACCTACCCCCCCCCCCCCTCCCTTGGCTACGCCCCTGATGAGAGAGTTAACACTAGAACTTAGGGCGTGTGTACTAGGCAGTCGATCTGAAATTTTATTTTCTACAAATACGAGAGGATGTACGAGGGCGAGTCAAATGAAAGTAACCCCCCCCCCCTGCACAAGAATGGTTCGGTCCATCATCTGTGACGCACACGCATAGTACATAGACATCCCTCATTTACAAAAGTGACGCAAAAGTGTGTGGTTAAAGTTCTTAAAGGCGCTCATACATTGGGTTGAAGACGGTAGCATGACATAATGGACGCTCCAAAAGAGGAACAGCGTGGTGTGGTCAGGTTTTTGACAACTGAAGGTGTTCCCAACAAGTAATTAGTCGCCGTATGACTACCGTGTACGGTGAACATTGCATCTCATTGGCCACTGTGAAACGTTGGAGCAAACGGTTCAGAGAAGGACATGAAAGTTGCAAAGACGATCCAAGAGTGGGCCAAAGTCACCTCGCAATCACACCCCGACACAATTGCACATTGCACATGCACAGGTTGATGAGTTGATTCGACCAAGCCATACAGCCCAGATTTGTCTCCATGCGACTTTCACATTTTCGGGAAACTGAAAAAACTTCCAGGTATCAGATTCGTGTCGGACGCCGCCGTGAAGGAGTCAGTTACAGACTTTTTGAATCAGCAGCCTATGGAATTTTATGAGACGGGAATCATGCGGCTCGTTTGTCAATGGGACAAATGTCTCAATGTTCATGTTTGGAAATCAACTTTATATAGGAAAACTTGAAAGTTTTAATGCACCAGTAGTGTCTAGTTGAAAAAGTTTGTTAGTGTACGTGTGCAAGTTCTATCTATTATCGCTCTAGAAACATACACACTGAATGACAAATGAACTACAAACGAATTTAATTTTAATGTATTCTTTTTGTAAGTGTTTTAACACGGATTTTCTCAAACTGTACGTTACATTATCAAGAATCATCGCTAATCCTCATCACATGAGGCTTAAGGAGATCACACGTTTTTTTTTTTTTTTCTTTTTCTTTCTGAGAAATGTAAAATTTTATTGAAAGTTATTCATATTTGCAATTATTCAAGCTTTTTAATGGACTTAAAAAACTTATTGTAATCAGCGAAATTTAGTTTGAAATTTTCCATTTGGCAGGTTTCTACCCAGAGCATACGTATGCACTGAACCTGTTTTTATAAAACCCTCGATTAATCTTATTATAAAACTTTTTGTTCTAGAGTAATAATGCAAAAATAAGTTGATGGACAGATTCTGCAAAGTCGATTTACTATAAGAAGATGTCTCATATATGGACAACTAGAAATTTTCTGTCATGAATTATCAAGTCCTCCAAATTCAGTTTTACACTGGAAGACCAAAATGACTCATAGTGCACTACAGGTCGGTAAAAGAATAATGGGGAACTAAACAAGAATCTCATTGTAATCAGGGGTGGACGGGGGAGAGGAGCAGGTCTAAGAGAAGCATGAAAGTTTTTAAGATATTTACATCAGTTTATAGAGAGAGGCATCCGGGTAGAAGGTTGAGGGGACTAGAGTCCTACACCTCTTAGTTGTTAGTATAATGAATAGCTTTATATTATTTCAGTTCTAAATTGTTTGAAAGCCTAGTTTCACCCAATTCAGGTCCGAGCCCGAATTGTTGAGTACCTCTCCCCTTTTTTAAATGTGCACCATATAGACAGTAGCGGATTCAGGAGAGGGGCTAGGGGGCTTCAGCCCCCCCAAAAAATGAGATTACTAACGGGTAACATTCTGCTTCAGTATGCACTTTAAATATGTGAAGTGATCTTTTTTAATCACTTAGCCCCCCGCCCCCCCAAAAAAAAAGTTTTTACATTGGTTTAGACGAAAATTTTGCTCTTATTTTTATTAACCATGTACGACAAGACTTTAGATTCAGAAAATACTTCTATAAGAGAAACGAAGTATGCGTGCCACGGTACTTTCTTCCATATATAGAATAATTCCAAAGATAAAGCAAGGTTTAGTTTAAGACTGGCAAGATAGACTTGCATTGCCCTGGGATAAAGACTTTTTTTTTAACTTTGCTTTATCCATTTGGCGTCCTAAATTTTGACATTGATTCAACCTTGATAAAATTATTATAGAGCCTTTTACTCGTTGCCTCTTGGTGTGTACCTGGAGTACGGATCATCGAAATACAAAGCAAAATAAGTAAAAAGAAAAAAATATATAAAGCTCAGTTTTACCCATACTCCGTTTGTCATAATATGAAAAATTTAATTTTTATTTAAAAAAAAATTCCTTTCAATTAAATCTTTGTTCCGTAACTAAAAACTATCACTTTCATTTCGGGTTAGGGGGGGAGATGTTTGTCCAAAGCCCTTGGACCTTTCTTCTCCTTTGGATACGCCCTTGACACTATTGGGAATTGAAATATTCAGACTTTTCCCTTTCTTAGTGCAGGAGCTACAAAATCCTCACACCTTTTGCTGGAAAATAAAAACCCTGCCCCCCATTCATAGGACACACAAAAAAAAAATGAATCCTTATGAAACCTTGTCAACAATCTTTATGGATGTCATCCACTTCCCGTAGTGAGGAGGTTCATTCTGTTTCACGCGTGCGTACATCCTGTGTTTGGTTACAAGTTGACCGTTAGCCATAGGACTTATCTGAGCGGGGGAGGCGCGGGTCATTCAACCGGACGCCGGACAGACGAGCCCTTTCTTCCGGACATCTGGAGGAAGTGGACATCGTATCGGGTGTCCAAGACGGAAGCCCCACGGTGACACACAGCACTTGTGGACATGTTTTATAGGTGCTAACTCTTTTCCTCCTGTCCAAGAGAAAAGCGAAAGTTCCAGTGCCCTACTAACCGATCCGTTGGGCTTTTCAAGAGCTCTAGTCCTCTATGGCTTGCTCCTGCCAAGGTTAGATATAATGCTGATTACTA
The DNA here is from genome assembly GCA_038373885.1 of Cheiracanthium punctorium. NCBI lineage: Eukaryota > Metazoa > Arthropoda > Arachnida > Araneae > Cheiracanthiidae > Cheiracanthium > Cheiracanthium punctorium. Next base: position 448,086 of record JAWZYV010003979.1, on the reverse strand, counting down.
ACACAGCTATAAAACGCATGTATACTCGCACACACAATAATCGCATGTGCGATTTATTTTAATCAACCATGAATCCATTTTGACTTGTTTTGTCGTGACATGTCTGCGTATTTCACATGATTAACAAAACGATTAGCCAAAGAATGTTAAGATTTTGTGTTTAGGACGGTTTCAAAATCGAGTTATTTTCCCTATATATAATTCCAATCGACTGAGTGATTTATTACGGAGTCACTCAAAAGATTTTCTAGGTATTAAAGTCTTTGGGAAATCATTGTCTGGACCAAGCCTCAATTCCGTTGGTTACAAGCTTATCGACTTTTGGTGAAATACCGACTAATTTTGACACCAAAAATAAATTATCAAAGTGGAAACTAGCTTAGCAACATCTCCTGTTTTTTGGCAAGAAATCGCCAAGCCCTAATGTTATTGAAGTACTGTATCTCATTTTTAAATTAAACAAGTTTAAATGAAGTGCTTTAAAAAAGAGATTGTACGAGATTTTAAGAGAGATTTTTTAAGGTTTCTTACTATTGTCCTCCTTCGAGTGGTGCAATTCGTAGATATACAGGGTAATTATCGTTAATAAACTAAGCAATTTCAGTGTCTTTTTTTTTTACACTATACCTTTACATCTTTTTCTCATATTCTCCCTATCTCTCTCTTTTCTCTTTTTATGTATTGGGGGGGGGGCGAAATCTTGATTTGAAAATCAGATCACTTAAAATATTTGTGGCTAGAAATGCTTACTCGTATTTATTACTAATTTGGTAAAATAATTTATAGCCAATTAAAATAAGTACTTCGAAAAATAATATATTGGTATAAAAGTACCTACAGCGGAATAAGACGCTTAACCAGTAATTATCAATAAGAAATGCTTGAAATAGTCTCATCAGAATAAATAAGAATTTTGACAGCTAACTACTGATCGTAACGCTACTGTTTGGCGGCATTTGCGATGCTCCTGTGTGAGATGAACAGGAATTGAACAGGATTCTTTTTTTTGGGGGGGGGGCAATTTTTTTTAAAGCAATTTGATCTGAACAAAATTTACAACAAGGTGAAATACAATGTTAATTTTTTTTTCGAAGGTGGGGCTAGTACATAGAAAATGCTTTCTTGACTTAAAAGTATACATTGAAACTAAATGTTACCAATAATCCAGCCCCTCCTCTCCCCATCCTTCACTGAGTTTACAAATTATGTAATCAAATTATTAGGTGTACCGGAAAATAATGTCATTTTCTCACATGTCAATAATTCTCCTAGCCAAAACTGCTGGAGTTAGTAATACGTAATTGGGGATATGTTAGTTTTTTAACATGCATGCTAGATTAGACAGCATTTTCTAGAATTCGTAACCTATGAGATATAGGAATCAAAAATGTTCTTTTCATATATCCCGTGTGATCCCAAAGAAAAAAAAAGTATATCTATAAAATTCTTGCTGTAAAATACAGCACTCACGAATACCTAAAACTCACTTTCAGAGCATTTGGAGTAGGGATGGACGCGAGACGACTTTTTTGAGAGACGAGACAGAGATTTACAGCTTGCGAGACGAGACGCACATTTTTAACATTATGATATAGGGATTTTTGCGAGACGAGACAGAGCGTTTAGGCTATTTTGCGCAACGCGAGACTCCTATTTTTCGTCTCGCGTCCATCCCTAATTTGGAGTATCTTCCTCCAAGGAGGGCAGACGTAAAAAAATGGTGTGGATGGTCATTTTTCTTGAGAGAAAAACAAAATTCTATCGATAAAATTTTCACTTAAAAATTTAAAAAATATGAATCGCGTATTCAGGGGGACGGCTAATTTGTAATTAAACACGTGTTAGAAATTGTTTCTCTGAAAATTTCGACGTACTGTAAATAGATACGAATTAAACTTACCAAAGGTTAGGAGCTTTTGAAGTTGTCCCATAAATGTTTTTTTGGTGAAGGAATTTTTCAAAGGATAACATTTTTAAGCCATTCATTCTCTCGAAAGCCTAGATGGAGATACTCTAGTTGTCTCATCTTTAAAATTGCCATTTACGCTCTCTGTACCACCGTCTCTGAAGCCCTTTATACCAGTAGCTATCTCGTGCAGAGGCGAAAGTATTTTAGTCTTCTCCTCGGGAGTTCCTCGCTTACGTTGTTTCTTATTTATTGTTTTATTAAGTCCTTGATTGTATTTGCTTAATCGCCTTACATTTCATTGGAGCAATTTCTGCAGTAATGAAAAATCGCAGCCTTAAACAATACTCTACTCTAGTTAGCAATCGAATTATCAAACTAATAACAAGTTTTTGGTTGCAGATTTCAGAACAAAAGGCAAAAAATAAAGAAATAAATAAAAATGTAATTGCGATAAAAGTGAAACAAGATACGAAGTTTTTACCATCTGTTGCAGACGATATTTTGACGCACGCTACAAAACTGCGAAAATAAAATATGCCGAATTTAACATTATTTGGAATTTTAAAGTGAAATAGGGATTCTAAATAAAATAAAAATGCACAATCTACATCTGGAAAAAAAAATTAAAACATCACGAGTAGAGTGCTTTTAGCTACTCAGAATCGAAGAATTTATGCTGATTTATTTCGGTCGTGACGTAATTTTTTTTTGCAGAAATGTTTGCTAATGCATTTTTAAATCGTTACATCAAAATGACGTCAATACCATTATTTTACCTAATTTTGTAACTCGGTTAACTTTTTTACTCTCGGATATCAAAGAAGCTTTTTCTGAAGTTGAAAGTAGTGAAAAATCATTATAAATTGTGGAACGGGTGGATTTTCAGAATTTTAATGTACCCTGTGTTTTTTTCTTTCTGTCTGTACAAAATTTCAAACCACTCAGTTCTTGTTTCGATTAGTCGTTTAGGAATAAACGTTCAATAACAGTAGCGGATCCAGGGGAGAGGCTAGGGGGCTTCAGCCCCCCCGAAAAGAGATTGCACAAGGGTAACATTCTGCTATATTATACACTTTAAATAGCTAAAATGATCATATTTTATTACTTAGCCCCTCCCAAAAGCCTAATACATGGTTTAGACTAAATTTTTGATTTATAGTACATTTTAATTGGGTAAAATAAGCTTTTTAAAAAATTTAGTCCCTCCCAAAAAAATTTCTGGATCCGCCACTGTTCAATAATACATGCATACGCGCATACTTAATGCATACACTCATTTTTATTAAATAGATTAGTTAGATTTTTCATTAATTAAACGTCAGGAATAATCGATGAATCTCTCATATTTTTCTTCTCATAAGAAATTGGACAGGCCGAATTGGAACGTAATTATTTTATTCTTTTTAAATAAACTGAATATCTGGAAAGATCACAACAGGAACTAGCTTTTAACTTTCTTTTTCTTTCTTTTTTCTTTTTCTTTTCTTTTCTTTTCTTTCTTTCTTTCTTTTTTTTTTTTTTTTTTGGAAGTAGGTGAACAACATTCCTTTTTTATACAATCACTCAAAAAGTCAAGTCACATGATAAATGTACGGATTTCAGGTGTAAATAATTAGACTTTCTCTCCATAAAAGGGTTACTCTATCCGAGCAGTTCAAAATAATTAATTTTCGTTGAATTTTTCAAACAAGCAATTGAATGAAAACTGAAATATATTGCGTTATGGGTGAAGGTATGAACTGTGGAATTCAAGAAAGAAAAAACACATTTCATTCATATTTGTAATTCTCTAACGCAGAAGGCGTGCTTCAACTAAAGTTAAAGATTCACATTTCATTATAGAAGAAAATTATTAATTGTTGAAAAAATAATAATGAAATGTTTCGCGCGACAATTTTTTAAACTGTATTACTTCCCAATACGTTAAATAGAAAAATGATGAACTAGCTGAGAAGTCATTCGAAAGCAATAGGTTGAAATTAGGCTTTTTTTTTACGAGTGCTATTTTCTTTAATAAATCGGTTTATACCACACTACCAATACACATTCTTTCCACTTAATAGGGAAAAAATTATGTCGGTAGCAGAATTACTATACGTAAAGAGGGTTAGGTACTTATAGAGTAGAGGGTACTAACAAGAAAAATAATGCATCTTAAACAGGAAATATTTCTCTTGTAGGACAGAGGGTATCTTAAATTATAATCAAGTCAGAGACAAACAGGCTCATATCAATGAATGCAATCTAAGAAGAAAATAAAAGTTTGGGAACCCCAGATATAAACATGCGAGGATACAGTAGCCGAGCGCACTTTAACCATTTGAGGCGCAACCCTTTCCCAATGCTGAAAAAAGGACAGCCGTTGCCATCGCTCGACTAGCAAGATGGCGGACGATCGAAACGTTCATCGCGTGCCACAGATCTAGTTTTGACGCAGCTGGCTGTGCCCGGCACAGCCAGCTGCGTCAAAAAAGGTTCTCTAGATCTGTGGCACGCGATGAATGTTTCGATCGTCCGCCATCTTGCTAGTCGAGCGATGGCAACGGCTGCCCTTTTTTCAGCATTGGGAAAGGGTTGCGCCTCAAAGGGTTAAACGTGCGTTTAAGATTAAAAATGAGCAGCTGAAAAAAAAACAATAACTTCTCAAAATGCATCGACACATTTATAGAAGGCGCAGCATATCGTAGGCTGTTGTAAGGGTACGTGCTCCCTGAACTTTGTTTACAAAATCATTCATTCTATGGTAAAACCTCGATATCTTAGGGAAAAATCGAGATATCGTGTTTTCGAGATAATGAGGTGAAATATAAAAGGGTTAAATTTCTAAAAGGAAACGCATTTATTCGAAGTATTAAGGTTTTCGAGATATCAGGGTTTGAGATATATTTTGTTTTTCATTTTCTGGCTCTTGAATATGTTGTGTGCTCAAAATTTTTGATCACGGTACGCTCATGCTTAAAAGAAATGACTATGGCCTAAATGATTTTTTTATTTATGTGTCTCATTTATTTTCATTACAAACTTTTATATGAAATGCCTCTGAATGTACTTCTGGCTTTATTCACAGGCAATGGCTCTAAATTTTAAGAATATGAAATTTAAAAAAATAACCAATTTCTAAAATTTCCAAATTTCTTTTTAAAAACGTGTGTGATAATTATGACCATGGATTTGAAAATGTTTAACTATATTAGTAAAAACAGAAATACCGGAAGCTCTTAAATATATTGCCAACATCCTTTTTAATATAAATTAGTTTGCTTAAAAAATTTTGCTTTTAGGCCACATAACTTTGAATAGCAAATCGTCAAAATCGTTTATTGAAAATTTTGACATGGTATTTGTTTTTCGATTGCTATTACCTTAAAAATACTTTAAATGACGAAATATATCTAGCATGAAATATAAGCTTTATGCCAAATATTTTTGAAAAAATTTATTTTTTATAGATTTTTTAATTACTCTGGCTGTAATTACCCCACCCTACCCTATTTATATGGGATATATTACAAACGTATTATTTATATGGAGGCAACTGCATTATTTTTGCCTTCAGATTTCTCACGTATTTTATGCAGGCATTTACTGCCTTACCCGCTATGTATATAAGAACTTCTCATCCGAAATTATATAGAAGGAATTGAAACACCAGCAGCAAAATAATGATGTCATAGATTTTGTATTCAATTTTGCAACTCGTAGCCAGATGGGGCCGAACGGAGAATGACATGTAAAAGGAGATGTATTATTTTTACCATCGGATTTCTCACGTTTTTTATCCAGACATTTACCACCTTATATCCGCTACGTATATAAGAACTGCCCATCAAAAATATGAAAAAAGAGGAATTCTTTTTTTTCCCCTAAGCGATATCCAACTTAGCAGATTTCCCTTTTCCCCTTCCGTTTTAAATGAAGAAGGAACAAGGAACCTGTATGTTTGCTTCCAGCCGGGGCCACATGTTTCTCATCTCAACAAAACTATGCAAATCATAAATTTCTCTGTGCTAAGACTTCGCCTCGGACTCTTAGATAAACAGTTACACTTTTTGAGAGAACAGTTATTCTTTAAAACTGAAGCGCTGTGTGTTTCCGTTTGGAGGTCCTCGTAAATTCCACAGAAAGCAACACAAGAGTTTTTATGTACTGGCAGCAGTGTGTTTACGTAATAAATTAATACTTTTTTTGTGCGTATCACAGGGAAATTCGAGAAATGTACTGATTTGATGCAGAACATTCGTGTTTTCGTGAGCTTGCATGCACCAACTATAGAATTCCCTTTTCTTTTGCAACGAAAAAGAAAATTGTTCTTTCTTTTTATGTAAGCCTTTACTCCCAACAATGTCTACCATGTAAAAAAATGCATGACGTAAACAATACTTGAGTACAAGTAGCTGACATATTGCCATTATTTAATGTTTCTGAAATTGCTGAGTTTAACTATCTTAATATGGTGTATGATAATTTTGTTCACTCAGCTACATAGACGTAACTCACTAGAGACAAGGAGGGAGGCGATTGCAACCCTCCCTCCGTCAATTTTTTTTTTTTAATTCTGGTAACGCCAATTTGAAAAAAAAAAAGTTTTACGATAAGAAACATCCGCCTCAATGTTACATGCCAATTTTCACCAATCCGAGTGTGTGATCAGTTACTGTTAGCTAGAGTATTTATTTTACATACGTCCAAGAAACTGTAATTAATAATGACATTAATACAAAATAAAAAGAAACAAATAAAATAGCAAGAGGGAAGTGCTGTTTTACAAATGACACACATATTTTTAAACAAGCTTCGTAAAATTGACCAAGTTTAACGATATTATAATGAAGCGTTCAAAATTCAGCCTTTTCAGTTTTTTTTAAAAAGCGTTCAAGTAAATAAATACTTCTATCTAAAAAACTGGTAACTCTAAAACTATAAACAAAGTCTTTCGCATCCTAATAATGTCTACCATGTATCGTTAAGAATGCAGAGCTTAAAAAAATATTTTGCCATTCACAAGAAGCAGACATGTGGTCAGTTTTAATGTGTGAAGAATTGCTGGGTTTAATTCTGCCTGGATACCACTGCTTGGAGACTGCTTTAAACTTACCTCCAAACGTTGAATGTATTGTGTATTAAGGCAAAACTATTTGAGGGCTGTCTGCCTAATGATAAACCTGTTGAGAGCTATGCTGCCTAATGATAAACCTGTTGACATAAACCTAAGAAGGGATGCCTTGGGAGGACTACATTTTAAGGGTCTAAGCGTTGAACTACAATTTAATATGTACATATTTAATCTGAAAAAGAAGTGAGCAAAAATGGAGAATAAAAAGTATAAGTATAAAAGTATTTTTTCGTAAGTATAAAAGTTTAAAAGTATTTTTTTGTAAATACACAATTCTTTCTTCGAACCAATTAACCAAAAAAAAAATATTTTCTTTTTTTCACAGGCCTCCTAAACACAAATTAATTTTTTTTTAAACCCGTATCTTACCATACTGATAAAATTACACCTTTAAAGAGATGAATTTGCGTCCCGAGCCTTGTTTATAGTAAATGCATGTTGTTTATAGTCCTTAAAAATATAAACGTGTGGTGCTTTAGTCTACCGAGACGTCCCCACGGCTAACCTCACTTAATCTTTGACCTCTCTCTCTCTCTTTTTCTCCTAGCTAACATATGCTCATTTCCGAAAAACCGCTATTTTCGTATATTATAGGGGAAAAACAGCAAAAACAAGCAGAGTTAAAAAGTCGTAACTTAACGGGTGGCATCTGTGACTCTTCAGGTGCCCAGAAAGAGAAGCGAATTAGTTGACATAGCTGAATACCGCAGAATTCCGCGGGTTTATCTGGTGTTGCAGTACTAATATTAGCTTTCTTTTGAAGATATTTAGGATCAAATTTGTGCAAGAACGTTAGTAAATCAAAAGACAGAACCAAGTCAAATGAGGCAGATATTTTTATGTACTTATTGTTTGCTATTTTACAACGGCATAGTTCAGATTTATTTGGAAAGAATAGAGTCATTTGACATAGTTAAATTAAATACAGAATTCCACGAATACCCACTCGAAAAATATTCGAGTGTAAACTAAATTTAGTATTTTAGTTTGGTTCATATCTAATGATTTTTCCATCAAAAATACGCAAACAAATATGAAAAACTGCTATTACATACGGCACGATACACATTGTTGTTTTAAGACCAACAATTCTATAATTAAAATGTAAAAAGTAAGTTTGTCTGTCTGTTTGTTCCAAAACGCCAAGATGTATGGTCCCAGCCCAACCAAATTTAGTAGCATAGGAGTTCATTGGATACACCAAGCTTAAGCACGTAGGAGTATCTCTTTAGAAAATTCGAATTAGGAAAAATAAATACGATTTATGCGATTTCACAGACTTGCAGTAAAAATTTATTTGTGTCATCGAATAGAGGAGACAATTTTCATTTAAACGCTATTTGTTCTGAATGTTTAATTTGAAGATTTTTAAGAGTTTTTAAAAGAATGATCACTTTTTATGAAAATTTTCATACAATTATCTTATACATGAAGCATCCTTAATCTGCCCTTCATAGCTTTTTAAACGATTTTCAAATGATAAGCATTCATTTTGCCTTCTTTTTAAGTAAAACAAAAAAGAAACTTGAATGAGAACTAGGGATGGACGCGAGACAAAAAATAGGTGCAAAATAGCCTAAAAAGCTCTGTCTCGTCTTGTATCCCTATATCGTAATGTTAAAAATATGTGTCTCGTCTTGCAAAAAATCGCCTCTCGTCAATCCCTAATGAAAACCGCACAATTTTGCCTATCGCCGTCCTATATGGATCCTGACGCCGTTACGGTTACGCGGTTGGCCAGAGGTTGTTAGAAACAACAACAACAACAGCAAAAAGGAGAAAGGTTAATTAGATAATTTTATAAAAAGATTTTAAATAAAGATATCTGTAGCGAATGGAAATACACTGTTAAAAAAAAAGCATAAATCATTTTTTCATACTACGTCACAGCTCGTCATGATCTGACGATTTCGGTCTGAGATGTAGTAAGCACACGATTATTTTTGAAAACGATTATTTGATGGCGCAAATTCGTCTGCTGTTTCTGAAAGATTAATAAAAAACCTTAAACATAGGACAATTTGTTGAATGGGTCGCATTTCAACCAATTTTCCATACGATTCTGAATATTTATTTATTTTTAGTCTTGTTAGATTAAAAGTATTAAATTCTAGAATTATGTTGTGATTCCCCAAGCAAAAGAACAGTCTTAATTTCCATATTGTTTACGCATTTTCATTGCTTTGAATAGTATTAAAACCTAAATGTAATATTAGGTTACATGATTTGGCTATGGAAACATTTTTGTACGCTGAGATAATCGGAAAGCTAAATTTGTTTTAAAAAATAACTAAATATCATAGTTGTCTGTACATACATTTATAAACGTAGTTATAACAATAATAAAGTTTAACAAGCTTGTTTACAATGGTACTTGTGAATTTGCAGAGTCCAAAAGAAAAAATGAATTTAGTTCCTAAAAAATGAAGTATAAACATTTGCGCATTTATTGTTGCTATATAATACATGAATTTTTTTTATGCGAATTTATGGCATAATCTATCCCTAAGCTGTGGAATCTTTGAAAAGAAATGTAATTATTTCTGGAAACTACAGCGTACTTCAATTTATTTATTCATATGGTACTGATATCAGAATTATAAAAAGCGATTTCGGTACTGAGTGTAGTTGTCATTTGTCTAAGTATGTGATTTCAAATATGAGTTTATAATTTAATTTATCGCTATATTATATAAACAATTTATTTTTGTTTCAAATTTTACTCCAAACATTTCGTTCCTCACTTAACTAGGTTCAGAGCATGTAAATATTATTAGTAAATAAAATCAAAAATTAAAAAAAAATATTTTTGTCAGGTCAGCTGATTATTATTTTTATTTCTGTTTCATTTCTTTTGCATACTTCTTTTACTTTAATTGCAAGCCTACTTTTATTCTAACCGTGAATCTTTATATTTTTTCTTAATTCAGTTTTATCCTGTGAATTCTAAAACAAATTCATTGATGAAGTTTTGAGTAAAAACGTCCTTTCTGAGGAAAATAACATAATTGAAAAAGTTTTCAACATTTTTCTTCTTATAAAATTTATTTTAACCTTACCACTGTCATGAAAATAAGTAATTCGGATGGAATTTCATTCATTAGAATACCTTAACAATAATTCTTGAAAATATATATTAATATATATTGAAAATTAAGCCACTTTTTTTATTATCTATCGCGACTTTTTTAGCAATTTAATACTAATACAAAAAACTTCAATATGCTACCAAACTATGTACCATAGCTATTTCGAAGGGCAAATACACCCCTGTATGGGCAGCTACCAGAGGCGTAGCCCAGATTTTATTTCGGGAGGGAGCGGTATATCAAATTAGTATAAGCCAAATTTCAATGGTAGGCTAAAAGTCAAATAATGTGCAGTACTAAATTGTCAGCTAAGGGTTTCAAATTTCTGGCAACCCACTGGATAGCCCCCCCCCCATCCCCCATCGTATCCATCGTAATAAGGCTGCTGGCGCCCATCGTACTAAGGCATATGGTAATATGGTTTATCATTTGTTTTTCTCCCAAGAAATCTGGTGTCATATTTTGAAATGGCCTCCTAAAGAAAAGCACATCCTAACAAACATGACTGTTGTGGCGCCATCTGTTATCCTTCATGTTAACTCATTCTCATTCTGTCACGTTCTGGCTGCAACTAAAGATTGCAAGTGGAAGGAGGAGAAAATCTAATAAATTTCTGCACATGTCCGTGGAAAATTAAATCAGTGATATCAAAGCAAGATATTTCCTAATAAAAATTTTCTCAGTAAAATTCTTTTTCTGTTTTCACACCGCCTCATGTAGCTTCAGACAAAAATTGTATACACAGTAATAAAAGGTTATATATATTTGTTTAGTCCGTTGAAATATTCATTATCAGGAGGGGAAAGAAGGATTTAATTGAATTTCAAATAAGGGAACGGTTAGAAAAAATGTTTAATTTTTGTGCAAAATAGAAACAAAGAGGTTATAAAAATATTTTTCTTTGATGAAGGTGGGAGGAAGGAAAGATGCAAGGAAAATTTTTATTTAAAACTCAACGAACGCGAAACTTGAATTAGCTAATATACAATACAAACCATTAAATCTTACCTTAAAAATCTGCACTGGTTAAATGGCTCCTTTACAGCTTTAAAAACAGTAAAAATATGTCAGAGATGCGAAAACATTCAGACTGTCTCTCCCCAAACTGCACTTTCCACGTATGTGTCAGATGAAACCTTTAAAAAATAAAATTATGATATTTTTATTTATGAAACTGTCGCAAGACTCGCTATTTATGAATTTTTCTTTGAAAAGTTCACGAGTTTTTTTAATTTAGCGGCTGCAAAAGTAGCAGCATCATAATGCAACTTGTAAAAAGACATTCTGATTTTTTTTTAATTACTTCCTGGTATTGTTTGATCCTTCTTAAAACTTTTCAAAATTGCGTGTTTTTTGTAAAAAGCTACCTTACCTAAACAATAAGTGATATGATTTGATTGTGAGTAGTGTTTATTGATTTAATTCTTTTTGAAATAAGCTTAAGTAAAGTGAACTTATAGTTTAAAAACTTCTGTATAACGTTAGAATGATTTATGAACATTTAAAAATTTTCATAACATTAATTTTTTAAAGTACATTATACGGTTTATCTTTTAAGCACATTTTATAGCCTTTTAAATATTTTATTAAATTTAATTACCTTTTAACATTTTGTTTTTTCGATTTTCATAAGATCTTGTACAATTTTATTTATTTACCAATAAAACTTTATGTAAGGTAATTTGGGGAAAGATGTCACTTAGTGAAAGACGCAAGTTTGCTGCTAGTACTTTTATGAGATATTTGAGAGGAATCTTGTCCCAATGTATCAGCGGATTGTAAATTCATCTTAATTTATCGCTGTTAATCACCGATATTTTTTAATTTTGTGAACTTTTAACTTGTTGGGTAAAGCCCTTATAATATTCTGTTGTTCATATTTAAAGCTTTATTTCAAATAAGCTATTAGCAATATAAGTGAGTACCGAATTCTATTACACACGCAAGGCAAGCAGAAGTGGCCACAACCATGGAGCAATGCGTAAAAATACGTGGCATTTTACCCTTAAATATTTGGGAGAAAACGCAACATAGTTCAGAAATACGCAACACGAAATTTAACTTTTGTTTTTCATTTTGCATATTGTATGGTACAGTATAGAATATAAGTGAAATTTATAATTATAACTATAATATTATAATAATTATCATTTCATATTATTTCAATTAACAAAATATATTTTAAACTAATATTTTGCATTGTCTGCAATATATGCGTATCACATACCTTCTTATGTCTTTATTTCGAGATATTAACAATTTTTAACAAACATAAGTCACATTTTATTATCATACAGTCTGCCTCGAACCTACAAAAGAAAATAGATTGAGTTTCTTGTTTAAAATCAAATTCAATTTAATATATCAATTAAATTATTGATTAGAATCAAATTTGTGCTGTATGTAAAGAATGCATTTAAGCTAAAAACGCTTCAAGTGTGATTGAATTTAATACATTAAATGCAAGAAATGATTATACGATGATTGCAATAGTGATCATTTGTACCGAATAAAATGTTGTGCAGTCTATCATTCGAACTTATCGAACTTTTGGCTAAATAATTTTGAAAAATTAATTGAGTATACATATTTTTTTGTTTTTCCATAGTTATTGTTAATCACAGGTAATTTCCCAATGTTTGTGTTATTTTTCTTACACCGTAACTGGTGTCATCTTCCTCGTATATATCGAGGAGCGTTACAAAATTCACATGAGTTTATTTAACATTAAAATTTTCAGTTATATACATATGGAAAAGCATATAATAAGTGCATATAACTAATTGAAGATTGAAGAACACGGATTTTTTTCATTATCTTTTCATTTCAAATTTATTTAAACAAAAAACTCATAAATGTGGCGTCTTCTCCCAAATTACCTTAATATGTGTATTTAAAAAATATGCAAATATAAATGAATCGGCAATTTCAAAAAATGCTGAAGTTACTCACAACTTTTAGGAAATCAGTAAAAAATACACTACGCACAAATGTATGGAATTTTACGCATTTGTTTGGGTTATAATAATTGGGTTTCCAGTTCCTTAATATTTTTATTTTATTAACTTGTGGAAAAATATGTTAAAAAATGTATTTGACTGTGTTAGGGAAAATTATCACGTATATATAATTTGGAAATGACTGATTCAAAATTGCATTTGCTTTAATTTTACAAGGTGACAGAAAAAAAAAACCGTCATTATTTTCTATAGGCCGGATTGCAACCTTTTGACCGATGAAGAAAATTCAGAAAATTTGCGTGTGAACCATTTGCTGCTGAACAAGCATATAAGTATAAGTATTTGATTATACTTATTGAGAAAGATATCACTTGTATTTTCATTTTCTGATTTCTTTTTTTCATCAAGTACATACTACATGCTGAAAAAAATATTTTGTTGAATCAATAAAAATTTTGTTAAATTAATAAAATTATCAGGTTGAAATAGTGCCAACAAAATTTGTGTTAAATTAACAAAATAATTTTGCTAAAAGTAAATACTTTTGTACTATACTTGTACAGTATGAAAGTATTTACTTATAGCAAATACTTGTACTATACTTGTTATTTCAACAAAACATTTTGTCAGCTTAACCAAAGAATTTTGTTAAAATAAGCAAATGTTTTGTTAATTTAATCAAACTATTTGTTTAAATGGTTTATTTGGTTAAAATAAACCAAATTATTTGTTTTAATCAACAAAATTTCTTTGTATATTAGTCTATTCATGGCTCATGTAACAAAATTATCTTGTTGATTCCGCTATGTTATTTATTAACCCACAAACAGTTCGTTGAAAGTTTCGGAGGTAAAACTAATTAATTATCTATTAATCAAAATTTACATTTTTATTTGAGTGCTTTTATATATCTACATGTTTAATTTTATCAACTTCGCCGTCAGGTTTTTGTTTCATCCTCATAAGACTAAGCAAGACAATCAGATTCTTCAAAATTCACAATGGGTGTGTTTTACTATTATGTAATTACATTCAAAATAATTTAATCCCAAAATTTGGATGAATAATTATTACTTTATTTATCACTGAATTTATTTACCACTTACACATGAAAACAAACAATCGGTAAAAGAAGCATGTTTTATAAGAAATCAAAATAACTTTTAGCTGTAAATAAAGGTGGGCATGCACACAAATAACCGCTGAATTATTTTAAATGAACAAAACATTGTTTATACATACTGAATACATAACTGAATAAATTAAACAAGTAAAAATATTTCGTACGAAAATGAAAAGTATGTAGTATTTGAGAGTAACATTATTTAAATACATCTGCTTCCCTAATTCTGTTGTTCATAATAATAATATAAACTGTTTCAAACAAACTTATTCCATGTTATTTTATATTGCTGTTCTCGCGCTTATATTGAATATGTGGAATACTTGATAAATCATAACTTGTTTCGGTGTATAGATTAAGAAATAATACTAATTACAATCGCAACGAATGACGAAAAATATTTGATCCATGAGAAAACACGGAACAGTTTTTATTTTAAAAAGGCATACGCTGATTAAGCAGCAGAGGCCATTTTAGGGGAGAAGCATGCAAATAATCTTGAACAAAAATCGAAATAGAAAGTAAGCAGATCACCCGTGATAAGCACTAAAAGTATGAAGTATATAGTAGTACAATACAACCGTCTATTAAATAAAATAAGCATTTCGTTATCTGAGAAATCAATTTTGAATATTTATTTATTTTATTTTATCATAAAGGCAGATGTGATTCTGACGCTTTACTTTGTCTGACAAATCTGACACTGAGTCGTTTTAAACTATGTAGATACAGATAAAAGAATTAAAACAAAAATTTTAATTTTAACGCATAGGTAAAATAATTAGATTTACCCCAGAAACTTTCGACTAACTCAGTAAATCCTCAGTTGATTAGTATATTTTGTGTTTGTTATTTTTGGTCAGGTCTGGGGTTTCTACCTTCTTTCAGGCGAACTGCTTCGTACTCATAAAATCCGTGGTACGGTAGACTTAGCCAGCTTGAATTGCAAAAAACACTGCCACGGAGTTAAATCTATACATCAGTCAAAAGTATTGACGGCACAAAACACCAACGGGGGTTGGGACGACCCCCGGGGAAAAAGACAACTGGCCTTAGAAGCGAACAGTGTCCAGGATGAAGGAGATTTTATATAACCCATAGTTCAACGGATTAATAAAATGGACGTTACTAACAGTTTTTGAAAAATCTGATCTTTCGTCTATCTCGCACCGCCCATTGACGAATGCGTTAATTGATTGTTGAAAGATTCTGATTGGTCCTAATTTCAACCAAAAGTTTTTGTTAATTTAAAAAGTATTTTACTAAATCGATTTGGTTGAATCAAACTCTTTTGTCAAATCAACAAAACAAAACTAAGGAACTGTTTAACCAAACAAATTTTGTTAAATTCAGCAAAACATTTTTAGCGTGTGCATAACACACACTGAGCTCGTGGCTAAGTGGTAGTGTATGCATCTTTCCAAAGCTCTAAATGACTCTCGGGTTGTGAGGTGCTCCTATTCCAGCTTGTAGTCAGGTCTTGATTATGGCACGCGCACTTACTCGGAGCCCGTGTATCCTGGGCATACATTCAGAAATACGCAAAAAAGTAAGTTTAGAGCTGTGTACAGAGGCACAAGAATCGAGCCAGCTATATATAAGGGCACAAAATTTGAAGCCCTGGATACAAATATGTTATAGTCAGGACCTGCACGAGATTCATAAACGCACAGACGAATATCATTACAGGATACTATTAGACACTCGAAAAAATTCAGAATGTATCTTCATATATAGTATTATGCACTTTTAACAATCATTAAAATTGTACATCATGCAATGAAAATAAATAAATAAATAAAAAGAGATAAAATCTTAAGCGCAAAATTTGCTTTACATAATGAAGTTTTCCATTTTGTTCAACTCGCGTTTCACAACTTTTATAAGATGATCGTTTGTAAAAGTGCACAGTACAGATTGTGAAGAAAGTTTCTGAAATTTTTCGAGATTCTAGAGTAATTCGATTTTTATGAAATATTCACAAAAGTCGCATATTTTATTTAAAGTAACCACTAAGAGAGACGTTCGCCATGTTGCTAAAGCACCTTACACACTTCATTACTTTTTCTGATTGGTTATGCACGATTTGTCGATACTCACAATATAGCTAAATTTAATTTTACAACGAAATTTTTGAATGTAAACGTTACGAAAAGCATCTATCCCAAACTAAAAGAAGCGGGCAGTTGAACACAAACAAAAAGTATTAACTTCAATAATTTGAGGGTTTTTTTTTTTTTTTTTTTTTTTTTTAGTCGCCGGTTTTTGGCCGCCAACGAGGGGAGAGAGACGACTGTTTGTTTCCTTGCGACTTGTGCCACTCTTCACCGGAAGTCAGAAATTCATTTTCCCTCTTTTTAAAATCACACTTAAGAAATTAGCGGAAACTTAGAAAAGTGCAGCGCAGACTTGTCACTTACCTTCATAAAAGCTTTAAAAACTCGCAAATTAGGCGACGGCACTATGCTTATGCGAAATGCTCCCCTTTTTCTGTCTTTGTGGATACTTTTCTCTCCCCCCCCCCCTTACTTTACTCGCAGCTAATCGACAGATAACGGTTTTTAAATATCTTGGGATGCATTAAAAAATTACTATGCTGTCGCTTGAATTCCTTAATAAGCGATAACGCCAAAAAGATTTTAGCTTAAAAACAACAAAACCGATAGAGGCTCGTGATTGAGAGCTATCATGACTGAGTATAAAAAAAGTAATAAATTAATAATAAAAAAAACGAAGTAATATTGCACTGATTTGTTTAAACATTCTTCAGAGAATTTTTTAAGTTTTTTTCCCCCTTCGTCATTTTATTGAAGGGAAAAAAGTTTAAAGTGGTTTTTAAAAATTCTCTTATACAAATGTGTAGCTTTTCGCTTTTAATGTGGCTTGGGAATTTTGGAAATATGGCAAATAGAAAATTGTTTTTTGTAAATTATTTATGTTCCTAATAAAGCTATCCAGTTGGCGTTTTTTTCCCTTTCTTTCACTTTCTTTCTTGTTAGACGGCGGATGTATAAAAGAAATTTCCTTGGCAATGTATTTAATTGAAATTATTTCTTGTGAGAGAGAGTAAAAGAAACATATCAAGGCTCAACTGGTTGCCATAGCAACAAATCAAAAATAGCAGGAGGTTGCTTAATGTGAACGATATTTGCACTTTAAAATAATTAGGAAGTATTACACGTAGAAGCTAGAAGGGAAAAGAGCCTGAGAAAAAAAAAAAAGAAGGCAGAATGTTAAGAAAGCTGCTAAATGTTTCATATATCGGGCTTCGTCGGTAATTTTAGACGTAAAAAAGTGAATATTCCTTTTAGCTATCAATTTAGAGTTCTAAAAAGATGTCTGATTCTTTCTCGCTTGAGACTGCAAGTTTCTTTAATCTTATAAGTAAAATCTTTAATGTGTCCCAAGCATGAGTATTTTTATCAGATATCTTTCAGCTGCAATGTGTGCGTGCGCTGAACTGATATAAAAAAGATTAGAACTCCAAAAAATTCACAGGTAATATATGCAAGGTATATGTCTATTATGAAATTAGAACTAATTTTATAATAACAGCGCAAGTTGTAAAACATTACACACAAAGAAATATCTCTTTTATGATGTATAAATGCAATACGCAACAAAATTGAATGGAAATTTTATCTCAACAATTTTCCAGTAAAAAAGCATTTTTAAATGTTCTCAAAAACTAATTAGTTCCTGGAAAATAAACTTTAGAAACAAAACTTCCAGAAATAAAATTTAATGAATTAAATAAATGAAGCTCATGTTTTCCTTTGATATCATTTGTTTGTACTCGAACGCGGTAATTATAATGTATGTCTTTCAATGCTAATTGTGTGTAACATCTTTCTTTTCCTTAAATCAAGTTAATAAGTTAAGCTGAATTTTGAAAGAATATACTGTGTTCTAATTAGAAAATTTTTGGTGTGAAAAAGAAAAACAATTGCAGTTTCTTTATCACATTTGATTAAACATAATGCTCCTATTGTGAGATTATTTTACATACAGAAATAGTTTTAAAAAATTTTGATTTTATATGTATTTAGGTTTTTCAATGATCATTAACTGAATTATCTTAACTAGCATTATTTAAATATTTTAACTGTGCATTAAAAAATGCACTACGAGTGAAAATAACACTTGTAAAATAAAATATTTTTAAAAATCCTCTTATACTATGTAGATTTATAAACTCAGCACATTTATATGTATATATTTTAATACCTCTTGATATCCAACACTAAGACATAATGTGTAATATAAAATTATAATGGATAATTTTTGTCCGGAAAATGAAATAATGGCAACCAAAAACAAACCGAAAAGGGAGAAGGGGGTGAATTTTTAATTGGTTAGTACGGTTGATCAACTAATTAACTCGTGCATTATCTAGCTAATATTCTTTCTATATGGTATTATTAACCCATTTATGCTTAGTGTCCCTTTTTGGGACGGCATTTTCGCTATTATTCGAAAACGTTATTTATTTTTCCTAGCCTTTATTCATGAGTATTGAGCCTCAAATCTACAAAATATTTTAACATAACCAAGTAGGATGTTGATATTTCGATTTTTATGCATAATGATTTTAAAAGAAATCATCCCTTGTTCAAGAAGTTGACATCAGAAATTTATCTATTATTTCTGTTATCAGTAAAAATCGAAGAAAGTCGCAAAAATATCCAGGCACAATGGGTTAATACACATCAATCCATGAAAATTTAGGTTCGTTGATTGAAATTATGGGTTTCAGCATGCTGCTGTCTAAAATAACGGTACTTGTTGCATGGTTCTTAAACAATTAATAAAATAAACAAATCACGCCAGATACTAACGAAATTTAAGAACATTTATTCTCAAACTGTTTACAACTTTTATGTACCACAAAACACTAAAGCTGGGAAAAGCTGTTTGGTTCTGTTGCATACAAATCCATACTGTTTGACCAATCGGCTTGAAATTTTGCACACAAGTACGTAAAAAAATACAGGGCACACAGTGGTCTGTTTTAAAAATCTTGAAATCCAC
Source organism: Cheiracanthium punctorium (assembly GCA_038373885.1). NCBI lineage: Eukaryota > Metazoa > Arthropoda > Arachnida > Araneae > Cheiracanthiidae > Cheiracanthium > Cheiracanthium punctorium. Next base: position 428,861 of record JAWZYV010003979.1, on the reverse strand, counting down.
CCGTTCCCCAATTTTTAGCCATTTTTCGCTATTTTTACTTTGAATATCGACAAAAATTTGATGCATTTGAGTGACACAATCTTTTGTATCGTAAGTGAAATGACGTCATTATGGTGTTACGTTAGGCTCTGAGAAAAATTGTAATACCAGTTCGTTGGAAATATCTTCTCAAAATTATCTAGTTTAATTTTTTTATAAAATGATTTCCCCTGTAAGGAGTATTAATGCAAGAGAAATTGTTCTCAGAGAAACGGAATCTTTCGAATACGAAAACTTTTCCCCAACACATTGCGATTACACGCCTTTTCAGAAGGGCATGCAATTCCTATGTCAAGAATACGTTGAAAACATTTGGATTTTCTTTATGAGTGTGTCTATGGAAATTTTTCGTGGGAAATTGTGGAAATATACGTTTGTTTCATATATTTACCTACTTATGTTTTCCGATTTTAAGAACTCTAAAAATGAAAGACATCAGTTTCATCGGATTTCTGAATTAACAAATTAAGTGGCATCAGTGGGTTATGTTAACTACAGAAATCTTCTTGTTGAAAATATCACATGAAAATAATTATTTATTTTAAGTGAACAAAAATTAAATGCATTTAGTATAATTTTCATTGATACGATTAAGAATTACTTTGTTGGCCGAAAATTTCCTTTTGAATTTTCAAATCTTAAAATACATCCACTCATGCGCACTTACGTTAATCAGACTTCTGTGGTGTCGGATTTTTTAAGATCATCTTTTTAGTATGGCGATTCCCATTCTCATGGAATGATCCACGCGTGGGTTAAACTGAACGTTGTGCGTCATTTTCTGAGTCAAAATCTTTCAAAACGTCACTGATTCTGTTGACAGTGCCAGATGGTGCTGTATCTGGTAGGAAAGTGCAGAGTGCGCATGTGCATCTCTGAGTAATTTGGAAAATGGGTTGCCACATATGCGAAGGAAAAAAAAATGCAAAATTGATACAATAGGCTTAAATCAGAGTATTTTTAAAGGTTAATGTTTTATTTATTTTTGATATATTTATATTTTCATTTTCCAAATTTTGAGAACTTTAAAAATGAATTCAATTTTTGCTTTGTTGTAGCATATAACAACTTGAGTAACAACGATGGATACTGTTACGATGGTTACTAAATGGTAATGTTAAAGCTGAAAATGAAATTAATTATTCTTGGCATTGTTTCTAGGTTATGCATTTGAAAGTGTATTAGTAAGTTTATGCTAACAAACTTTGACGGAAAAATTACGTCATAATCGAGATTATTTCGCAAACATAAAATATGGAGACAGATGAGAAGATAAAATTTAATTACGAGACATAAGTTTGCTAAGATAAACCGTTAGTGAGAGACACATAGTCCCAGTTGCAAAAATGCTTTATATTGTATAATCTAATTATATCAGAAACAATCGAAGTCAATAAATCAATTGCTATAAATATTAAGAAATTTAATTTTGATACGATCCCTCTATCCTATCAGTTATATATAGAAAACTTTTCCTTATATAATTTCACGCACAGTAAAAAAAATTCGTCCTTCTACGACCAAAATTTACCGATCTACAGCTACTTAAAGTTAGAGCACTTTTTGAGCTGCGGAATAGGGGTTGTACACAAAATGAATTTGTTAAAAATTAATGTACATGGTTCTGAGCATTGTAATATTTATTAGAAATTTCATCAACTATTTTACGATTATAGATTACAATAAAGAAGATTAACGTTTAACTATGTATATACAATAAATTAACGAAAAATATAGCTAGTACTGAAAATAGAATTTTTTAAGAGTTTTTTAAATGAACTGGTGTTAAATAACTTAAAATACAAAAACAAGAGAATAAAACACTTCATTGAACATTAAGTTAGAAAATGAAATATTTTAAAGAACGAATATGTGCATTTTAGAAACTTAAAATAATATTACAAATCCTGTTAGCATAACATTTGCACAAAGTATAGCTTCCTTTCGGCAAAGTATAGCTTCCTTCCTATTTCCTCAAAATATTGCTTCCTAACAATGTACCCAAGGAGAAAACTCTTCCTGTATTTTGCGTAGCATACTCGGTGTTACACATCTGCATGCTACATTATATACAATTTAGTAAGTCTGACCCCGGATAGATTTTTATGGAGCCTGACTATAACCCTTTGCTTAAAGATTAGTATTCTTAAATTAGTTTTGCTTCTTTCTCCGCATTATGCCAGAAAATGAAATTGTAACCTATAATTTAAAATTTCAATATTTATAGGGTCCCTAAGCGGTTTACTGTAACGGGATATTTTTAAACGTGAAAAGTGACTTAAGTCAAAATGTTTGCTGCTTCATAACTTGGGGAATTTTGGTCGTAGAAGGGTAATTTTTTAAATTATTATTATTAATTTTTTTATTATTATGCTTGAAATTGTATAAAAAAAATTTCTACATATAACTGATAGGACCGTGAACCGTATAAAAATTTAAGTTTCATAATTTTTATAGGAATTGATTTATTGACTGTGATTTTACTGATATAGCAGATTATACAATTTAGAGCATTTTTGCAACTGGAATTATGCGTCTCTGACTAACGGTTTAGGAAATAGCCATTGGACACCGTTAGCACTGGACACCCTGTATATGTTTATTTACTCATATTTAATTGTTTATTTATTTATTTTTATTATTATTATGTAGTTGTTTTAATAATCTCCTTCCCGTGCGAAGAACGGCTACTTCAGCTACTTAATGATAAGAAGCCTACATAATTATATATCTCATATACAGGTATGCCTGTAAAACTTCTTTTTCCTTCACAATGATGGTATTGAAACGGAGCAAATATTCAGTTACTCAGATGGAACTATGCCTGTAAAACTACTTTTTCCTTCACAATGACACTAGCTATGTGAAGCAAACATGATGATTCAATTACTCGGAGCTTATACCTGTAAAACTACTTTTTCCTACACAAGAATACTACTCATAAGAAACAAACATGATTTACATACTTAGATGAAGCTATTTCTATAAAACTACTTTTTCCTTCATAATAATACTACTGATAGGAAGAAAACATTATGGTTACCTGTAATGATACAATTATAGGAAACTACGCGATAATCCGCGATACTTTTACTATGCATACAATTCATTTTACAGTTACGTTTTTGTTTAAAACTTATGTAACATCGAAATGCTGGTTACGTGAACATTTCCCATTGTTCAGCATGCATATAAAAAAAAAGGACAAATGGGTTTTGGAGGACAAAGGGAGAGGAAAGATTTCACATATACCATTTAAATTTTTATGAAATAGAGAATCGGAAGCTTTATTCGGCATTTTGAAAACTAGTTTTTTCTTTAAAAATAATAGCTGTTTCGGTTGTTGTTTTTTAAAAGAAGTACACTGGAAAGTTCTGAGAAAGCTAGAACCGATGTCAAAGTACGCACTAATTTCTTGTACGTATGGCTTTCTTGTAAAAGTAACATAAGTTGCAAAGTTTTCTTCACACGAGCTTAAAAAGTTAAAAAAAAAGAATAAATTTCAAAAAAACATAATTTATTTGCATGGTTAGAGAAAAATCATTGAAGAGTGATTTCAACCATTTTATAAATTATTTTAAATTTGAAACATTTTTCTTATAGAAATCATACTATGAGAAGTAAATTTTCTTTAACCTGCATCTTACTATCATTTCAGAAATAATTTCTTTTTGCGAGAAAATATTATTTTTCTTTGTTCACAGCATTTACTTATATTGGTTTAAAAAACAAAGTGCATACTTAAATACCTTTTTTTCCTTTGATTGTGATCAAGGAATTAACATTTCGATAGCGATATAAAAAATGTAATTCCCGTAATCTTGAATTAGATTGGTACAGGCAGATGGTCAGATAATTGGAAAGATCCCATAATTATAAATATAATTCAACAGAGAAAAAAAGTATAATAATACAAATGAAAGGAAAATGTGAGTTTCTTTCACTCTCCACTTTTTAGCGATTTCATCATCGTAATATTAATGCAGGATGTAAGTAACTTACCTGACATAAATTAAAATATCTCTTGCATTTCAACCTGAGCTTAGATTTTTTATTATATATATTTGAACAGATATATATAATATAAAATCTAAGCTCAGAGAACTTTATTGAACAGAGGCTTTGGATTTACTTTTATTTCTGTTTTTAATTGTAAGTAACTATCTCTGGATAAACACTCAAGTGCTTCACATTTCTACGGCTGTGTCTCTCAGACCCTAGATTTGTTTGCATTTAAATTTACAGATAGTTACCAAAAACAAGGACTTCAAAATTTTCCGATGTGCTTAGGGACCGGAAAAAATTCAGCTTTTACTATAGTTAAAAATACGTAAATTGCCCAAGTGATGCTTTCTATAACCGTATTTGCTCACCAGAAACAAAAGTTTGTGGAGAAAATCTAATAAGTGACGCCATCTTTGTTCTTTATCTCCTCAGTGCTGTTTTAGACCGAACTCGAAGGGTATGGCGTTTAGCACGGCGGAAAGGACTTAGTACAGGCTGAGCTGACACTAGGCCGACGTTTATTACATAATATGGCGGTCTCGTTGAACGCGAGTGATCATTAAATAAAAATACTCAATTTAATTTGATTTAATTTAATTATTTAATGCCAATTAATTATCATAAACGGCAGCAATATTTGAAGCATTTGCGCTTACAGTAATATTAAACTGCAGTGATTAATCGTCGGCAGTCATTGGCAACAGCGTAAAAATAATACACAGTTTGTGGTGTAATTAATTTAAATATGAACAATCATTTTTAACAACAACAACAATTTTTTAAAAATTATTTTTTGGCTTTCTGTCGCTTTTTTTTTCCGTTTCATTTTCTCATCGATTTTAGAACCTAAATTACTGTGAGTGGTTATCTTTAATTTCATTAAGAAAATCTGAAGTTTGCTTGAAGTGTTTCTCTGAGAATTTAATTTTTAAAAAAGTCTATTAAGTAAAATAATTATTTAATAATTTATGTAAAAGCTTTTTATTTCAATAAAATGGCATAAAATTGCAAGCAAAGCAATAACTTATAATCCACAATATTATTGGACCCTACTTGTGCGGATTAAAGGGGGGTGTTCCCTGTACTTAGATGGACATAGACCTGTAAAACTACTTTTTCCTTTACAGGGATACTACAGATAAAAGAAAACATTGTTCATCCACTTGCCGTCAAAAACTGCCTTTCCTTTTAGCATTGACGTAACCAATGACAAGCAGTTATTCTCTGTTACAATGCTATTAATTCCCTTAATTCTGAACATGAAAAATCATTGAATTTCACAGATGTATACGGTGAAATTCAATGATTTTCACAATACACATCTGTGATTAATAAAATTGTAACTAAAAAGGTGTGTGTGTTGTTTTTTTTTTTTTTTTGTTTTTTTTTTCAACAAGAACTTTCGTCAAGTTCGAATAAATTTTTCTTATCTAAAATTATCCCTTTGAAAAACGAGATTTAATTATGCACCAGTACTTGTTTCGCATATGTTGCCCAAAAAAGTTTTATAGAGTGAGAAGTAGTATTTCATTATACTCTATTTTATAGAGTTTTTAAAAGTTCAATCATAATGGTTTTAAGATGAAATATTTAAATAAAAATATGAATGCATATACTATATTATCAGAGTTTCTCAAACAAAATCTCTATTAAATAGCCCTTAATGTATAATTAACAAGTATTGCGACGATTTTAAGATTGGTTCGCCGTTATTTATTACTTTAAATATATTTTTTTCTATCAAATCACGATTCCATATCTTTTTTTTAAAAATGTGACACCAGTATTTAGACAAAAATATAAATTTAGCTGCGTGATAAGGTCAAGAACATAAAAAAAAGCATATTTACTCTATTATATATTTTTTAAATATAGAACTTTTTGTTAAAAAAGCAAGATGGCAAATTTTGCAACTCCAAAGAACAAGAAGTAATTGATAGTATATATGGGCTTGTGAGCAATTTTATTCCCCATGGGCAATTTTGGTGTGTAAAGCCTGTGCCTATTTACGATATCAATTGCTAAATAAATGTTCGCCAATTTTTACATAAGGTAAATAATTACCTTAACCAATAATAAAAATTTTTCAAGTGCATCTGCTTGTACTATATTACATTGGGACAAATATGCATATAAAGGAATAGAGAGGCGGAGCACATACAAATTTCTGGGAAGCGAAAAATAGAAGAGCGAGGGTCCCAGCCTTTTGCGGTACCCCACTGGCTATCGCATGAAAAATTTCGTGTATCTTTACTCAAGTTAACTAATGATGCACACATAATTACACAGATAATTTCACTTTTGAAAATATTTTATTTTTTAAATAAAGATCGTTTTACTTTGCTTTTGACCTACAACAATAAGCCTACCAATGACCTACAACTTTGCTTTTGACCTACTATATGCCTTTGAGATCAAGCGAAGCTGAGACGAGAGTTGCAAACAGCAGTAGAAAACGTGCAAGTATAAGAATTCTGTTTCATAAGCATAAAGGAAAACTGTCAGATTTCATTATGTTAAGTCACAAAATTTAATAGTTTATCAGCTTATCTTTTTCATAGCAAAACAATTCTTCCTCATTTGAGTAACATTTATTGTGCATTACAAGATTTTATCACAAAAATAATATTTTCAATGCTTAAAAAATAAATTATTCATCCACTAGGTAAGCAGATCTATGCTTCTTTAAGCCATAGTCTTACCTGCTAAAAAATTAAATATATTTATTAAATATCAGAAATATTTTAAAAGTATTTTAATATAAAATCAACTAACGTGGGATTTGGAATTCGATGTATATTGAAGAAGTATTAGTACGTAATATTTCCACCGACTCACCGGTACATGGATGTTTACATTTTAAAATTATTCAGTCATATGAGAATTTACCGATAATTTTCTAATCTAAAACATAGCTATCAAATTTGTACAATATTCGGTCATAGCTAATTACTCAAAGGTAAAATTTCTTTGTTCGTTGGTTACACGTGTTTTTCAGTGCAAAAGATTGCCATGTGAGAATCACATTTATTAGTTCAACTTCAAAACAAACTTTCTTGTGAAGATAAAGCCTTGAATTGCATTCAAAACCCGGCAATTTCAACATAAAGCACAGCGGACAAGTCTTTTACTTCGAAACGTTTTCACTCGACTCGCGCCACTTTCGCCCTGACCTCTCTCCCAAGAATTCGTTTTTACTCGGCTAATTCGATTACACACAGAGACGCCGGTTGGAAAGAAATCTGGCAAAGCAAAATAAAGCTATACAGCACCAATTAAGCAAACACTTTGCGTAAAAGCAACGTGGAAAATGAGCGACTGCAAAATGATTACTCAAATCCGACAAGACGAAAAAGGAATATGGATGGAAACACAGAAAAGAGAACGATGGTAAGGGAATAAGAAGGGCGAGGGAAAAAAAATTGCGACTTGCCTTTTTACTCTCTGGTGTATATATATATATTGGCAACGCTTCGGTTTTGCTGTGTAGTGGATGCTTGTCATTTGGCAAAAGATAAAAGTTCCGCTTTTCAAGTGTAATGGAATTAAGAACACCGAGGAGAAAGTTGTAATTGGGAATACGGCTGTAATTAAGTTCTCAAAGAGCAGTCGGTTTCTTGTTCTTTTTTTTTTTTTTCTTGGGATATTATTTTTCTGAGATGGATTTGGTGACAGAGATTTAACTAGCAGTGAGAGACCATAATGAGGGAGTATATCTTAGAAGTAAGTAGACACTTTTATTTTTGCAGGGAAAAATTACGTAAATTAAAAGATATAATTTTTATTCACGTGTGAATTGCAATGTGTGGTGATATTTTTCTTGGTGAAAAGTTGTTTCTTTTTCCTAATTAAGAGTCTTCCCCGTTATCTGTTTTTGTTTTACTTTTTTAGTGCACTGAGACTGAATTTGCAATAATAATTATAAATTCTTCACAGTTGTATTTTTGTTTCTTAAGCACAGACAGAGAAATGTGATTGTACCTTACGCTCAGTAACTTCTGTAGAAAGTGTAATAAATGCGTTTTATTTTGCAAAAAAAAATTGTGTTTCTTTTGAAAGGGGAGAAATATAATTGCAAACGACTTTGTAATTGTTTCATGCAAGAGAATATAATGGAATATAAAAGTAATCTACTAAATAAATTTGCCAACAGAACATTATTTCGAAAATATACTAGTAAAGACGGAAAAGAAATAGTATATTTCGTAGTTTCAGTTTCGCGTTGAGCTAAAGATAATAGTTTTTCAGAACGAGATATTTTAAGTTTTAGTGCTTTTTGGAATATTCGATGATATTTCAACTAAACATTTGGGTGGATCGAAAAATCCAAATATGGAAAAACAACTCGGCATGCGGTGCAAAAGTTGTCTTTTAAGTATACCAACATGCATGCAAAATTTTTTCAACTTCAATTAATATATTTCGGTGCCCGAAGAAGCCCAAATATTTGCGAAAAATTGATTTTCATGCAAATATTGAACATAAATTATAAATAAAAAATAGATACAAAATCGATGTTACTAGTGATAATGAATAGGCGGAGAATGAAAAATAGCTTATTATACTTTATTAAATGTGAATAAATTCATTTTTATTTATATAACATTATTCAGCTATCCACAACTACTTTTCCCTAGATCAGAAAGAAAAAGGATAACTGGAAGAGTGGATGTAATCACAACAAAACGAATGGAAAAAAGGGAAAAAGATAGAAAGCGATAAAGCTTAAAACTTAAAATTTTAAAAATGGTGTTCATACTAAATCACTTGGGACATTGCACCAGGATTCAAAAGTTGACAAATGTGAAAATATTGAACAACTTGAACTTCCATGTACAAGTACATCTTCATCTTTGTATACGGATATGTATGTAATTATGCTGCAACATCAGTCACAAAATCGTTTAAATTTTCGTACCGTAGCAAGGGAATGCGATAGATATGGAATTTCAGATATCGAAGCTGCTTCAATTGCCAGTGCTGTGTTACAAGACATTGAAATTTTACACCAAGGACAGACATCGTATGTAGTAAATCGCAATAATATATGTAGACAGCGTGAAAAGGTTCGAAAAGCAGTTGCAAAGTCAACCAATTTAACAGTGTATCAATCTAATTTACCAGGATTATATTTCGATGTAAGAAAAAACAATGCAAAAGTACAAGCTATGAAGGGAACAAGATATTACCCAAAGGGACCCCAAGTCGCTCTATATCGGACTCGTTACTGATATGACAGGAGAAGCCAAAGCCATTAAAGAATCAATACTGAATTTTTTATATAAAATAATATTAATTAAATGAGCTAATAATAATTGAATACGATGGAACAAATGTTAAACACCGGGCACAAATGAGGAGTTATTCGCTCAATAGAGCTGGAGCTAAATGGACTATTACAATGGTGTATTTGTTTGTTTCATACAAATTAATTTCCTCTCCGACATTTACTCAATTCCTTAGATGGTGCAGCCGATAGTACTACAACCTTTTTTGGACCGATTGATAAAGCCACCAAAACCTGCGAGGAGCTATCTGTAGTTCGTTTTTCTTCAATATGTGAGGAGAATATGCCAGGTAATACTGACAGTACGGTTATCAGCAACGATCAACAATATCCTCGCAATATCACGTGGTGAATCTACTTTTGAACTGGAATTAAAAAAACCTGGACCAGTTTCTCACTCAAGGTGGCTAACGACTGCAAGTAGAATTTTAAGACTGTATGTGGCTATAAAAAAAAACATTTTTATTTACAAAAATTTACAAAAATAATTATTTACTTTACAAGTTTTATTACATTTTTATGAAATTGTCAGTTTTTAACTAATTTACGAGGGCTTGGGGCACAGGGAGATATGAATGGAATTAAATTTATATATAGTATAAACAGTGAAACACCGTTTATACGTTTAAACGTTTTTATCATTTATACGTTCTTCTGGATAGTCCCTGTGAAATCCATTGGATTTTAATGTTAATTTCATTTATACGTTTTTCTAAAATCGAAAACTTCATTAATATCATTCTTTTTTTTTTTTTAGAAATGAAGAGGAGAGAAACTATGTGATGCAAATTTTCAACAAGCTTGACAAGTTTTAGTTTTATGCAAGAATATCTAATATCCAGCAATTAAAGTGATAATTTTAAACAGGCATTTTTAACTATGTACAATGAACTTTTCTGTGCCTTCCCACACAGCCATGCAGCCGAAAATTACAAAATATTTTGTACGTACGGAATGAATATGAATACAAGTACTAGCTGTACATTAAATTCATAATAAGACTTAGTATTACATACCTATTGTGTATTCTATTTTCATGCCCTGATATAAGATGCAGTATTTTAATTTAAATCTGGCTTTTTATTGTTTGTTATTACGAAAATGTACGTACTTTTGAGAATTTCGTTTATACACACAACTTTATGAACCTGCTCCAACAAAAATTTCGGTTATTATTATTATTATTATTATTATTTTATTTTCACAAATTTTCAATCTTACACTTTTTTCTGACTCTTGGGTCACCGCCAGATATAGATTGATTTCAATTTAAAAAGCATGTAAACTAAAATGCTCTATACACAACTTTTCCTCCCTACGCCAAAATTAATTTCGAAAAGAAAAATTTTTTCCTTTACTTTTCGATCCACGATACTAAACATGTAAACTAAATGTAACGACTTTGATTGTTCTAATAACCTATTATTTACTTTATCATTACTCATTGAAGTACTCAATCAACAACTAGTAAAATGCCTAAAAAATTTGCTGAAAGTCTACCCATGAAAAATTTTCCATTTCACAAAGTTTTCAAATTTTTCTTGAAAGAAAATGAAATGCTGCATAAAAAACTTATGTCCTTAGAAGAACCCACTGAACAAAATGAAGTAAAACAGACAAATAGTTTACTTAACAGAAATAATATCACTGAATTCTATAAAATTTATTACATTATATTTTGATTTGTATTTATCAGGAATGTTAAAATTGCAGAAAAAAAAGCGTTGTTTTGAAAGGATGCAGGCTTCAACAGCAAACATATAATGCTTACTTGTAAACTTTCCTGCACGGTAAAAGCGATGGACGAAAATAATTCAAGTGACAATAAAATTTTATTCCTTTGACGAGTAACCCTCGAAAATTGCACTTCGCTGGGGACCAGAAAGGAAAGGTTATTGCTAGTTCTTAAAAAGCATCTGGATTTTTTTTTTAATTTATTGGGGCTAAAATCAAATTCAAATACGTTTTTAACCCTTCGTTGTCACTTCATTGTGTTTTTCCTACCTAAAAAGCAACTATCTAAAAAACTATCTTTTCTTTAAAAACTTCTTGTGAATCTATTTTTAGTCTTTAGTGAAATTTTAATGAGCATAAACAGTAATTTAATTTTTTTTTATAGCAAATTAATTTTTGTAAGTGGAAAAGTATTATTCACATTCATTGGGAAAAATGAGTAGTTTTTTTCCCCCTCAAGTACAATTTTTTTTGTTTATTCAAAATTATAAACAGCATGGCCATAAAAGAACTTTCCCGATATCTGAAACCCTACCTGCTTTTCCTCTCAACCAATTGAAAGGAAATTTCAGATATTGTTATTTGTAGATATACACTCGACTTGTGATTATTAAAATAATGGAGCTCTCACGGTGATGGTTACAGCGAAAAAAAATCGAAATTTTCGATTGCTGAACACCCACTTTCTCTGCCCAAATTGGTGGCGCAAAACATTTGCAAAGAACATTATTCAAAATATTGTACTAACAACACATAGAGAAGATTCATCTCCTCTCTTGTATTGTCATTCCTTTGCATTGTTCTTATTTGCAAATATTTTGCCCCGCAAATTCATCAATCAAACACTATTGATGGTTTTTCAATGCCCAGATAAACTTGCGCATGAAAAGAGTGGGTATAGCCGCTCGAAAATTTTGAAAATTTTCCACTGTGCCCGTTACCCTGAATATTCTATTGCTTTAAACAAAAGCAATCAAAAACACATGCCTTCAAATAACCATATCTCGAATTTCATTTCAATTGGTTGAGCAGATAGGGTAAAAGGTGTTCATATATTGAGGAAGTTTTTAGTGATCACTTTTATTACATTATAATTTTGTGATCTCTGTTATTTTTAAATAATTCTTTATTTTCACTGTTATGTTGCACTGTGTGAATAACGAGTAGCAATTTTTAATGGAGTTTTAATGTAGAGCCAAATTATTGGCAAACTTGAATCGTTTCAAACGAGGAGGGAAGTCTGTATGTAACACTTGAGGGTCTAAACATAATGACAGTTAAACGGAGCTTCACTTACCTACATTAACTGAAATTGAATATCATATTGTGAAAAACAAAAAACAAAAATCAGCAGTCAAAGCCTAATGAATCCGCCTAAAAGATTGCTTGATATTCGAGAAATCTAGCTGAAGGCGAGACAAAGCGATTAAATCTTAAATAGCCCCGGAAAGAGTTGTTTATGAAGTCTAAGATGATAAGACAGCTTTTATTTTTCGCTTTGAATCCATACTTAGCTATCTTTTTTTTTTTTTTTTGTTAAGAGATATGTTTTAAAAAATAAAATAAAACAGAAAATAAAATTCATTGTACTGAAAAAAATTGTGAGTTGTGTGGAGAGGGTGAATGCTAACTGCTTACAAAGCTAAAGTACCCCTTTTCAAGTTTATCCTGCCGACGCTGCACAATGGCTTTGGAATTTCCACTTCGTGCTGAAACAATAGAATTCTTTTCCCCTTTTAATGCCAACTTTTAATTTAAATGACGCTTCAAGATGGCCGTAGAGTGATACATACTTTCCCCCTTTTTTTTACATAGAAGCTGACGCGATATAGTTTTTACGGTCTTTGCTGATATGAAAAACAATTTTGAAAAACAATTAAAAGTAATTTTCACGCCTGGTGATTGCGGGGAGTGCTAATAGCTTGTTTTGTATCCGCGTTCCACACTTATTAAAATTTTAATGTGGAATGCGTTCGCCTTTTCTCTAAAAATAATTTTATGACTTTCTATACTGTTAATTTGCTTTGTTCTGAATGAATCCGACTTACCTTGTACAGGATGAGAAATCAACCTGTGATTCTGTACATAAAAAAATTAATTAAGTAGGTACAGACCATTATATCTTAACCTTTAACCCTCTAACGCGCAGTGTTCCTGCTCTGGGAACACCAAACTCTGACATTTTGACTGTTGCCAGTCACGAAGAATAGATTTGATTTCTATAAAAATAGTTGCGGGTGACATTGCTCCACGAGAATCCTTTACTGTTTCGCACGTCATTTCCCGTAAAAAAAATTGTCACGATTATTTTTAACCGTAACTGACATCTGCTGAGAAATGGAAAAATGCGAGAACAGCTGGATAGATTGTCCAATGCTGAAAAAAGGGCAGCCATCGCTCGACTTAACTATCTGTCTGTGCCGGCACAGCCAGCTGTCATCAAAAAAGGGTCTCTAGATCTGTGGCACGCGATGAACGTTTCAATCGTGCGTCATCTTGCTGGTAGTTAAGTCGAGCGATGGCAAGGCTGCCCTTTTTTCCGCATTGGGAAAGGGTTGCGTCTTAAAGGGTTAAGTGGCATCTTCAAAAATTTTTACTGACAGATTAAATCTGGTTTGCATGGTACACATAGAGTAAAATATCGCTATAAAGAACTTCACTGTAAAAAAATTTCTAATAAAAGAAAATTTTGTTAGAACAAATCCAGTTTTAAGGAAATTTCATTGTAATAATTTTTTTAATATTAAGAGTTTAATCTTTGACCCCTTTAGATTCGTTATACTGAGATTTTACTGCTTTTAAGAATATTTGTAGAGTAAGTTCAGAGCGAAACACATTATGACTGTACATCTACAATTATAAGAACTCATTAATTACTTAAAAAAAAATTAAAAGCAGTAGGGTGGAGGCGGGGTTAGAAGACGCATTGGGTAAGATGAAGAATTCAGTATTTCTCTCAGATACTTACAAATGGCTGCACGTCTTGGGTCAGCATAATAAACACATGGTAGTAAACTAATGTAGGCACCTGTACTTTCCGTTTAGAGGAAGTTATAAACAAAAGTTCATTTTTCATGGGTGTTCGTCTAATATTTCACCGTCTTAACATAAGGAATCAAGATTCTACTTGAAGTCGTATGTTCTCACTAAAATATTTATTTCTCAGCTTATTGTGTACAAATTTATAGTAGACTAGCTGAAGTACCCGTTCTTCGCACGGGAATGAATGGACTTTTTGATATTACGATTTGTGGTGAACTATTCATTGTAATAAACAGATATAGCAAAGTGGATATCGCGTTATATTGTGTCCAATAATCATGCATACCGAATTGCAAGGCAATCGTTTGTACGGTGCAGAAGGTCATGCGGCGTAGCGCAATCTAGTGGCGAGTTTTAGCAAAACGGATACGGCGAAAATATTCTTCGCATTCAGATATCGATGTATACGAATTTTCATGACTATCGGCTGGACAGTCTTGAAGTTCATGTGTTGACGCGACATCTAGTGGCAAGTTATAGGAAAATGGATAGCGCCAAACTCTTCCCCGTGTTCAAATATCTATGTATACCTATTTTCATAGCGATCATTTGCACAGTCAAGAAGTGACACACTGCAGGGCCATCTAGTAGTTCAATAAAGTAATGATTTGCTACAGCGCCGTCAAGTGGCGAGTTATAGCAAAATGGATAACGCCAAAATATTCTCATTGTTCAAATAGCTATGTATACTGATTTTCATAGCGACCGTGTTCAACTATCTATGTATACCAATTTTCATAACGATCATTTGCACAGTCAAGAAGTGATACACTGCAGGGCCATCTAGTAGTTAATTAAAGTAATGATTTGCTACAGCGCCGTCAAGTGGCGAGTTATAGCAAAATGGATACTCCAAAATATTCTCATTGTTCAAATAGCTATGTATACTGATTTTCATAGCGACCGTTTGAATGGTCAAAAATTTGGCCTGCTGCAGCGTCATCTAGTGGCGAGTTAAAATAATAATGCATTGCAGTGTCATCTAATCAAAAGGAACGCAGTTAGAATATATTCTTCGTGCTCAAATGTGTAAGTATAACAAATTTTATGCCGATCGATCGAACGGTATAGAAGTTGATGCTTTGCAGCGCCATTTAGCGGCAAGTTACAGCAAAATGGATAGTGAAAAATATTCTCCGTGTTCTAATATTCGCGTGTACCAAATTTTATCGAAATCGGTTGGACGATATTCGCATAGCAAATGGCTAAACGGAATAGAATTCAACGTTGTGCTGCGGCACCAAGTGGCAAGTTAAGGAAAACGGATAACATAAAAACCTTCTCCATCATAAAAGACTTAGGTGAACCAAATTTCATCGTGCAACGGTGCTCAACGGTGCTGGAGTTTTTCAACCTCATAAACACATACCAACATTCATTTTTATCTATAATCTGTGTTATTATATATACCAGTCTCAAATAAAATCCAGTTTCAAATCTAAGCCTCGCCAAAGTGCCAACATACGCCATTTTGCAAGAGTTTTTTCAGGGAATCATTCGAAGCATTGACTTAGCAGCAATCAATATGGGAAATGGTTCGACCGCCAAAGAGTAGCACGCATTTATTTGAAAATTGGAATCCCTTAATACAGCCGATTTTTTTTTAAATTATCAACTATAATGTGTTTTATTCATCGTTACTCCGATGTACTAAATGAGAAGATTTCAATTTTCTGAAATTTGGCGGAATTCCCCCAATTTAAATCAATGTACTCAATTGGTGAGAATTCTGAAGTTAGATCGCTTGAAATCCCTTAATAACTGCATTATTTCTTCACGGATCATTAAAATTTAACGCTGTATTCTAATAAAACCTTTGCACTTGTTTTCAAAAATCTATTTCCTTAAGCTCTCAATAAATTGCGCCAAGCCGAAAACTGTGCAAACCGCTAGAACTCACTTACTCAAAATCCATATTTCAGCCATTTTATTTTTTCGCCAAACTAAAAAAATTTACACATTAGCCTGGGAAATCTTCCATTCTTATTGTTTTGCGTGTAAAGCATTACATTCCTGCTCTGATTTCCCATGCACACGATATTATAATTTAAGAAAAAATAACCTTACGAATATAAACTAACAAAAAAAAATCATTATTATTCTTTTATTTTTACTTTGAGAATTTAAAACATTTTATTCGGCAAAATCGCCACACATGGCAACCACGATCCTTATTTCACACTTTTTTCACTACAGGAGTTACAATTACGGAAAGCTTTTTGCGTGAAGAGCATAAAAAATCTCTTAAATTCCGGGAACGGGTGGACTTTCAAAGTTTTAAAGTGGACTACGATTTATTCTATATTATTTTACATATCTGTGCTAAATTTCAGGCCGATAGGTCCATTTTTGTGGATTTGTATACGAATCAAATCCACAAACAAACAAACAAGCAGAATTTCATTTTTATTTATAAGATCTATGTTTTAAGTAATTTTTTTAGTAGCTAATAAACTTTGGTTTTGTAAAAAATGGCGTTAAGGGGAAAGATGACGAATTTTCAACGGGGAACGAAGAAAGATGACGAATAGTTTTCAGCTCGTCACCTTACCCCAAACACGTTTTTTTAATATATTTTCTCCAGTTTTCATGTCTTATCCTTTCGTAAGGGCACATAAGACATAACAAAACCAATTAAAGGCAGGTAGTTGAAATTTTGAGAGAAGAGTGTGAGAAAGCTGAGGAAGAAATTGCCGTTGCTTCTGTTATCAGTAATTCCCATAAAATAAGCTTTTAACGAGATAAAAAAAAAGGACAAGAAGAGAAAGAGCTAAAAATATACAAAAAAGATAGACTGAAAAGGTAAACAAAACGAAAGGAGCGAAGAAGAAATCACGACGTCATTCGAAATTTTCTTCATCTGACGACGACTATTCTTATACTCTATACCGTACATCGACACTGACGATGATATGAACTTGGAAGATTTTAAACATAAATTCTGCATTATATGCGAGGAAGAAGGCAAGAATGAACTTTGGTATCAGTGCTTAAAGTGGGCTCATACTGAATGTTCCGGATGGAATAGTGGAGAAGCCAACCAAAGACTTTAAAACTGCGACCTGTGCGTTTAAATGGATTTTTTTTTATGTTTCTTATTAAAATTATTTGCTAATAAAGTGTTCATGAATATTAATTCACATTCTGGGGTTAGTTTGTCATCTTATCCTATCCCATTTGTCATCTTACCCTATAGCTGGGGAAAGAGGACGAAAATTACCTTTTTTAGAAGAACCGATGTTTCGCCTCTTAAAATTTGAATCAGGCAATCGAAAAAATTCGTGGTGTTAGGCAATTCACGGAAGAAGTTATCACAAAAATGTTAGTTCTTATAGACTCATTCATAGTGGTCAGTAAAACTCATAGTTGATTAAGTTCGCCGTCTCATCTCGCCTTCCCCTAATCAATTTTAATTTTTCTGTAGGACATTAATTATGAAAAACATCTAAAAATAATTTTTCCGCTCATATTTCTCGCAAATCTGAAATTTATAGAACGTATAACTCTTACAATTTCCAAATCTTCACTTGTTTGTGACACAATTTCTTTGTACGATCGAATTTTATTTTATAAAAGACGAGGAATAGTATACTTCAGATTTAATAGATTTTCCTCGGTTCCTCTTTTAACCCTTTAACGCGCAGTGTTCCCGCTCTGGTAACACCAAACTCTGACGTTTTGACTGTTGCCACTCACGAAGAATAGATTTGATTTCTATAAAAATAGTTGCGGGTGACATAGCTCCACGAGGATCCTTTACTTTTTAGCACGTCCTTTCCCGTAAAAAAATGGTCACGATTATTTTTAACAGCACTGACATCTGCTGAAAAATGGAAGAATGCGAGAACAGCCGGATAGATTGCCCAATGCTGAAAAAAGGGCAGCCGTTGCCATCGCTCGACTTAACTACCAGCAAGATGACTGACGATCGAAACGTTCATCACGTGCCACAGATCTAGAGACCCCTTTTTGACGACAGCTGGCTGTGCCGATTTAACTACCAGCAAGATGACGGACGATCACAGCCAGCTGTCGTCAAAAAAGGGTCTCTAGATCTGTGGCACGCGATGAACGTTTCGATCGTCCGTCATCTTGCTGGTAGTTAAGTCGAGCGATGGCAACGGCTTCCCTTTTTTCAGGATTGGGAAAGAGTTGCGCCTCAAAGGGTTAATTGTCATTGGTGGTACAGGCTGTATTAAGTATAAAACAGAAACTCTCTAAAACTCGCACACACATACACAATTTCTTAAGTTATCTTTTTAAATGCTATTGAAAGGTTTTCCCTCCAGAGCGACTCTTCCAAAGAAAATATTATTAAAGTTTTTATTATTTCATTCTTTTCTCGATTCCCTCTGGTCTTTCTTTAAACGACTCCTTCCGGGACGAATCGAACTGAACTCCTTATCTAGAAATTTCCTTCTTTCGTCCACCCTTATCGTCCGTTTCAGCGAGGACGGAGACTGGAGCACGGAACATGGTGGTATAAAAAAAAAAAAAAAAAAAGGAAAAAAAAGGGACTATCATCATGCATTTTGGACAGCAGAAGTCATTCGTAAAATGGGGAAAACTTGTTCGCTGAATATGCAAGAATTGAAGGCGAAAGAGTGGAACAACATTTTTCTTACGGCATGTTGCGATAAACAGCTGTGGTCAGTGATAAAGTACGAAAACTATTTAAAAAGTAAGTGTGAAAAGAACGTTAAATATTCCAAAGACCTCACGGTTTAACAAGTGAAGTGGTGTCACAGTATTGATTGCAAATATCTAGGCATCTTCCTTACAGTATTCAACTTGCCTTTTGTGAATCCAAAAATCCTTTGCTTGAAAAATAAAAAAATGTTTGAGTTACATTAAAATATTCCCCCCCCCCTCAATTATATTTAGTTTAAATTAATTTACTCTCAGAAATAAATTGAGAAGTCATTATTGTGTACACAACTACGCAGGTTGTTTTCAAAATAAATCACTTCTAAGTATCGCCAGTGATGCTTTCGGCTGTTTGGTCTTCATCCGTGAAAACCAATCTATCAATGGTTCACAAATTTTTTCTATGAACCGCCATCTATTGACCATGAAGTTAAAAGAACCATTCTGATAAGCGTAACTGAACGTTATTTTTATTAGCTAAAAGCTTTATTATGTCCAGCGTCTCTGATTTGCAATGATCATTGAGTATGCGCTCGTCGACGTTCCATAGAAGTGTAATGGAATTAGGATTAGATCTTACGGAGCTACAGTAATCCTGCTTAGGCAAAATGAGGTAAACTTTACATTTAAGAACTCGGAACAGTTCAGAGAGCAAAAACAACTAACATTCAGAGAAGAAATAAATTATACTAACGTGAAAGAACACGGTAACTGTGTCATGCAAAACCCTAGAGATGGACACGTATAACCAAAGTCCTGTATAAATGAAAACTATTTAAAAGAAACTGAGCAACTAAACAACTGTGTTTATTTAAAAAAAATTACATGCCCCACCGACACTCTTAGAAAAAAACCGTAGTTCCAAAAGCATTATCATTATCTAGTAGGGATTTGTAAAGACTAAGATGATGTCGTAAGCAGTGATAGTGGACAGCAGTTGGTGGACTATACAATTAGAACTTAGATACCTGCTTTAGCATTTTTTGCTTCCAACAATTAAATCTGGATCCTCTGCAACATAGTAGAACGTTTCCTGCTAAGCGCCTGGTTCTTGTAACAGCACTCGCGAAAGGAAGACGATGGAGACAACCATGCTGTACTTGGCTGGGTATAAACCACTATAGTGTGGCGTATTGAGAAAGTGTACCTAGTTTTGGAAGACTTAATATTAACTATGTGATATGCCCAGTTGGGAGAGCCGTCTGTCTCGCAGCCGAAAGGTTGTGTGTTCGATCTTAGGACGAATCAAAAACTACCTGACGATCGGTAGTGCTGCCATCTATCGGCTCCTGAATAAAGCAGAGATGACCTGTTCGGGAGTCTGTGGTAGAAATGAACATATTTTGGTAGATACTGCCGCTATCGATCTAATCTGGATTTGGGGTTCAAAATGCTATAAAGCAGAGGTGTTGAAGCCCCCATAATGCATGAAAACAACACAGAACAGACAGACCTATGTGATAAGGTCTGGAGAATCATTTACATATAAGACAGTAGACGCAAACAGTATATCCCCAAAACGACTGACACATTTAAAAAATGAAAAGAAGGAGAATAAATTTGTACCGTTTGCTGCTTCCTGCTTTAGAATTTCATCCCACCAATTTTCCAAATTAATTGTGAGGCTTAACGATAGACGATGTTGCAGTTCTATGAGAGTGCCCCACCTCAAGATAAAGAACCACATGATTTCTACTTCTCATCACTGGAGATAAAGCTTTTATGCTACGGCACTCCATGAAAACCAAAACTTCAGTCAGTCAGTCAGTCTATGAGAGTGTTGAAAAGAAACGCATACTGTCAGATGGTTATATGATGCTTTACTCAGCATTCTGATAGTATTTTCTGTAAAAAGTTGTCAGCCGTATTCAACAACTGAAGTGTTTTATCTTCAAGAAAGCATTCAATAAACAACTACTTCCCTTAAACACTAATTGCTCTTGAATAAGGCATGGTTTAGTCTTCCTATTTAACAGATTTGTTGTCATGTGTCTGCCTTTTAGATACCTCAAAGACCTTGACTACAGAACCACTGATCTGCACTGGTGAATGTTTTTCTCAGTCTACTACATATTTATGCAGTAAATGGTGCTTATTTTCGAAACATTGTTTTTAGTTTTTACAATATGTTTACATTTTTCTTTTTTCATTTGACGCTACCATCTGTTGTTGAACCTCGGAGCTTATCTTAAAATTCGTGATGTAAAATTTCCTGTTCCCCCCCCCCCCAAAAAAAAAAAATAAAAAAATAAAATAAAATACACGAAACGTGTACATTTATATCTATGTCATCATCTATTCTTTATGTTGCTCGTTTTACGAATGTAGAAGTCATTTTTTGAACTCTATGGCTGGTGCAATGTACTTATCACTCTAAAATTCTGGCACTTAACCTGCAATCCAAAAATGGAAATCCATGTACTGTTTACGAGATTAAAAGCGGTGAACGCAAGACATCCTGGGTACATCATGCGTTATCTGATTAGTGAGACCCTTTCAAACTTTCAGATTCGATTTTGGTTCAATCAAATAAACTCTAAAAATGAACCAGAAGCAATCCTCAGTAGCCATCTATGGCCATTTTCGCATTACCACTTAAAATAAGTCTGAAACAATTTCTTCCTCTTTAACTTCATCTTGTACCCCTTTCTCCCCGAACTCCTCCCTCCCCCTACCCCCTCTTCCTCCTGCTCAACCTTGTAAAAGTCACAGGGGGCGATTAATGACATCCCACTCCACAAAGGGCCCCCCCACGCGTGAGTTATTCTGCGGATTCTTCCATTAAATGCAATCGAGTCGGAACTTTCCCGCGCGTAATTAGCAAGAGGGCTGCCGCTGCTGCCACCATTGTGTGCGCTGGAGACTAAGTCAGCGGAAATTGTGTAAGCAATACTTTTAATGGGTGGAATGTCAAAAGGATCTCTCGGAGTGTTGACGCAGCGATGAAGAGGAGACTAGTTCTCGAACTTAACCCTTTAACGCTCGGTCTCCTCGCCGTGAGGACACAACTCTGACATTTTGACTGCTTTGATTCACGAAGAAGAAATTTGATTTCAATAAAAAATACTTAAAGAGGACATAGTTACACGAGAATACTTTTCTATTTTGCACATAATTTCCCTTAAAAATTGTCAAGATTATTTTTAACAGCACCGTCATCTGTTGAACACTGGAGAATACGATGGAAATACATTGGTATAGAAGAACAACTGGATAGGCTATCCAATGCTACAAAAAGGGCAGCCGTTGCCATCGCTTGATTTAACTACCAGCAGTATGGCGTTCGATCGATTCGTTCATCGCTTGCCACAGATCGATTCGATCGACCACCATATTGTTGGCATTTAAATCGAGCAATGGCAACGGCTGCACTTTTTCCAACATTGGGAAATGGTTGCTCTTCAAAGGGTTAATCGATTGCAGGATGCATATGCTTATGCATCCAGTGGCGGATCCAGGAAAGTTTCATTGGATATGCGATAAGTATTTTATCAGAGATGGGCCATACTTTTTATTTCTTCGTTTATATTTTAAATCTTGAACCCATGTTCAATCTGTTCGCTCTCATCAGTGGAAAAACTCTACAAAGAAGACTCCCCTTCTTTGATCAGTGACCCAGTGGAACATTCAAAAACCTCTTCTGAGAAGCAACACTGGTCAGAGAAAGATAATCTTCTCTGTTGCGTCTTTCCGGTAAAGAGAGCGAACATGTTAAACATGGGTTAAACTCTTTAACACTCAACTGATTTTTAGGTTTGAGTGTGCTAAAGAATGCTTGAATCTGCACCTGGATGCACAGTCAAATTATGCACTATTTAGAAGCACTGAATACAGAACTAAAAATTCACACGGAAAAAATGGCAACGCAGTTCTTTTGAGTTCAACAGTTTTTCTAGTACAAGCGTTTTCTGAATTTTTATAAGGGTCGATGAGAAAACCTTCCTCTAGACGATCAACAGTGTATGGTCTGGCCTTCTGTGATACTGGCAACATCATAAGAGATTATATCAATCAGAATGTATGATGTTCCTTACCAATAAAATCAGTAAGTTTTGGATTTGACTAACTTGATTAACTAGTTGCAGTTTTCACAATGATTTAAACGACAGAGCTGAAAGTATTTATTAGCCTTGGTCTTTAGTGGAAGAAATTGGATGGTTTCCAACAAACTGTAGTATTCCGGTTTATGACCTCAAACCATTATCAGAAGCTCCGGCCAAGCGACATGATACACCTGAGGAACAAGTACGTCACATTAACCCTTTGAGGCGCAACCTTTTCCCAATGCTGAAAAAAGGGGCAGCCGTTGCCATCGCTCGACTTAACTACCAGCAAGATAGCAGACAATCGAAATGTTCATCGCGTGCCACAGATCCAGAGACCCTTTTTTGACGACAGCTGGCTGTGAGGCATAGCCAGCTGCGTCAAAAAAAGGGTCTCTGGATCTGTGGCACGCGATGAACGTTTCGATCGTCCGCCCTCTTGCTGGTAGTTAAGTCGAGCGATGGCAACGGCTGCTCTTTTTTCAGCATTCGGCAATCGCTCCAGTTGTTCTCGCATTCTTCCATTTTTCAACAGATGCCAGTGCTGTTAAGAATAATCGTGACCATTTTTTTACGGGAAATGACGTGCTAAAAAGTAAAGGATTCTCGTGAAGCTATGTCACCCGCAACTATTTTTATAGAAATGAAATCTAGTCTTCGTGACTGGCAACAGTCGAAACGTCAGAGTTTGGTGTTCCCAGAGCGGGAACACTGCGCGTTAAAGGGTTAAGCGGAACAGTGTATATTACCAGATGGGTTCGTGACCATCAACATAATAGTAACAGCATCTCGCAGATTTCTTGCATGGCATATCTCGGATATGAAAATTGAGACTTCATGAAAGACAAGCCATTGAACTTTAAAGGAGATTTTTCTGGAAGTTGCCAAGGTGAACTTTATTTCAATAGATATTTGATGTCTGTATCTTCCTAGGATTTACCAAGTGAAACAATCATTGCACCTAAAATAACAAGATTCGTTGCCACAAACTATGACTGAAAACTTTATTGGCAATAAACTCTACAATTATGTATTTCCGGTTTAAACGGCAGGTGCAAAGCAGGTGCATCTATGATAAAATTTCACTTATAAAATATTCCTTTTTCACGTTACTGTTATTGGTTTTTTGCTTGCATGTTACAGATTGTGCCCAAAGTTTTGAACATAAGAGAAAGTGAAATAAATCCATATAAAAACACACTATAAAATGATGATTTGTATCTTTATCGTATGTAAAAATAGTACTGGGAAAGAAGAATTTAAAAAATAACTATAAAGAATGTTTCTCTGTTGGAAATTTTAAGACCTTGCAAGTTTCTATAAAGCAGGAAAACGAAAATGAAACAAAAAATGCATAAGAAAAAAGGCACCATGTCATTTGCATTCAAAAAGATCTCACAGTAGTACTGCTACCCTATTTGTTGTTCAACTTTGGAAAAAGATGGAAGTTCTAGTAGCTTTTGAGTTCAAGGTATTGAAACTGTCCACTTAAAAATCTTTTTTATCGTTTCTTAAAACTTTCGTAAATATTCTATGATCATTACTCCGTACGACTCTCGATAATCCATATCTCGTTTTGCATGCGATCATTCAAACACTCAACTACATATAATAGAAGCGCAAAATCCCTGGTTTAAAATAAAATTTGATAGATTAATTATTTTTAAAAAATTTCATTTGTCTATCTCCAACATGAATGAAACATAAACATGTTGAATCTTCAGTACGCATTCATCATTTCGACCTTTCCACGAAAGTTAGTTACTAAGCACCATTCCAGCTCCAGCAGAATTCGGGAAGGAGGGCGCATTTCTGTCCGACAAAAGACAGAAGAACTGCCTGTCACCGCTCATTCAGAACAAAGGTATAAATGTCGCAGCAGACCACCGGCAGCTACCCTCATAATATAACTCAAAGAGAACAACGACAACAACACGGCCCATCTCCTCCTGCCTCCTCTCCCTTCGAATATCGCAGACAATAGTT
Organism: Cheiracanthium punctorium; assembly: GCA_038373885.1. Taxonomy (NCBI): domain Eukaryota; kingdom Metazoa; phylum Arthropoda; class Arachnida; order Araneae; family Cheiracanthiidae; genus Cheiracanthium; species Cheiracanthium punctorium. Next base: position 404,078 of record JAWZYV010003979.1, on the reverse strand, counting down.
CCACACACACCGCGGGGGGGGGGGGAACCTTCTGCCGTAATACGTTTCAGAAGCAGGCGAAATAACATTCCACGGGTAATTATGCAATAGTCAGGTTAATTCGGCATTCCACGAATTAAGAAGGGAGGGGGGGGGGCTTGGATCTTTTTGTTTCCGCCGCAGTAATTAAACGGTTCGCTGGGCCGGCGATGTTCCTCGCAAGGTAGCTGAAGAATCGCAAGTGATCTTTCGCACGAGAACTGGAAGGAATACAGAAATTTAAATCGAAAACCGTCTGGAGACGAAGGAATGCAGACAGATACGTTATTCAAATCACATGAATTCGTTTACAAACGAGAAAGATAAATGATGTTGAACGCATCGATCGTAAACAACTTATAGCGCAACTCTATTTGCGTATGTACTACTCCATTTTCCAAGAATAGTTAACCTTTTAACGCGCAGTGGTCCCGCTCTGGGAACACCAAACTCTGACGTTTTGACTGTTGTCAGTCACGAAGAATAGATTTGACTTCTTTAAAAATAGTTGCGGGTGACATAGCTCCACGAGAATCCTTTACTTTTTAGTTTCCCGTAAAAAAAATAGTCACGATTATTTTTAACGGCACTGACATCTGCTGAAAAATGGAAGAATGCGAGAGCAGCTGGATGGATTACCCAATGCTGAAAAAAAGGCAGCCGTTGCCATCTCTCGCGGCTGTGCCGTACAGCCAGCTGCGTCAAAAAAGGGTCTCTAGATCTGTGGCACGCGATGAACATTTCGATCATCCACCATCTTGCTGGTAGTTAAGTCGAGCGATGGCAACAGCTGCCCTTTTTTCAGCATTGGAAAAGGGTTACTCCTCAAAGGGTTAAAGTAGGTTAAATCGAGGTTCCACTGTGTATATAGATATACAGGGTATCCCAAAAAGGTGATAACGGGCTTTCATTTTTTATCTATTAGAGATATGTGGGAGTGTAATTTTGAAAAAAATGTTTCAAAAATAACGTCGGAAGTAGGACTCCGCTGAGAAAAATTCTTCTCCTTCATTTTCAAAAATTGACACTTTTTACATTTGTGTACGACCCCCGTACAAAACAATGCCCAATTAGTAAAATGTGTCCCTTACACTAATGAGCTGACACACAAAATTTGAAAACTATAACTTAAAAAAAGTCAGAGATGTGAAGATAAATATAACGCTGACTTAAACCACTTTTCAATGGCTCTCGAAGGGAAAAAATCACGTAGCAATAAACGTTTATATTCAAAATCATGTATAGTCCCCGATCATCTTTCCTTAAAGATATCTCTGAAAAGTTTATGATGGAAGGATCAAATTTGATACACCGTCACATTATTGTATGGGACCTATTTTACTAATTAGGAGTTTTTTTATACGGGGGTCGTATACAAATTTAAAAAAATGTAACTCTTTGAAAATTAACGAGAGGAATTTTTTCTTAATGGAGTCTTAATTCCGACCTCATTTTGAACATTTTTTCAATTTTCACTGCCCACACATGTCTAATAGATAAAAACGTGAGTGCGCGTAATCTTTACGCGCGGTTGAAGTAAAACTTCTTTGACGTTTACGACACATATCACTGAAATGATTAAACTTTAACTTAAAATAAATATCATATTATAATTTAATTATATTTATTATTCATGTACTTTACATAGATTATATAAATGTTATATTCATATTATTCATTGGAAATAGGTACTTGAATGGCATCATAATTTTTAATGTATGAAATTATAGGTTTGTGGTAACTATAATGTGAAACATAAATTTTACTCTCTAAATTTGCTAATTTGCTTGAAAATGCAGCATCTATCGTTGTACTGAAACGCGTTGTTGACTGAAATCGAGAAGTATTCATAGTTAGATTAAATTTTTCTTTTAAAAAATCAACTAACGGCTGAGATTCTTGAGAGCGAAAATTAACATTAAAATCTCAAAGAATCATCGGTAATTTATGATAATTACTTAGAATCCAGGAAGTGTCTATGTTGTAGTTATTCTTTAACTGCTTTCTTATACCATTGTTCCGTCTGGAGGTTGGGTTTGAATGGGGGGGAATGTCCATAGTCTAGTATTATACTTTAACTGTGTTCTTTAACTGATTTTTTCTGCTTGTTGGGTTCGAATGCAGGTAGTGTAATTTTTTTTATTTTATTTTATTTTTTTTTGTGTGTGTGTGTTTCTATCACAGTATTCTTAAGCGTTGATTTCGACTGTAGGTAGGTTTCGAATTATTATTCTGTATCCGCGTTTTTAAACTGCAGGTTCTCTCTAATGTTTGGGATTGATTGCAGCCAGGGTCCGTTTCTTTTGTGGTGTTCCATCCGCGTGTTAAACTGCTGCTTGCTCCGTCTTGACGTTGGGTTAGAATCCACGGAGTGTCCATTTGTTATTCTTTTATTTTGTTCTTAAACCATATGCAGCCAGTGTTTGTTTCTTTGTGGTGTTACGTACCCGTATTCTTAAACCGTTGTATATATATCATTATAAATATATACACCATTACTATATAAATATATATGACATTTCAAATATTGCGTTCACACAAACTACATTCTTCTAAATTTACTAACATTTCTTAAAATACAGCTTTTGGGCAAAATAATAACAGACATGACATACATAATATTTAGGAGTTTAATGGAGTTTAATGCAAGAGCGGCTCCAGACTGAATTCTCGGAGGGGGCCATTGAACTTTTTACATAGGTCTATACATTGTTAAAAAATGCAAAGTGGAGTGTGAAATCGTAAAGTATGCCAATCTAAAGTTCTAAAACGAAATTTCGGAGGGGGCCATGACCCCTATGGCCCCCTCACTGGAGCCGCCCTTGGTTTAATGGCCTAACGGCCAATTTAACTGGCATTTGACAAATAATAATATCACTTCGGTTTGAAACTATTGTCTATATTCATACGAAATAGTATTCTAAGACAATTATGTAATTAAAACACATCTGAAGCCAGTAATTACTATATATCACGTTCATAAGTCTATGTATTTGATTTTTTGAAGTTCTGCTAATTCAACGATCTCCATTTACTTCGCCCCGATGGAAATATATACAACCTGAGATGCGCAGAAGCAGAATATGTGCAGTTGCCCAGTGTGCGTAGCGCCATCTGTTTGCAAAACGGCGTTATTCAACTTTGGAGTTAAGAGAATTGTCCCCTCTTATAAATTTACCTTCTTAGGATCGAAATATGATCCTCCAACAGTGTTCTTAAACGAAAATTTCCCCTCTGCTGTTTAGGTTCGTTTGCAGCCACTGTCCCTTTAATTGTGGTGTTCCATACCCTTGTTCTGTCTGTAAGTTGGGTTAGAATCCAGGAAAAGTGTTCTTAAACTGACGTTTCCATCTACTGTTCCGGTTCGATTGCAGGCAGGTTCCATTTCTTTGTGATTTTCCAAAACCATGTATTGTATATTAGTCCTCAAAAAATAAGGATTATCGAGAACCTCCTATGAGGTTGGGATTACATGTAAAATATTATGTTGGATGCAGTGGCGTAGCTAAGAGGGGGGTTAAGGGGGTCATAACCGCCCCCACGAGGAATTTTTTGCCATACAAAATGTATATTCTTCACTACATTATCAAACACACGTATACATATATATGAGTTGCAGTAGTCGTATCCCCCCCCCCATGAAAAATTTTTGGCTACGCCCCTGGTTGGATGTACCTTCAAAACGCTTATTGATGTCTCAAAGATACGGCTCTTGACTGTTTTACTCGCCGTTTCTTTCCCTAACAGGTTCCGCGTATTTTTACACGATGAATTCGGGGAACGGCAAAAACAGGTCGAAAAGGTAGGTTTTTCAGTGGTTCTTCTTTTTCGGGGCGCGCTTGGCGTGGAGTATGACATATACGTCACTTCCTTTTACTGAGCGTTAGTTCCGTCAGAAAAGAAATCTGAGTTACTCCCTAGTCGCCACTAAAGAAGTTTTACTTCAATAATCAAAACCCGTTCCCACCTTTTTGGAAAACCCTGTATATACATACACTAATTTTACATCAATTATGAATTTTAGCAGAGTAAAAAGAAATATTCAGGTATCAAAATAATTTTTATTTCACACTAGATTTGTATTATAAAAACTACATTCATAGTACATTTCATCTTTGATTGCTGAAAAAGAATAATTATTATCCTTTTTTATTTTGAACATTGTAGTTAAGTAAATGAGTCTCTAGTAGCAAAAATCGCTAAATTCAAAAATAAAACGAAAACTTGAAAATTTCTATAGCTCTTTACTCGAAAATAAAAACAAACATAATTAATTATGAAAGAAATAGAACATTTACTTCCTGGTTCTTTAAAAACAATCGGATTTTAATGTTATTACTAGCTGCGTACCCGTTCTCCGCACGGTGGGAAACGCATATTTTCCTTAAACATATATAATTCGAATTAAACCCAGTAATTCGGAATTTCAAAACGTGAAAAAATACTTGAATCGTGACTAAAAGTTAACGCCATGAGTGCAAATTTTAGACGATTGCAACATGACACAAAAACTACGTCAATGTGACTGGCGATCAAAAAAGAAAGAACTTTCTGGTATGCAGACAAAACTTTTCTCTTTCGAAAAATGCCCGATTTCTACATCATATAATTCTCTTTGTGAGGTTTAATTTATAACATTAATATATAGTATATACCACATAAATAACATTACATGATGTTGACAATAATTTTATCTTGCATTTTTCAAAGCGTGGAGAATGCATTAGGGCAGTTATGTTACACACGACTTTATTAAATTTTACCTAATTTAAGAAGCCTACATGAAACAATGGATGCATCATTTACGTTTAAAAGCCAAAAATGTACCCTGCTCCGGTGAAAATCATGTCGCTTTTGTAAATGAAAACGTTCGTGATGTAACTTCTGAGAAAAAACTAATTACCCTTATTGAACTCTTAATGCAGTATCACACTTGTTACATAAAAGTGACGTTTATCTCACTGTCAATTCGATCTAAATAAATAACTAATTTCATTTTTCATTTTTTACAGATCACAGTTGACCCCTTTATAACATGGGTCTACAACACGAATTCTTAGAACACGACGAAAACATTACGATCGTTTTCGTGTAACACATTAAAAGAGACTCGTACACGCTTAAATCTATTGATTAAAACTAACACTCCTTTATTGATTAAATTTCTTATCGGCTGATTTATATCCTTTTACGCTAAAAAATACTCATTAAAGACAATAATTTGTTATCTCCTCAATTCCCCTCAATGCTCAGGATTCGCTAGTTTCTATTATACTCCATTTTTCACTAAAATCTTGTCTATTTGAGAATTCTGTCTCTCCCCCACGAAAGATGCGTAGTAAGGTATCCTATTACTTTCACGTGACCAACGCTCTGGCTCTAACGGAAAACGGTACAGTCACCACAGACAACACAGCGCGGGAATCGTATGGCTTACGCAGTGGTTATTTATATTCTTTGTTGCGGCAAGCATCGAAGAGCAAACATGTCGTTATCAAAATATGAATTAAAAGAGTTTCTGAAGAGGATACGCGATGATACTTTAGAATGGTGATAATTTTATTTTATATCCGAATACCAAATACATCTTTTTCATATTCAGAGTTGTGAAATAAACTCAACCTAAATGTGGAGAGGATGCTTTCGGTAAAAATTTTGTTTTAATGGACATAGTTTCTTACGATTGGATTATAAAAATCTCGTCGCTCTTGTAAAACAAATGAAGTTATGATATCTTCAGTCAAGTGAGTAAGTACTATTTTACCTTTTTCATGTAAATAAATTGGGTTGCTGCTTTAATTAAATCTTACAGCTGGTTTAACCATGATTGCATTTGTGTATTCTGACTGTACTGTGAATTCGTTTTATAACTAGAGACTATAGTGAAATTATATTCTATTTATTAAAAAAATACTTTTTTATGGTGTATTAAGATATATGTAATGTATTTGTCTTGATTTAAAATTTATTTTCTCGGGCTTATAATCATAGATTACAGCTCTGATAATAAAAAATGAAGAAAACGAATCATTCAATATATAAATCAAAAACAGCAAATTTTCATAAGACACCCTTTTTCTAGATTAAAATAATAATATTAATTGAGTACAGATATATTAATTAAAAAATCACTGATTTTGTAAAAACGCTCTTTCTATAGCTTAAATAATAATCATAATTGAGTACAGTTATATTAATCAAAAACGGACAGACACTCCTCATTTTTGATTATTATTTAGCCTAAATGGAGCTGTTGTAGAATGCTCAAAAATTGAGAATTTTTCGCTCCATTGATATTTGTCGATTAATTGAGCAAATTTTACTCAATCGGGAGAATGGCTGTTTGAAGTCAATGATTGAGTAAAAATATACTCCGTTTGATTATTATTTTACTCAATAGATTTAAGCGTGTACAGCACGGTGAAATGAGACATACGTTCTGATATTATGACGCCTTAGCTCCTGTAATTAACATTCCTTTTGAATAGCAACACCAAACATCATTGCATTTTTACGGAGCGCGAATAAGTTTTGCCGCGATTATACCGCGCAGTTCGCACTCCAGGTGGAGTAAAGCGCAGGATCCGTACAACACGGATTCGAATAACATGGAGCGTATCTACCGTGTTAGGGAATCTACTGTAGTTGCTAGTGTCAAATTCAATAGTTAAGAAAATTCTGGGTTGCCATATTTAGTAATATTTCATCTCACTTTGGTGGCCGTAATGTATTAAAACCAAATATCCGAACTGTATCGAAAGAAAACTTTACTGAAAGTAAAATTTTTAATTCTGCATAACCCTCCAAACAACTTCGGTGTTTGCCATCTACGACGGTTTTTCATGACGTGACAACTTATGCTTGCGTACAGTGGCGTAGCCAAGGAGGGGATAAGGGGTCAAATCCCCAATGTGGTGTTTTTTGCCATACAAAATGCATATTCTTCACTCCCTTATGGCACACACGTGTACATATATGTGAGTTGCAGTAGTCGTAACATTCCCATGAAAAATTTCTGGCTACTCTTGCTTAATCAATATACTTCAGGATCGGAATCTCCGCGGTAAAAAAATGGTCTAAAAAATGTGACACCAGAAAATTCTGATTAACACAATGGGGTTACGGCGCCGGACATAAGCTCTTGCTTCCGGAGGAGCAAATACATTAGAGGGTATGTGCTGCTCCGGATAATCTGCCAGCAAAAATGACGTAAAAAATGACATCCACACTCGAAGGAAATAAAATTAAAGGTATGTAGAATTCCATAAAAGCTTTATTTTTAAGGTGCAAGTCTGTTACAGTTCTATTTGTTTCACAATTGATGCGTTTTCACTTTTTCGATTCTTAAAAGCTGCAGAAATGAATGGTTTCACTTAATTGTAAAATTTAACAACTTAAGTGGCAACAATGGATTCCGTTGCTACGGAAACTATAGCGATGTTAAAAATAGAACATGAAATGAGTTATTCATGTTTACTTTGGTAGAACTGCCATATTGGCGAAATTAACACCGCCAGTCGGTGGCAAATAGCTGAAACCACAAATTAAACTTGACACTAAAGGCAATACACAATACTCTGTTTGGCGGAATTAAAAAAAAAAATATCTATGCATACGGTGACATCGGCTCATCTCAATTGTGGAATGGAATTAATAATATGTACAGAGTTGCACTACATTTGAATATTTTTCGCCAACTTTGCTAAGAAATGTACTAAAGTAGGAATCAACAAACATTTCAATTCGTAAAACAAAAAATATATTAGGCAGTATTAATTACGCCTTTCTAACAGCTTCTAGTAAAAGAAACTTCCGTAGCGCTGCTTTAACAAATGAGAATCAATTATTTATTACACAGTACTTCGATCGCTAAAATGCCAATAAACACCATTTTGCGAGTTTTTTTTGTTTTCAGGAATCATTCGAAGCATTGAATGGGAAATAGTTATCTATCATTTATATGGTTCTATCGCCAAAATTTAATGCAGGCATATTATTGATAAGGAGCTGTTACTTAAATTATTAACTATAGCGGGTTTTAATCACCGTTAGTAGTTAACTACCATGTACAAAATCCGAGAATTTCAAATTTCTGAAATTTGGCGAAATTCCTCTAACTTAAATCAGTTTACTTAATTTGGTGAAAATTCTATAGATCGTTTAAAATCGCCTTAATAACTGCATTATTTCTGTATGAAAAATCGAAGTATAGCGCCGTAAAATTTATACTTGTTATTAAAAATACTATTTCGTTACGCTCTCGGTAATTTGCGCCAAGCCCAAAACTGTACAAATCGGTAGAACCTACTACTTTCTCAAAATCGCCAAATGAGCCATTTTTTTTTTCGGCCAAACTAAAAAATATACATATTAGTCTCGGAAATCTCTCAATCCCTTATTCTTTTACACATAAAAAACATTGAATTCCAGGTCTGATTTAACATGAACGCAATATTTTAATTAAAAAATAACTTTGTAAATAATCTAAACAGAAAAAAATCATTATTCTTTTATTTTTACTGCAGGAGTCTAAATAATTTAATAAAATAGCCAAACATGGCAACCTCGATGCTTATTTCTCACTTTTTTGACTACAGGGGTTACAATCACGGAATTGCGGAGAGCAAAAATTAGCGTTTTTGATGGGGTTTTTTATCAATATCTCCTAAACTAATTCGAATTTCGAAATTTAAATTAGCGGAGGTTCTTTCTCGAAATTTTCCGAATTCGTGGATACCTCGTTCGAAACTCAACTCCCAGCCGTTTAGGGGGAGATGATGCTACACACACACACACACACACACACAGAGACAGACGCGCACAGATTTTATAGTATAGATAGCCATTTGTATGTTATTTGATTCGCAAGTGTGGTAATACATCATTCAAATTATCCAGAGCTCATGGCCACTGCTTGTAGGTGTAGCGACATCTGGTACTAAGGGCCCAGATCCTTGATATTTTGAGAGCTCATGATTCGTGCATTGCAATTTTAATCTATGGCTATTAAAAAGAGGAGAAACTATCGCTCGAGCAGTGTCCTAATAAAATTTAATCTTTGCATACAAAAAAGGAAGAAAGGGAGAAAGAAAGATAGTGAAAAAGCAAAGGGGCTTCAAAATTCAGTTTAGAAGGATATTTCGGGGGGTTTATTTTGCTAATTTCCGAGGATAAAATAAACGTAAGGTGTAATGAGGTTCCCCTGGGTCTATTTTTACAAATATTCATTGGAGGAAGGAGAATCACATAAGAAAATGAACACATTTTTTTTTGTTATTATTTCCACGGTTATTTCGTTATAATCATTACAAACAGCACAAATTTTAAAAGTTTATAAAATATGTATAGGAGTTTTCAGCCGAGGGAAAACAATGCTGATGGATGCGAAAAAAAAAACTTGTCTCGTCTCGTCTCGCATCCATCCTTATTTTCGGATTGAAAGCCTGTGATGAGTAAGTCATCCTTGAAAAAGAACTGTGGGGAATGATTGAAATTTAGCAGATAAATTCAAATTTTATGCTCTTCGTGCTGTTGGGTTGTTCGGAAAAGTCATTTCTTTTTTTAAGAACGTGAGGAACCCATATGTCGAGTTTTGAGGCGTTTCAAATGATCATGAATGGTCAGAATTCGATAAATTTAATCTTTCAGAAATCCCACGAGTTGTTGCACAGCACTCACCGGTTCGCATCAATTAAGTTCTTTATTGTGTCTTCATCAGCTTCAGTTCACTTTCCAGAACGTCGTGCGTCCTCAACATCAAAATTTTGAAAACCAGTTTTGGCACTGGCATTCTCTGAATACATCTACTCTATACACATCGGATAATTTTTTTTTTTCTTTCTTAAACAATATTTTTACGTTTTCGATACAGAAAAGGCAAAACATATCGGAAATGCCGCTTTTCAATTTCCGTATTTGAAAGCGTACCAACCAAAGACTACTGTGTAGAATCAATCGAACTTCTTTCGCAAGCAAGCTAATTATATTAACAGTCAAAATATATAATTACTAGGCATCTTTAGTGTGTAGTTGGCTGTAGAAAAATACAATTAAGTCCTCTGTTGAGAAGAAACGGAATTACTTTCCGAACAACTTATTATTATTATTATTTAGAATGTAAACATTTACTAATTAATGAATCCTTCTTTTAGCTGTCTTCTGCGTGAAAAAGAATGTAGTATTGTCCAATTTTAAACATTCAAATAAAGGAGGCTCTTTGAAATCTCATATTAACGTTGGCTTGCAGTTCCTTTTCAATAGTTTTCATCTATTCGTTAATGAATGGAAACAATCTTAGACTAATACTCCTTTTTTTTCCACTCTCTGTGTGTACACACTTCCTAGCTTGTCATGCACTCTGATCTTCAATATCCTCTCACTTGTGTCGAAAATTTTCGCCCCCCTTTTTTTAAGCACACCGTCGCCATAAAATATTTCGAACTTTTAAGTAACACATTCTTTATTAAAGAACACCTTCCGCAAACTATCTGATAAATAAAACAAACACACAAAGACAAAGGGGAAAAAAAAAGTTTCTGCAAATAACGTAAAAACAGTTTTTACATATGAAAGCCAAAGTTTCAACATATTTTTTTCTTTACTTCTCTCCCCCAACAAATCAAACTGTGGAAGTTAAATCTGAGCAAACATCGCCCCCTCCCATTTTTAACACAACCACGGACCCGTTAACTTAGTAATGCTAATTAAACAATCACAAAACAGAGCACACATACTAACCCCCCTTTCACGGGTTGTCATTCCGAAAATATTTCCGGTGTTTACTTTCCATTGTGTTTGTTGAGAAGTGCGGATAAATTGCAAACTGCCTTTCGATAATCAGCTCAAAGGCAGTCATTTTTTTTTTTTTTTTCTCTCATCGTGAATTAATTTTTTTTTCTGCTGTTCATGTCCTTAGAGATTAATTGTTTTATGAGGAGGAAAGAAATAATAAGAAAAAAAAAATCTTACCTTCTCAGTCTTTTTTGTTTGCATAACAGTCAAAAGATAGGAACAGGTTGGCGGAGAGAAAGAGAAAAAAAAATGCATGACTTTCATTAAAAGGAAAAAAAAAAAGAGATCTTTTTATGAATTTTCTTTTTCATATACTGGAACATACTTAAAAGGAATATTTTAAATGGAGAAATATGAGCTTTTTATAAGGAATTTTCAGCAGAGGGATCAATCAGTGTATTGACTCTTGCTATGGGTTAATAAGGTACAGAGGCCCAAGCGCCTATCAAATAAGGTTCATATTGAAGGGTTGCTAATGTATACACGTATCATAAGGTGATGTAGCTTTACTGTATTACTCAACAGTGGCTGAGACCTTGAAATTCAACACTCAACTATGAAGTTAGTTTGGTTTCCTTTCACTGTAAATCAATTTTTTTGGATTCAGAACATTTCTGAATCCGTAGTATCATTAAGAAATGACCAGGCCCCCTCAGTGGCCTAGTTGTTAAGCTCCACAAGAACACGGAAAGCAAAGCACCACTGGCTTGAGCAGTGCTTGGGAGGGTAAACTCTCTCGTCTGGACTACTTTGGAACCGTTTACGCTAAAGGGAGCTGGTGCACGTAAAATCTGTCGTGGCTCCAATGTCCTCCATGTTCAAACGATACCTCTGAGGGTGCCAATCCAGGTGTTACGTCTTTCATCTGTGACTGGTTCACAATCAGGAGACCCCGAGTTAAATCAGACTTCCTCCCACTGGAGCTCATTAAAATGGAAGCCGCTCTCCATCCCCCTTTGTCGTTCTACATCTAGAATCTGGTCCCGCTTTGCAGTTGCCAAGCATTAGTAACAACAACAAAATAAGCAGAACTTTTTGAAGTTTTGTTTTTGAATGGTAAGTGAGGTAGACAAGTACTATGTCATAATAACCGTATGGGATGAAATTTCGCGATTTATATAAGCTGCGAAATTAATGGTCTAGAAAGAGGGAATTCATCAAGACTATTTTGAAACAAGGAATAATTATTAAAAGTTTGTTCAATTGAATTCTTTGTACTCTATGATGAAGGCTGTCTATGCTTTAAACAATTGATTAAAAGCGCTCCTTAAAAAAAAAAAAAAAGAAAGAAAAGAAAAAGGAAGAAAATCTGAAACACTTTCAGATTTTAAATACGCACTATAGTGCTACTTATTAAAAGCATATCATAATTTATGCGTCGTTCCTATTTTTCTTCCTTATTCCATTAAGTTGGAAAGTGTATCATTATTCATGAGGTTGCCGTATTTTGCTTCCTTGTTGTGCCGCAGCCAGCTGTCGTCAAGAAAGGGTCTCTAGATCTGTGGCACGCGATGAACGTTTCAATCGTCCGCCATCTTGCTGGTAGTTAAGTCGGCTGCCCTTTTTTCAGCATTCGGCAATCTCTCCAGCTGTTCTCGCATTCTTCCACTTTTCAGCAGATGTCAGTGCTGTTAAAAATAATCGTGACCATTTTTTTACGGGAAATGTCGTGCTAAAAAGTAAAGGATTCTCGTGACCCGCAACTATTTTTATAGAAATCAAATCTATTCTTTGTGACTGACAACAGTCAAAACGTCAGAGTTTGGTGTTCCTAGAGTGGGATCACTGCGCGTTAAAGGATTAATTTAACGAATTCTTCGATTTAACGAATATTTTTCCTGTCCCGACTAAAAGGATGCTAAAATGCGCTGATTTAACAAAATTTTAACTTTGATTTAACGAACAACAATCGCTGAAATAAAATTCGCACATAAAACTAGAACTATTGAAAATTAATGAAAAAAAATAATATCGACAAAAAGCTTTGGAAAATTAAAACACAGCCAATAACAAAGCACTATCAAGGATTTCTTTCCAAAGTGCCAATACGTATATATGTACTACGTATTAAGTTATAAGAACAAGTAACATTAAAGAATTTAGATAATTTTAAAGTTGATCTCCCAACGTATATCTTATAATTTTTAAGCAGTAAACAATAATCATTCTTTTTTTCATATCAATATCTAAGAGCATTGATATTTTTATACCATACTCTTTACAAAAGTTGATATTCGATTTAACAAAAGGAATTGTGGGTCCCAGTCAATTCGTTAATTCGAGGTTCGACTATATATATTGGTCAGAAAATAACAGATGCCGGAAAATAATTACAAAGGAAGTGTCCTCTCATGTCTGATTAAATCACTTCGAAACTATTGTGATGTGTTACGGGAACAGGAAAATACTGTAGTTTCTCTGCATGTCAATATTTCCGCTATCCAGAACTGAATGTAATATTAGGAAATTTCATATGTATGTGAATTGTTTAACGGACAAAACGTTTTTCTCACATTTCCACGGGATCCCAAAAAAAAGAGAGTGAGAGAGATCCATAAAATTCTTACTCACGAGAATGCCTAAAGATCAATTTCAGGAAATTTTAAATATCATCCTTCAAGGTGAGTAGACATGTAAAAAGGGTAGAGGGAGACCATCTTAATAAAAGAAAAATAATATTATCTGTAAAATTCTTTCTTCAAAACATAACAAATAGGAATCTTATGTTTAGGGATGGTTTATTTGTAATTGAAAAGTTGTTGAAAATTTATTTCCTTGAATACATAGTAAATAAAAGGACATCCACTCCAATATATCCTTAAATTTTACTTCATGGTTTGGTTATTAGAAAATTACTTTAAATTTTCATATAGTAGTCGTTTACTCTAATACATTTTAATTAAGAGCTATCTAGCAGTAATAAGTAAATGAATTGAGCCTTGAGTTCTGTCTATATATACTAAAGTAGTATCAAAACACTAACAAAAACTGAAACCCCTATAATTAATTAATTAACTGAATAAACCAGTAAACTCGATGCCAAGTATGATATTTATTATCTCCCACCTCCCACCTATGGTTTAGATGACTTTTGTAACTAGAGCGACTACTGGGTAAGTACTTTTCTCTTACTAAATACGCTAAGGTTTTTATATTTTCTTTTCTCCTTTAGTAAGGTAAAAATTAAGTTTTCCCAAAATGTAAAATAGCGATTTCCGGCTTTTAACACTTCCCCCCAGCAAAGGATAACTTCGAAGGAGACCCCCTCCCCTCTCATATACCTCATCATACATCCAGTTTTTTATTCTTCAACAATGAGCATTTAGTCGCCTTTTTTACAAAATAGTGTTATCGATAAATTTTGAATAAACATTTTAAGCGAAAACTGATATGTTTTGGAGTAAAGATGAGAATAAATAGGATTATTTTTCATAATACGTATCAGTTGTTCGTTGCCTGTTTCCTCGCCTCCCCCCTCCCCCTTGCAAAACGCACTGCGCTGCACCGGTTGGGAGCCACTGGGTCAATATCTGTGAGAAGAATAACTTTCCAATACTTAAAATCCGATGCTTTTGTTAAGCTTACGTTTTGTTAAGCACTGTATAATCTTTTTGAAATATTCATAAAATATTCATAATATTTTTTTTTCAAAAGTTATTGTTCTGTTCTTGGTTTTTTTTTTTTTTGTGCTTGTGTGTGTGTGTGTGTGTGTGTGTGTGTGTGTGTGTGTGTGTGTGTGTGTGTGTGTGTGCGTGTGCGTGTTTTGGAATTTTAAGATTTCGACCAGGCAAAGTTCTCCCATCCTTTTTAATTCCCGCTCAGAAACAATAGGAAAAGGAAGCGGTAGGTTAATTGCTACCTATAAAACAAAAGAACCTCCCCACGAGGAAGTCTTTATCTCACTAACCTGACCATTTCGTAAGCATTCCAAAAAAGAATAATATCTATCCCCGCCTCCATTCCGTATGCAAAATTTTGAAAAATGAAAGATTCTTGGATAATTAGCGACGAGGTGTATTGTTTAAAAAAGTAGGGGAGCATTGAAAAGAACTGGATTAGGGGAACAAAGTGTAGAGGATTTTTGGAAAAGAAAATAGTGTACACTTCGAGAAAACTTACTTGTTATTGTAAAAATATTTCTGTTTGTAACCATCATGAAGCCGAGCCTGTGGCTAGAAAATACCATTCATTTTCATTGATCTCCGATGTGAGTTAAGCTGAGCTGGGAACTCAGAGTACAATAATTTCGTCTCTGGGATGGGCAAGTAAACAGCATCTTAACGAGTGTAGGAATTACCAAGCTAACCTAGATTGACATTAACAAACCTCTCATAATCCATTTTAATGGAGGAAACATGATTTTTATGATAACATTAACAATACAGTATTAAATTCAGGTTGCTAGAAAATTGTAATGAATGGAATTTTCTGAACAAACCTTTGATTTTAATTTTCCTGCATAATAATATGTTTTGAAACGATTAAAAAAATTCAGTTGATAATTTGAACAACTTTTTACTGGGGTTAGCACAATGGAAATACAGTGGTAGAATCTGCGCAGAAGAAAGTTCAGTTCGGTTGTCTTTGAAGGAGGGGGGGGGAGAGAAGGGAGGAAAATTTGCTTTTAAATGCTCTAATAGAAATTTTCATTCTTAAAATGAAGTATACTCACTAGAAATAAAGAAGAGTGAATAATTGTTCCCAAGGAAATAAATAGAATTGCAACTCGAAAGATGTGAAAATTTTTAATCTCTAAAAAAGGTATTCTTAAATAAATAAATAAAAATATTTTGTGTTGAAGAAGAGTGAATAGTTGTTCCCATGGAAAGAAATAGAATCGCAACTCAAAAGATGTGAACATTTTTATAATCTTTGAAAGCGTAAATAGCTATTCTTCTTAAATAAATAAATAAATAAATAAAAATATTTTGTGTTGAAGAAGAGTGAATAGTTGTTCCCATGGAAAGAAATAGAATCGCAACTCAAAAGATGTTAACATTTTTATAATCTTTGAAAGCGTAAATAGTTATTCTTTTTAATAAATAAATAAACAAATAAAAATATTTTGTGTAGAAGAGTGTACAATTGTTTCGAATAAAAAAATAGATTTGCAACTCGAAAGATGTGAGAATTTTTAATCTCTGAAATTGTAAAAAGTGTAAAAAGTTATTCTTCTTAATAAATAAATACAAATATGCTGTGTAAATCAAATAATTTCTTTGGTATGATATAACTTCGTACACTACAAAAGAAAGAATGCTTATTCTTTTAGAAGTTGAGTGCTATTTCACTTGTCACTTTACACTGCTAAGAACAAAATTTCGATTGTAATTTTCTGGCAGATCTTGATTTTGCTTGATTTCTGGCAGATCTTGAAAATTTTACTCAATTAGTTACTACCGAAGAATCAAAGAGTTACTATCACTTCGAAAGAAAAGTAGATAAGTGATTTCTCCCCTCCTTCCCGCTTTTTTTCTTTCGTCGAACATTTTGGTGAGTACGTGTCAGTTTATTTAGTTTTAGTAGAACCGTTATGTAACACTTCCACTATTACTGTCAAAGCTGCATATTCCAAATATAAAAAATGAAGCAAAGTTCATTGCTAAAAAAATTTTTTTTTTTAGCTACAACAATGAATTTTCTAGAAAGTAATTTTTTCACTCCAAATATTTCAACAAGTATACAAAAAAAGAGATTTTTGACACTCACAAAAATGTTACTGAATTGTACTTGTTATTAATACCTCATATCCACTAAAACTGATTAAAAAACAAACTGAAAAACATGTAATACAAATTTAATTAAATTTCACTTATAATAAATGAGGCATTATGGCCGAAACTTTTATTCGTATAAAAAAAAAATTTAATTAAAAATCACCTAGAATTATTTCTTTCCAGGAATACTTTAATTTAAGAACACTATGAAATTAAATCCATAATTTAACACAGCATATAATTATTCAAATTATTTTCTTTCTCTGAAAATGAAAGTTTATATTTACGAAAATATCGTAACTCCTCCACTTTGTTGGTTGGCGTATCTAGCATAATTCATTGTCATATACAAGAGGTGAATATATAACCCTCGCCCTGCCCATCTTCTTCTGAACCAGATTTGACCTGTTAAGAAAAATATTCCGCTTCATTTTCTTCATTTTTAATTTAAGTGTTACGTAAGAACCTGAATATGTTAATAGCCGCTCTATAGTTCCTATTACTTCAAAGACTGAGTGGCAAAGATTCTTTTTTGTACCCAGAACAGCTAATAGGCCTTGATTTTTGAGTAGCTCACTAGTCCAGCATTAGAAGACACATTTGGGGAAGCACTGCTTGACATGGAATCTTTTAACGGTGTTGATCGAAAAAAATCATGTGATTTTGGTACTTAAGTACAAATAAACTAATTATGCCAGACACTTCAAAATTTTGAAACTGTCTCTTTACAAGCTGTACTACATACTGCAATAAACGATCAATCTGTATCCGTTTCAAAACTTTTAGAAAAAATTCTTTAAAATCGGAAATTTTCGCAAAACGTGTCACTCTTCGGAAAATCTTGCAGCTCAGATCCATGCTTAAGAATTTTTTCTGAAAATTTCACAAAAGCCACAGCTTTTTCGCTTATTGCAGTGTGTAAAGCAGCTTATGAAGAACCATCTGGAATTTTTTGGAGACCATGGTGCTATTAGTTTATTTAAATTTGTGTACCAAGACTAAAAACGGAGTTCCTTTTTTTCGAAATACCAATAATTGGTTTTCAACATTTTCTTAGATGTTTCCGCTATTATTTAAACCCATTGCCCCAAATGAACAAAAAATAAAATGAAGGATGAAATTCCTGTTGTATTAAACTTTTAGTGCAATCACTTTCAATCAATATAGAAGGCCAACTGGATATACTGCCGAACGCGGAAAAAAAAAAAAAAAAAAGAAAAGAAAAAAAAAAAATGCAATCGCTTGACATCGATTCATTTAACTACCAACAACACGACAAAGATCTTCTTTAGCTCTGTGGCCAGATGGGCCACTCGATCGACCACTATGTTGCTGGTAGTTAAATGGATGGATGGCAACGGCAGCAATTTTTCAGTGTTAGGACCACTTAGCCATACTTTTTGCGGCTAGCAGTGAAAGCGCTGAAATAAGGTGGTTTTTCACGAAGCAACCACCAATCGTTAAAGAGTTAAGTCTGCATATGCTATAGACATTATATACAGTAGAATCTTCCTATAATGAACTCGCTTGGTTCCAGTTAAAAAACTCGCTATAGAGAAAATTTCGTTGTACAGAGATTTCTATAGTTATTTCAGTAAATACAGTGGAACCCCGATCTATCGTTCCCGCATTCATCGCTTTCCCGTATTGATCGTTTTATTTCTTTGGTCCCTGCACAAACTGTATTCAAATAACGTTAACAAAACCCGCAATTATCGTTCGTCAAAAATTCGCTTTCCCGCATTCATCGTTGTAAAATGTTTCTTCTGACCGAAGTGAAATTGAAGAGCAAGTGGATCAATATGGCTTACAATTCGAATTACTTCCTGGTATGATATCTTAGGTTGATGATGGTATAGGTGAAGAGTTCTTACATCTAGCAGGGATGTGTATGGTGTGAAATGTAGTGATTATATTTCCATTGATTTAGAAGTAGCAACCTGCGGTACCCTAAGAATGGAAGAAATGTGACGCAAAAAATGAAAATAATCGTGAAGAAGCTGAGAATAATATTCATACCAATGAGACAGAACCAACACTAGTGCCTAGTTTATCCTACGCAATAACGGTATTTGAAATTGTATGACTTTTATATACAAACCTGAATACACATAAAAAGTATTGTAAATCTTGAAAATTTTGTTTATTTAAAAGATTAATGAATAACCCAGTGTAAAATTACTGATTTTGTAAAAATAAGTATCACTTAATTTCTACACAACTTCAATTTGCTTCTTTTACAGTTTGGTAACAAATTTAGTATTTTTGGTATACTGCATACATTGTGTGTATTCATAAATACTGTTTTCTTCTCATTTTGACTTTAACCCGGATTCGTCGTTTTCCCGCATGCATCGTTTTTTATTACACACCCCTTGAAAAACGATAGATCGAGGTTCTACTGTATTACAAACTTTTTAGTTAATACAATGATTAAAAGTATTTAATTATGACTTTCAATTAAAAATAAATTAATATATGTTATAAAATTATTAAAAATATGTATTCTTACTTTTCAATGAATAAATGAAATGTTCAAAAGTATGTAAGACAATTATAGAATTTAGAGAATAAAATATGTAATGCTACTTACGTTTATTTTACATGAAATTTTTTTGTTTTACATAGCTTTGCATTCCGTGATGTTAAATTTCCATATTTTTTTTTTTTTGCGTTTTAAAAGGGTACTTAAAATAGAATCTTGCACTTTTTCTTCCATTTGTAAACTTCTTCTAACAATTTCTAATAATTGTAGCATTTCCAAATGATGTGATTTTGGCTTGTTGTCTCTGGAATGACCAATGTTAGGTGGCTTCAGCAGGTGGTCTATGGAATTGAATGCTCAAAAAGTAGAAACTTTCTTCAAAATTGACAAAAAATCTCAAAGAGAAATCAGAAAAATAAAATTCGTTATATGGAGGCAAGGACTTCGTTATATGGAGAGTATTTTTAATGTTATTTATGCCTTAGAGTTACGTTCCGATTAACCCTTTAACGCGCAGTGTTCCCGCTCTGGGAACACCAAACTCTGACGTTTTGAATCTTGCCAGTCACGAAGAATAGATTTGATTTCTATAAAAATAGTTGCGGGTGACATATAGCTCCACGAGAATCCTTTACTTTTTACCACGTCATTTTCCGTAAAAAAATTGCCACGATTATTTTTAACAGCACTCACATCTGCTGAAAAATGGAAAAATGCGAGAACATCTGGATAGATTGCCCAATGCTGGAAAAAGGGCAGCCGTTGCCATCGCTCGACTTAACTACCAGCAAGATGGCGGATGATCGAAACGTTCATCGCGTGCCACAGATCTAGAGACTCTTTTTTGACGATAGCTGGCTGTTCCGCACAGCCAGCTATCATTTCAGCATTGGGAAAGGGTTGCGCCTCAAAGGGTTAAATATTTCGTCATACGGAGAAATTCGTTGTAGGGAGACTTCGTTATAGGGAGATATCTACTGTATATAGCTTAAATTTTTCCTTCAGAACTAGGGATGGACGCGAGACGAAAAATAAGCGTCTCGCGCCTCGCAAAATACCCTAAAAGCTTGTCTCGTCTCGCAAAAATCCCTATAGCGTAATGTTTAAAATGTGTGTCTCGTCTCGCAAAAAAGCTGTAAATCTCTGTCTCGTCTCGCAAAAAAGTCGTCTCGCGTCCATCCCTATTCAGAACTGATCCGACCTTTAAACGTTTCGCTGTGCTTCTTTTATACGGTCCCCCAGCGATCCCTGGCAACTTCATCTGGGAATTAAGCGGCAAGAAAAACAACCCCGGACTGTCACCCGTGAAATTCATTATTTTTTCAAATTTCTCAACTTGTCTTATCGCGGTTGCCTCATGCTCCGTAAGTCGCCAAGATTTGGGCCTGTGCCTTTGCACGGAAAGAGATAAGCTGTTAAACTAATCACGGAGTCGCTAATGGGTCGAGAAGAAGAAGCGTTTACTAAAAAGTGTCTTCCACCCAAAGCAAGGATTAAATTTTTTTATTTGCAAGAAAGATTTTTTTAATTTTTTTTTCGAGGGTTTGCAGATTTTTTTTTTTTTTAAATCGTCGGCGTACATATTTTTGTCAAGAAGAAGGTTCAAATGCGGGGGTAGGTTATTATTTTCTTTCGGCGTGTTTTTAGTTGCGCGAGGATAAGTTCAAGCATATTGCGTAAAGTGCAATAGTAAGAGAAAATTGCTTTCAGGAATTGAAATATTTTTTAAAAATGACTTCTTTTATTCATTTTTTTGATACATCAGTTTGCCACGCCTTTACTTCAGTCGAAGAAATTTGATTATTCGAAATGGAGCGAGGATGCAGTAAGTTATAATTAGTGAAATTATTTTTTGTCACAAATAAGAAAGAAATTCGTCTGATTCCTGATAAATAGATAAGGCTTTGTAAGAGATAAGACGATATTGCAGCCCCTTTTAGTTTCTGTTGAAATTTTGTTTAAAAAATGCTATAAGTAATATGAAATCTCTAATATATGCACTGAAAGCAACACACCAACAATATTCAATATGAAAGCTTTTGATTTTGAACTAAGCATGAAAATGACCCTTTTCTTTAATTCTAGTGTTAAGATTAAATCGATAAATAAATTATTTCACAGAAAATGATTCTTTATATGGCATTTTTTTTTCATATTTTCCATTTGATTTCATCGTGAATAATCTAACATTCTAGATCTATTTTCAGTTTTTATGTTTTCCTCATTTTCTACGATCAAATTTTTGAATGTGGTTGTCTAATAGTCTGTCTCAGTACTATATTAAATTATTTATGAACTGAGATCCAGGCGTTTCAAGTTTAATACATTTTTGTACGAAATAGAAATTTAAAATATTGTCAAAATAAAAATAAATTGTTGACAACAGGACAAAACAAAATATTGTTGAGTTATGGCTCTAGCTTCTAATGATCATTCTAATCCTTGTTTCACTTGTTTGACTACAGATTAGCCTCGACTCCTGCATGTAACTCTTTTAACCTTTTCTGAAACTCCGCATTTCATATCTGTTCAATACAAATAGATTAGAAGCAGTTTTAACCACTGTTCTAATTAGAAATGAAAACTGTTGATATATTTCAAATATTGCAGCATTCTCCGTAAAAGTTCTGAGATCCTGAAAAAAATCCAAGTCGTCTATTCCATTACATTTGACTATGAAGTTACCAAATTACTCGATAATTGCCTTAAAACTGTGCGGGCAATGTAAAGAATAGTTCGTAAATAATATTTTATGACTTTTTCTCATGAATGATCCAATTTAATATTATTTAAAGCTTGTACTTTATGAGCTTGGTAAACATGAACCATGAAGACATACTACACAGGAAGATTATTCATTTACCTCGAAGTAGATAAATAGCTAAATAAAAATTTAATAAAATTAATTTTTATCACAGTGCAACCTAATGACACGTGACTTCCAAATTCAAGAGGTACAAGTTTTAAAGTTTTAATGATAAATGCTCTTAAAAAGTCCTCCGCCCAAGGCACCCCCCCGAGTCAGATACCCCTCGGGAGGGTTTTTCTCAAGACAGCACGTACACATTTATGACAAACAGTCATAAAATATTATTTACGAATTATCTTTTAAATTGCATCTGTAATTTTAAGACAACTATCGAGTAATTAGAAAAATTCACAGTTAAAGGTAAGAGAATGGACGACTTTGTTCTTTTCGGGATTTAAACAGATTAGATGTAATTTCGACAACTGATATAAATAGCAAGAAACTTTTTGTCTATAGGGACTTTTTTCAGTGTTTTAGTCTGTCGTATAATGTTTATCTCTAATATTTAAAGCAAAAATTGATGCCTAAAAATTCGAAACAAAAAATAAAACAGTAATTAGAAATGCATTAAAACACTGGCGCAAGAACTGCTAACCATTTACCTATACTGATGGTACTTTAACGTGCTATGAAAATGAAATCGTTTGAAATATTATTTGAATAGCATTTAAAAAAAATCGTTCATTTAAAAATTACCGCCGAATTTTATACAGTCATTCAGAGTAACTTTGAGCGACAAGGGGAACTTGGTGCCCCCTCCTAGCTTTCAGTATGTTTGGTTTTACATAGCTGCTCATAGTCCACTGCTGCACTCTGCTGGCAAGATTGTGAAACTGGTTTTCTACTCTACATTTTAGAAAATAAGTTGGCAACATGTTAGACAGTAATTTGGCCATTCATATATGTCTTTGAAGTACTGTTTTCAAGCTCCATTTCAATCTTAATTTTACAAGTTTAAAGTTGTCCAGGCTTGTAGATTGAATAAAACAAAGTATTTTATATGTAATTTCTGATACCGGTTCGAAATTACCCTGAATATGGCTGGGCAATTTCGCACTAAGTAAATTACCAATTATTTTTAGTTTCTGTCATCAGCATTTACTAATTTGTGTAAATTAAGATAAAATTTAGGGTTTATTCTTACATTTATATAACTGAAAATACTATTAAATCATAAGAGGGCAAATGAAAATACATAAAATTCAGATCAAAGTTACCCTGAATGGCAGTACATATTTCATGCTCAGTCATAAACTTGGCCAACTTTCCTTCAAAATTAAGAACTAAAGCATATCTGACACGTCGTGTACTTCTACGAATTGAATTTTTTAAATAGAAAGCTCTAAAATTCAAAATGCAAGACTCAAGCAAGAAAAAAAAAAGATCCTTCATTCAATTAAATGGAATTAATAATGCACAAAAATTAATCTCCTGGCGCTGTTTTTCTTTGCTTGTTACATTTTTTAATAAGGACACTTTTAATACACAGTTAACGATCTATCGTGTTTTTTCTGGGCATTATCTTCCTTGGTTCTTAATCCCAGGGACCTTATGGAAACACAGACTGTTGGTGACAGGCTTTTATGAAGGGTTAATAATTGCAATTTGTAATCTTTATTTTTTCCCGTGAAACCACGTCACGTTTTTAGGAAAATAATTCTCAGCAAGAGAATAAGAAGAGAGTTTTGAGTATTTATTTTCCGATTAAGCCGCCTTGTTAGACTGCAACATATTTCTGAGAAATGTCAACAGTGGATGAATTAATATCAACAGCAAATGTAATTTCTTGAATTGTATTATTTTATCGAATTGTCTATTAAATATGAAAAAACTGAGAAAATTAACTGAGAAAAACTTCCAAACATGTTTATGGCGAGTAAAATAAATGGAGTATAAGTTGTTAAAAAGAATATATGTGTATATGTGTGTAGGGAGGTATATACAGTGAAACCCGTTAAAAGACTACCATTATTAAAGAAGCCACCTGTCTATAGTGACCACTTTTCTTCAATTTCACTTTACAACTAATAATATTTAACCACCTTTGTAGGTGACCCTCTTTATAAGGTTACTAGTTTTGTTGTTTCCAACGGTGTTTACCTTTGATAGTTTCCACTGTATATATAATTTAAAAAAATATTTAACAGCTTAACGATTGTGAAAAAAAACCTTAAACCTTTGTCAAAAAGAACAAAATAGAAATACATAATGCCAAGCGTCATCAGAAGGAGATAGGCAGGCGTAAAAGTACTCTAGGCTTCTTGCTTAGTGCCTGAAGATTCGTCATATAAAACTTATTGTTTTCATTGTTTTCATTTTAAAGTTCAGTAATAAGTGTTATAACAACAATATGTTTTTATGCTAAAAGATTGCTCGGGTATATAAATTGAATCTATGCAGCGGGCACCAATTTTCCCTGCTACCGATGGACGCGAGACAAAAAAAAAAAAAAAAATCTCGCAAAACAGCCGAAAAGCTTTGCTTTTTCTCTCAAAATCTCTATGTTATAATGTTAAAAATGTTTATCTCGTCTGGCAAAAAACAGTTGTAAATCTCTGTCCCTCCTCTAAAAAAAAAAAAAACAGTCGCGCATCCATCCCTAATTTCTGCTTATAGTGGCAAAATGAAATACACTACTTGATTAAAAAAAGTATGGAAGAATTAAAAACTAGCAAAACTACTCTGTTATTTAGGTCTCAGTCTTTGCTAAGCTTGAGTGTTGGAGCTTTTCCGTTTCAGGACATGAATTCAGCAATTTTATATGTGTGCTATTGTAATGGACGTGAAATGGAAAGATTCTTTACCGATTGCCAGTTCGAAATTACTGACAGAGATTATGACATTTTTGTTCAGTGTGTTGTCATCTCTAACTTGCATAATACCTAAATTATGTGTGAAGTACAGTATTTAGTGTTTCGACGTGTCTCTTCAATGACGTCATCTGAGTGACAGCCTACTGCACACGCTTTCTGCGCCTATTCTCCTGTTGTCTTCCAATTGTATTCGACCCAGAAAAAGGGTATTAGAAACACCTGTTTTATCTATACTTGACCCTTTGAGGCGCAACCCTTCCCCAATGCTGAAAAAAGTGAAGCCGTTGCCATCGCTCGACTTAACTACCAGCAAGATGGCGGACGATCGAAACGGTCCTCGCGTGCCACAGATCTAGAGACCCTTTTTTGACGCAGCTGGCCGTAGCCAGCCAGCTGCGGCTGTGCGACTGTGCTGCGGCTGTGCTGTCGCTCTAAATACCCAAACAATCTGCTTAATCGGCTCGTTACTGGATTGAACTCATCGAACACCCAAACGAATCCTCCATCTTTGCACACGCTCTCGTTTTCGCGGGCGAATAGAATAATTCCTATTTTGCGAGCGACACTATACACTCGGCGCTCGTTCGTTTACGAGAAAAGTGCGTTAAAACAAGAGTCGTCCTCTCGTTCTAATTAATTACCCATGCAACTCCTCTTCTTCCCCTCCCTCCTTCTTTTCCCGAGTGCACCCTCGGACGCAGCGAGGCGAGTAATGGCGTCCGTGCAACAAAAGGTTCACGGAGCCGTAATTTGTGGTTTCGTTCATTAGCGCGTTTGAAAACGGAATTAACCATTCGTAATTAGCGTCGGGGGCATTGTGTTGAAAAAGGGCAAGTCAGCGAACGTACGCCCTTTGCAACTCGGTATTCTTCAAAAGTAAAGGCGACTTTTGAATGCATTATGGATTAATATTTAAGGATAGGTATGTCATCCATGAGGACTAAAGCCCTCAAAATGGTCTCGATTTTTTTTTCTGACATTACCCGATGACTGTACCCGTGATGAGGGGTAACCGCGTCCTTTGGAAAGATTATTTTGCCACACCTGTTATACAAATAAAATGCTTAATTTGCTGCAATAGCATTAAAAGTCGGACTATTTTTGAAGCTAGTACTAGTATTTCTAGTAAATATCATCCATCTGTTTTATATTAATGTGTTTTCACTGTCCGAGTCTTAAGAACTCTAGAAATGACTTCAGGTTTCGTTTGAATATTGAATTTATGAAGTAAAGTGGCAACAATGGATCCTGTTGCTACTGTAACTGTAATGTTTAAAATCTAATATAAAAGTAATGAACTATTTTAAATGGATTAAATACTTATATAGTTATCATAAATGCAATTAATAAAAATACCCAGGAAAGAGAGTGCCTTCTGATGCTGAATCATTTGAGATACTATTTTATTTTTTTATATTTTTTATGATACCTAACCTTGTATTTTGGTCCTTCGGTGATATTCTAGTTTGCATATAAAGCTGAGATGAATTTGAGAGTTCATTAAAAATCAGTTCTATGCTTAAAGGCAGAGACGACTTTTTATTTGTACTTTTAGACTACAAGTGAATCCTTGAGTCTGAAATTGTTAAATTTTCAAAATATCGTCTTATTTTAAATAGCAGGGTTGATCCGGTTTTAAATTATTTATCGGAACCATCGAGACTGGATAATAGACCGCATCAGATTAAAGTTAAAACTAACGTCAATTCTATGCTTAAAGGCAGAGACGAATTTTTATTTGCTCTTTTAGAATAAGTGAATCTTTGAATCCTAAATTGTTAAATTTTCAAAATATCGTCTTATTTGAAATAGCAGAGTTGATCCGGTTTTAAATTTTCACGGAACCATCTAAACTGATCAGATAACAGATCGTATCAGATTACAATTAAAACTTATCGTAATTTTAACAAATGCAGTGTGAACGCCGGTGTATTGGTCACTCGGATGGTCATTCGAAAGCGAAAATCTCAAGACAAATTTTCGTGCATTGGTCGCGAAATTTCACTAAATCCTTCAAAGTAAAATACGTACTCTTGTATTTATTGAGTTAAGTGTTTCTGGGATGTTGCTTTCGACAAAATGAATCATTCGTGAAAACAACATAATGCATATATCCTACTTTTTTTCAGCTTCTTCTTTCCGTTTCACTACTTTTTTCAGCACTTCCGAAAACACAAGATCGCTCAGCTGTCCTGCTAAGTCATCAAATCTATTCATTCGATAATTTCGTTAAATTGTTTGATAGACAATCGTTAGTCGATCATTTTGCATTCTGAAGGAAAACACAGAAAGGAGATTATCTGAAATCTCTATTGATAAGTCTGAAACTGATCAATCATGTGCACAACTGACAATAATTTACATGTAAAACACGAAGTCTAATAATTAATATGTTGTTATTGTTCCAACTAATGGCTTCTGGTTAACCGCACTGAGGCACTAGATCCTCCATATAGGACAGCGATGGGCGGAGTGTAAGGTTTTTCCTTTTATTGAGCTCCAGAGGGAGGAAAGACCGACTTAGCTCAGGAAACTTATCCGGGAACCAGTGGCGTACAGCAAAAGTTCGAGGCCCCCCCGCAAAAAATTTTCTGGGGCCCCCTTTGAATAATTTTTGTAATTCCCAGGTTTTTATGTATTTCCTTGCATTTATGATAAAAAGTGAACCAATATTAATAATTATGTAGATTCAAAACAAAAAAATTGAAACAAATGCTAGACTTGTAAGCTTAAATTTATCTAAATTGTGCGGATTACTTAAACATAAATATTAAAAAAACTTTTTACACAAATGAAGTGTTTTGTTAATGGTTGATTCCACTTCTATTAGGAACTAGTAAATATCCCGTTCTTTCTGCACGGTGAGAATTGCTTTTCTTACTTTCTTTAGTAGGAAGAAGGAATCTGTGCTTGTGTAAATGTCACCTCTTCGTAGGAAGTTGTACAGTCCTAGGTGCAAATGGTGTGAAGTTTCGGAAAGATCGGATATTTTTTAAGATCTAATTTAGGGTAAAAAGAATACTCTACGCTTATATACTCCAAATTGCCATTTTGATGCAAGTAAATTACTTCATCAGTCATTTTTGAATATCTGATTTTGAGGAATATCTGATAACATATAACCAAAAATTGCACACTATGGCAATCATTAGGCAAGGTTTAAAAAAAAGTTCTCTACGAAGGTTTTCAAATCCTGACATAAGACATTTGCAATCTCACTTCAAATTTCAAAGTGAATTATATAGCTTCTACGGAAAACAAAGAAGCTCAATTTAATAATTCATGGCACACGGATATTGAAAAACAAAATTAGGGGGACTACTCCTACGCTAATCCAGTGGTCGATGGAGACGAAAATGGGGCCCGTTTTGCGGACCCTTCACAAAATTACAATGGATTAAAACGGCCCCTTCACGAAACTACAATCGATTAGGGCGGCCCTTCATTGGTATTTTACCCTATATTTTAATCTGTTTTATCAATTATTTTAATAAATAAGTAACTTTTATTCAAATTGGAATGAAAATTCGCTCAAATAAGTGTTAAAATTCACAAAATTAAGCAATTTTCGCTGGAACCCTGGAAAAAATTTCTGGATCGACCCCTGCAATCAGAATTTGAAAATTTACGGAATTATTTGAAGTTTAACGTCCTTTTTTTTCATTACAGTCTGTTAACATAAATGGGTTTCTAAGTCATTTTCAAACTTGTCAGTCTCATTAACAACGACTGACTGACTGACTGAAAAGTGACTTAGTGGAGATCCTGCTTGAATCACGCTAACCTCCGGTGTGAAATGCAAGGTCTGAACATTGAGTTGTATGATGGTGAAAATGCAGCGAAGCCGCGAAAAGTCTCATTAACAACGTCAATGTCACTTATATAAAAAGATATTTCATATTGGTCAACTTTTACTCATTGGGGTATCAGGGAAGTACTTTGAACATGAAAATTGGGAAAATTCATTAAAAATAGGAGAATTACTAGATTTTCGAAATTATAAAGTAGCCTGAGGCGTTTTCCTTATCGTTTTAGAAATCTGTTGAAATTTTCAAGCCGATAGATCGTGCAGTGTGGATTTGTATTCGTATACTAGATAGAGAGACAAACTTTCATATTTATAAATCTAATAGTGCTAGTTTATCAGGAGCACATAAGTATTTAAAGTATCGCATCAGTTTTTTAGCAAAGACTATTATGTTACAGTTGTTTAAAGTAAGAGGGCTGTCGGGATTTCAATGAGAGAAGAATAAGCGATAGGAGAAATCACACTGTAAATTTTTGGGTTCCTTCTATCTATATTTTTTGCCAGCTCTTTGTAAGGTGTTTCAAAACAAAAATTTTATCTCTTATGCTCTGCTGTTACCTTTAAAAAACGAAAAGTTTCTCTTTCCAACGGGCACTTTCCGATTAGGCATTATCCACTACAACTGTCCGAAGGTATTTTGGCCATTTTATTATGGGGCACCCAGTGGGCGTCCAGCGTTAACCCCTATAAAGGGACGGACAAGCTAACATCCGTGCCCAAGCCGGGATTAGAACTCGGACCCAAGGCGTAATCGAACTACACCACCTGGGCGGCAAAAAGCGAAAAGTGAAAATTCATATCTGTAAGTACTTCATTTTATTTTTTAAATAATTCATTGTGTGGGGGCCCCTCTTCAGCCGAGCCCCCCCCGCACTGCGGGGGTTTACGGTACGCCACTGCCGGAACGGGCCATTTCACCGAATCCCAACTCGTCGAATGAATTAGAAACAGATGTCTCATTAGGTTGGGGACCTAGTAAAAAATCCAAAATGTAAATGTGTTATCTCTTTTTCCTTCGTTGACCCTGACCCTAGCTGCCCCCCTCCTCTTCGCGGTCGTGTTTCCAAAGCTCCCTTCGGGTCGTATCCAGCTGTCACGGAGTAGCTGCCATTTGTCATCAATAATGGGGTTGAAAGTGTGATCCGCCACAAAAATTACAGTACACGTATTTTAGGCACTTGCTATTTGCATTTTGTCATCAAATTAATAGCAGCAGCATAATTACTTTTTTTTTTCTTTAATGATACACTATGACATATTTTAAATCTCGAGATAAAACTTCTATTCATAGATTTTTGAGGGGGAGGAAGGTGTTTTTTTTTTTTTTTTTTTTTTTTTTTTAAACGGAGCATTGCCTTATCCGCAGGATAAATGAAATTTAAAATGCACATATACTTATTCAACACGAAAAACTTTGACTCCTAGACAAATTTTACATGCACCAGCACCTTTAGGTCTCTCAGCAGCCTATAGTCCAGAGAGGTTGACACCCTCATAATCTCTGACCAAGGTCGGTTCACCACCTTCAGCGTTCTTATGTCTTATGAGAACCGAGCTTCAACCGGCTGCGCCATTCAGATACATTAATATTCTACGCAGTCTTATAAGTTAATGCACTAATCCGCATAGTAATTAGAATAATATATATACATATTATTATTTTACTGATTCTCGTTCACTCCATTTTTCACAAATTACACTAGCAGAAATATAACTCGAATTCATGTACAAAGCTAGTAGGTTTTAACCATTTTTCAGCAGCTCTTTTTACAGTTTTTATAATAAGTTTTTTTCAATTGATAGAAAGCGTTACAGAAAAAAGGCCACTTTCTCCTAAAAATCTCTCCCTTTGTCCTTTTTTTTTTCATTGCCATCTCCATTATTAAGAAACTTGTGAGAACATGAAACAACGGAAATATCAAAGTAATTACACTGTAGCCAAAAACATTTAACTTCTTGTTAATCGTACAAAATTGCTTTAAGTATAAAAAAGTGGAAGATTGAATATATATATATATATAAATAGCTAACTACGTAATATGAATCCTATATATATATATGTATGATATATATACATACAACAAATATTCAATTTCTAGTAGTGATTTTCTCAAAATAGTTTATTTTTTGGTATTTTTTTTTCTGTAAAATGTAACACAATTCTGAGAAAAATAATAAAAAAGAAGAAAGAATTTTATTCTTGACACAGGCAGAGGAGGACGATTGAAAATTCGAAAGAGATTACTAGTCGTTTCTTACCCCCACCTATCTCGCTGCCCTTGCGTTTCATCCCTCTCGCAACCCCATATCGTCTGCCTGCGGCAGATAAGTTGAGAAGTTAATCCCTGGAGCTAATTGGTCGGATGGAAGAGTTTACATAAAGGTTTTGCGGATAGCCTGCCAGGTTTCGAGTTTTTACCGCGTCACTTTTTTTTTTCTCTCTCTTCTGAGGCATGTTATTATGTCAACGTGTTTTTGTCACTTTATTAAGGAGCTTATGCAGGGGGAGCGTATGTAAATACGATAGGCAGCCTTTTCTGCGTGGGTTCGAGAGAAAGAAAAAAAAATGTGTTCAGTTACTTGTTAAATCAAATTTGGTTAGTATTTGTTTGAAAGTTGTTGCGCAACAGCAGTTCCGGCACATTTTACTTCACAACTGAAGAGAAATGCTGGTTTGTGACAATTGGATCTTCAGATTGTCGTTAACCCTTTGAGGCGCAACCCTTTACCAATGCTGAAAAAAGGGCAGCCGTTGCCATCGCTCGACTTAACTACCAGCAAGATGGCAGACGATCGAAACGTTCATCGCGTGCCATAGATCTAGAGACCCTTTTTTTACGACAGCTGGCTGTGGCCGCACAGCCAGCTGTCGCCATCTTGCTGGTAGTTAAGTCGAGCGATGGCAACGGCTGTCCTTTTTTCAGCGCTGGGCAATCTATCCAGCTGTTCTCGCATTCTTCCATTTTTCAGCAGATGTCAGTGCTATTAAAAATAATCTTGGCTATTTTTTTACGCGAAATGACGTGCTAAAAAGTAAAGGATTCTCGTGGAGCTGTGTCACCCGCAACTATTTTGATGGAAATCAAATCTATTCTTCGTGACTGGCAACAGTCAAAACGTCAGAGTTGGGTGTTCCCAGAGCGGGAACACTGCGCGTTAAAGGGTTAAGTTACTAACCAGATGGATTAAATAATTCGTTTTTAAATTTTGGTCTTAAATCCTGCGTGTTTGGAAATATTTGCTTGTTTCTTGAAATTATCTACAGATATCAAATAGTTTTCTTGTTTATTCGTCTATCTGTTCGCTATAGGTGCCAAGACTATTTGTCGGATCGGGACAAATTTTGGCACTCGGACTAAATAGAACATGTCAAGTTGCTGGGAAAAAAAAAAGAATTCAATCCGATTTTTAGTTTTTTAGTTATTTTCAATTTTATTAAGTTTCCACGCATTTTGTGCAAACTGTATTTTTGCGGCATTGGAAAAATCTAGAGAATGTTTTTCCTAAAAAACTGTGATGGAACATTGTAGTTAAATTAGTTTTTGTTGTTGTTGTTTTCACTAATTTTTATAAGTCCCGAAAAAATAATCCTTTGCAGGGTATTTTTACGTTGTAAGTCTAGAGAAATCATTTATGAAAATATTCTTTTAGAAAAGTTGATAGTAATTCGAAATCAACAATTTTCTAGGAATTCAAAAAAATAATTGCAGAAGAACATTTTTTTTTCTTTCTTTTTTAAAATGAAGTCTTTTAAATATAGGGCTTCGAGCCAGAACCAAACTGAAAACCGGAAAAAAACCGTTATTTTGGTTGGAACGAAAAGCAGAACTGAACAAAAAACAAAAAATATTGGTTTATTTTGGGTTCGATATATCTTCAGACATTTTGAAAATGTAACCAACTTATCAATATTTTCTAATTCAACGTCAACTATATAATTATCATCATTACATGTACAGTCTGTTTCCGTTTCTCAGAACCTTCCTCCCATTTACGCATGCGTCAGGTCTGATTCGATTTCATCTAAATAAGGGCGAGCGGAAGTTTAGCTACGCTCTCTCATGTTTAAAACTCTGTTTACACTTGAACTTGCAACAAGTAGGATAGTTTCTGAAATTTCCAAACTGTAATAAAACAAAATGGAAAACACCATAAAAAGACAGCGTGCCAAAATAAAGCTTCAAAAAGAACCAATCTCAACCTATCACCCCTTATCCAAATAGAATCGTCTTTACCGAAACTGAACCGAAACGATTTTTTTTTTTTTAATCGGTACGAAAACCGGAGCCAAAAAAAATACGGTTCGAAGCCCTGTTTAACGCGCAGTGCTCCCGCTCTAAGATCACCAAACTCTGACGTTTTGACTGTTGCTAGTCATGAATAATAGGTTTGATTTCTATAAAAATAGTTGTGGGTGGTATAGCTCCACGAGAATCCTTTACTTTTTAGCACGTGATTTTCCGTTAAAAAATTGTCACCAGCAAGATGGCGGACGATCGAAGCGTTCATCGCGGCCACAGATCTAGAGACCCTTTTTTTGACGACAGCAGGCTGTGCCGGCACAGCCTTCTCTAGATCTGTGGCCACGATGAACGCTTCGATCCTCCGCAATCTTGCTGGTAGTTAAGTCGAGCGATGGCAACGGCTGCCCTTTTTTTCAGCATTGGGAAAGGCTTGCGCCTCAAAGAGTTAAATATACCGCAAAATTTATAGAAATAGTATCTTGGCCCAAAAATTTCGACTGAAAAGGCTTCTTTCGTTACGTCAAAGACGTGGGCAGTCTGCGCTCTCCTTTCAAGGGGCGTGTTGCCATACTCTAGATTCGCCCCTACTCTGTAGCACCCGCACCTCGTAGCTACAGTTCGTCGGTGAAGGGGTAAAAATATCAAGGAAAGAGCGAGTCACCCACTTTGTTACTCCGGTAACCCACGAGCACAATGTAGTTATGTCCTACTAACAGAGCAAGACTCCCTCATTGAAAAGCGCTACTTTGTGCTGCACATTCCCGCATTTTGCCCTGCAGTTTCTGAAAAGAAAACCCGGAAGAAATGCATAGTATCCCCGTCCTCGCAAAAGTCAGAGAGGCACCCTGAATGTAAGCTACTTAATTGTTCCCTCCTCCCATTATTCGAAGGGGTGGGGGGGGGAGTTGAGGATTCAAATTGAAACAGAGGCCCGGCAATTAGCGTCGAGGGGGGCTTTGTTTTAAAATGGGCCAGTCAGCAGGAACTCCGCAAGCGAAAATTCCAATGGAAATAATATAATCGGAGCAGAGGAGCTTCTCTTGCTTCCGTTCTGTCGACGCTGCAAAAGCCCGGTGACCTTTTAAACCATGGCGGCTGCTCGACTTGGGAGTCAGAAAACTTTATAAAGTGCTGCAGGGGAGAGAGAGATGGGGGAAGGGTGGGGGTTGTTTTGATTTGTTGTAAACGGTAAGCTCTTGACCCTCATCAGAAAAGACAAGGTAAGCAAATGCAGTAATCGTAAATTCCCAGATGTATTTTACCCTACTGAACGTTTGAAGAAAACAGGTAACTTGTAAGACTTGAACTCATCTCATTATTTCAATTTAAAAAACCTAAATTTAAATTACTTAACTATAACTATGTTTAGAGCATTTTTCCCCAAGAAACATTGGAAAAAAAAAGAATCGGCTTTAAATCATATTCAGTAAAGAATGATCAAAATTTGAAATTAGATAATGCAATTTATCCTGTTAGAATGTCAAAAGTGTGAGAACATTGAATAAACTAAGACAGAACTTTTCAAAAATCTTGATTTTTCAGAATTTGGTTTTTCAAATTGTATTGATTTTTAAAAAAGTATGAAAATGAACTGCTTTCTTCAACACAAAAAAAATGAGCTAAATATATTTTAAGCCCATGTTAATATAGTAAGTTCACTGAGTTTATATTAAAAGTATTATAAAGGAATTGGTAAAATTTGGAACAATATTGTTAAAACACCAGATATACAGTACTTCTTTCTGTTTGCTGCTAAGCTCATATTTAATCAATGGAAAAATCGTTTATATCTGGCAACAAATGCACAATCAAATGTCTTTAAGAATCCCGCCAATTAGAAAAATTTCTAGAAATTCTGCTTTCTGTCTTTATACATTTTTAATTATCCCCCTTTCTGTCAAGACCATGGAAGGTTATTCCCAACAAATCTAGATCCGAGAATTTGCAAAATTTTGTCGATCTTGCCACTAAGTGAGGAGCAAACGCACTCAAATAGACCGAAAAATATAATGTAAAAGAAATTTTTTTCTGCCCTTGCATTTGTGAAATTTCACCGGTTACTGGATTCGGATTGTTAAGAAAAATACCACCCCATCCCCCCTTGCAGTATAAATTATTGAATGTGAAAAATAAATATACATTTAATGACTATTATGAATAATTAGGCGAAATTATGCATCCGAGAAAACTCTAGACCCGGGAAGTATTGATCTGGAAAAGCGCCCTAGAATATCATTCTGTTATGTATTCTCAAATCTATAGTTTGGCACTGAACATATCTCATTTTTCGCCCCCTCTTATTGTAATTCAGCGCTCAAGGCAGATAAGCCTTTCGTTTCCTACTGATAATGCTCCTCATCGTCATATTTCTGAACAGACAGTAATTAGGCATCAACACAGATACGATAGAATCGTTCGTCTATTTTAATTAAATTTAAAATCTTCCTATTAAACACTTAAAGGACACAATATTTCACCCATATTTCTAGAGGATAAATGCTCATTTATCCCTAGAAAGTTTTATCATTTTTTTCTAATCATCTACCAACCCATACGAAACTACAAAATCTAAGAACAAAACCACGAAGTTAAATCTTTAGGAGGAGACACTTTCCTTAGAAAGTGGTATTACGCCGTTGTTGCATATAGATGGCGCAACACTTCACTCGCTGTTGTAGCCATCAAAGAGAAGATAATATATAAAAAAGTGCTTATTTATAAAGACGATCACACTCAAACAAACAGTATTTACATTCACTTCATGCGGCAGTAAATTTTAACACGGCTTTAAATTCCCGCTAAACTCTATTAAAATATTAAATTTATGTTACATAAAACACCCAGTCTATTTTCTGGTGTAAATATACAGCTTAGCCGGCGAAAAGTTCTTTTTCGTGAGCCACGGTATATGCACTCGTTAACAAATATAAACTCAATAGTTTGATCCTCTCAAGATATAACCTTTTTTTTTACTCTTTTTATTCATTTGGTACTAAGGAAATCACGTAAGCAAAAGTGAAAAAAAATAATTAATATTTAGTGCTCTCGCTCATAATTTCATTCACATGCTAGGTTGGGAAATTAAAAACATTAGCAGTCAGCGCGGGAAATGTTTTATTCTTTTACCGCTAGGATCGCTGCACGTTACCAGATTTCCAATGTTTACATAATTAAAACTCAGTTTGGGCAGCACAAATCCCAGCAAGCAGCTATGGAGAGTGTCCTCTCTTATAGTATATCTCCGTGTTCAAAACATGAGGGAAAAGAAAAGCAGAATGTTGCTATTCCGAAGAAATTAAAAAAGGCCAGAAAAGGAATGATGAAAAACAAAAAAAAAAAAAAAAAAAAAACAGAAAGAATAAAAAAGGAGTGAAAAGGCTGGGAGAGGGGAGGAGGTATGAGATAACATTTATTTTTTAATTTACTTCTCTGGACTGCTGCTTTCTGCCCGTTTGTCTATTACTATTTTATTGTGCAGTATCGATTTCTTTCATAACTACAGTGTTTACTGGTTGCAACGTACTTTCGCTTTTAAGATTTTAAAAAACTCGTTCCCTATTAAAGTTTTATTTTTATAATTTTATACAGCACTGATTGCCACTAAGTACTTCAGTCATAACATGTTTTTCCGCCTGGTTTCTCGAGAGCATGTTAAAAGTGCTTTTTAATGTACTAGTACTTAATAAAACGAGTTTCTTTTAGTGTTAATATGGATTTTTTTCTTACTTGCTTTAATGATAATATGGAATTCATATTTGCTTTGAAAAGCTTTTAACTTTTTTTCTACACTATTGAGACCCTATTGGCAAACAAAAATAGTACCTTCCTCACAGATTTATACGCAAAGAAAAATAAATTAACTGTGCCAGGACTCAAAAAAAAAAAAAAACCTCGGGATGATTCTTAACAAGTTGCACTAAAAATAAAAATGAAACACACAGCAAAATTTTAGAAAAGTGACATATCCTGCAAA
The DNA here is from genome assembly GCA_038373885.1 of Cheiracanthium punctorium. Taxonomy (NCBI): domain Eukaryota; kingdom Metazoa; phylum Arthropoda; class Arachnida; order Araneae; family Cheiracanthiidae; genus Cheiracanthium; species Cheiracanthium punctorium. The sequence goes on along the minus strand of JAWZYV010003979.1, from coordinate 367,420 downwards.
ATTTTCGATTTTTAAGATTCTTTTTCTGAAAGTTTCGCATCTGATACATGCTTATTATTTATTACTGTGTATAGTATATATAAAGCGGTACTCTAAAAATTCTGAAGGTCTTGACATTATTAGCTCACTTGTATTTATGTACAGAAACCACATAATTTTTTCGGAATTTTTAAGGAAAACTAAAAAAAAAACAGTGGTTTACATTACTCTTGCATTTTTTAAAATATGCACTGATAAGTAAACTATTCTTTGCGTGCTTTTCAGCCACAATTGCGTGCTTTTAGGCCACAAATTTAGTACACTTGGATATTCCTCTGGCTTCATCAGAAGGTTAAGTGAAACACTGGGAAACAAATCTTGAAACTTTCGAAAAGTTTCTTTTACAATATTTTATCTCTCTTACAGAACTTCCAGATTTTTGTTGATCATATTTAAATTAGAATGCTTAATACTCCAGTGCTTTGTAGCTCGACCCTCACGAAAAATAAAAATTCCTTCCACGAAAACTAAAAAAAAAAAAAAAAAAAGTTGTTTTAACGACTTTTTATTCCTTCGTCTAATAAAAAAGAAGGGATGATTTTCCACAACGGGAAAGTTTTTTCCGCACAAGGACGAAAAGCTTCATCATAAGTGCTAATGACCAAGGGACTTTGATTCAAAAGGAAATGAGAAATGTTTCCGCAAAACTCACGGGAACGATCCCCTGAGGGGGCACGAGGACTTAGGGTGACTCGAGAACAAAAGAAGATCATCTAGATCTCTCTCCCCCCTCGTGCTTTTCAGTCCAATTCTGTTGTGTGTTTTTTTCATTTTGGGGGAGCACAATTTTTTGAACTGTGTTTTTGTTGATAAAATGACAAGCTAAAAAAAAAAATAATAATAAAACTGTAAAAGAAAAGAAGATGTTTGAGATGATTCACCTGATGTATAAAGAAAGATAATAAAGTCGTACTGAATTTTGCTCTCTCTGTGGTGTAGTGATAATTTGGTGTCGCGAAAGATGCCTGTAAATCATATTTATTTATTTCTTAATTTGAGAAAAATTTCATCTTATTTGCCTTTATATTTCTATCTATATTTGATGAAAACTTGCAATATTTTCTAAGCATGCTCCATAAGTAACAGGAGGGAAACGAGCTTTGTTTTATTTATTTTTCATACCTTTGCCCATCTGTACCATATGCTACAATATTAATTTAAATAAAAAAGGTTAAAGTATTAAATGTGTACATTAGATATGATTATTGAATGTATTTCTTATGACATGATATGTGTTAAATATGTTTAAATTAGATTGTAAAATAACACAGGTAAAAATGGATTTGGTAGAAACACACATAAATTAAAAATAAGAAGAACGTAAGTTTCAGGTGCTGCAAAAGGTCCACCCTACATCTGCTGCAAGAATGCCAGCTTACACGCAGACAGGAAGGCAGGGGTTCCTGTTTATAGTATACATATTTTTAATTCTGTGTTTATAGTCAAAATAAAAAACTATTCTATGATTAAAAGAAAAAATAAACGTTAGTTACTAGCGTCTTAAAAATATAAGTAATGATCTCGTCATGAACAAATTGGTTATAAAAAATATAATATAACAATCTGTTGATTCCATTTCTCAAAATTTGTTCAAAGTGTCTTCTATTCACACAATGAATCATGAAGTAATATCATAAACGAATTCATGTCGATTTCCAGACTTCCAAAATTAAGATAAATACAGATTCACGTAGAGCCCCCCTCCACCCCACCCTCTAGAGAAAATACTACAGTGAAGGTAAAAGTAGCCTTACAGGCAATTTTAAAGGAAAAATCTGTAATTCTTAATCAATACTTTCTTTTAAAAAATCGTTCAATTATAAATAAATTATGAATTATTATTATAGATTCGATCACTGATTTCTCGATTAAACAGCTACAATGAGTGTAAAAGTAGTTTTACAAGGACTCGTATAAGTGCGAGAAAAATGTACATACCTTCAATAGCTATTTCAATATTTGTTTCTAAAATTTAATTATTCCACTGATTGTAAAATAACCGCGGCAAAAACTCAAGCTCGAACATTTGTCTATTTCACGTTCCCTTTTAGCATTTATTATTAGCCAATCATCGATTCAAAAACAAAGTATACCAGGAATCAGTCGAAGTCGAGTATAGTTTTTCAGCCGAAGGATTGCAATGGAGGTAAAAGTGGTTTTACAGGCATTCTTATAAGAATAAAATAAATCTGCATCTTATTAACAGCGTAATTGACTATTTTATTGTTAAATCAATTATGAAGAAATTATACGAAGCAATTTAAAATGAGCATTGGTTTGTTAGGCAATAATAGTATGTAAGCAAATCAGTGCATAAAAAAAATACTAAAAAAATGTTGATAATAATAAGTGTTGATAAATAAATTCAAAAATTAACCATTTTCACATCTGCAGTCAACTCCGTATATAGTGAACTTTCGGTTATAGTGAGCGCATTTCATTAGTCCCGTTTCACAATCGTTAAAAACGTTCATAGCATTTTTCGAACTTAGCGAACCATGACTTCGGCTATAGTGAACTTAAAAAATTCTTGACGGCACAGGTGATGGTGTTCAATTCCTACCAACAGTGTCGTTTTTGTGTTTGAGTAGAGAAAAAGAGATTATATCAAGCACCTATTCCGAAAGGCAGGTAAACTGCCAGTGCCTAGCCTAATATATGCTAAACTAGTGGGAGGGGCGGGTGGGGATTATAATTTTTTTCATTACTGTAATGCATTCTAATCTTTAAAAGCATTCGCTAACAGAAGCAGGGTACTTTTTGAAAGTGAACCGAAAAGCAAAAACTTTGCTCTTCAGCTTGGATGATTTGATCCCCAATGTTAATATCACAAGTTAAAAGCGGCAGCACCCTTAGCCAACTGAATGGAGTATACATTATTTCCATAATTGGGATTAATTATGTTTCCTTAATAAATATGTCTATAACCATAAATGTGATCAATTACGTTTGCTTACTTAATAAACATTCATTATTTGTATAAAGTACTATTTTCTAGACCCGTATTACGTTTTATTGCTCAACATTGGTAAACATCTGTTTTAGTGAACTTCCGATATAGTGAATGGCATTTACCGGTCCTCAGAGGTTCACTTTAACCGGAGTTGAGTGTATATAGAAGAAAAAATTTACATGGTGCGAATGCCCAACGCTGAAAAAGTACAACTGTTGCCATACCTCGAGTTAACTACTAGCAAAATGGCAGTCGATTGAATCGCCCATCACGTGCAACAAAGTACTTTTTGACACAGCCGGCTGTGTCGAAAAAGAAACTTGACTGTAAAAGGTGCTGTAGTAATGAGTATGTTTTAGTACTGTTCTGTGTGTTTTATACAAATATTTTATTTTCTATAAATAAAATGAACGTTTTTTTAATAGAAGTTTTTAAATGTTCCCTTAAATGTTTCATTGTACTGATTTTTTCTTCAAAAAATATTTGGCTATAATGTATATACCATAATTAATGTTAGTCATGCAATATTACACCAACTTAACACTTATCTATTTAGCAGTTGATTTTAGGGATTCTTTAAAATAAACCATTCAGGGAACTTGAAAAGTAATCACTTGAAGACGATCATCGATTTTTCATACAATGACCAATAATAAAATCCAAGGTAGTTTTAGGGCAATTTTTAAAAATCATCTTATCAACAGGGGATTTTATATAATCTCCATATTTATTTAAATTTTTTTACTTATTATTTCTAAATGGCAATCCATTTCATTATAATGTAATGCCATGAATTACTCAAGTCAAATATTCGATTATTTAATGTTTCCTTTTAGTAACTGTTTGAAACATAACTTTTTAATGATGTATCAAAAGTGTAATTATAGAAATTCCTTGACGTCGAATTTTGTTTTTTCATGCGAAAACCTACAATGAAGGTAAAAGTGGTATTACAGGTAATTAAAAAAAAATGGAAGAAATCAGCATATTATTTACCGTGTTTTTCATGTTCCGTTAAATGTTTCATTTTACTGATTACTTCTTACAGACTTATTTCATTATGCTATGGATACTAAAGATTACAAATTAGAAAAATGAAAAGAAATCACCGTGTTATTAATAAGGGTTTTGACATTTCACTAAGTGTTTCATTTTATTAACTATTTCTAATTACTTTTTAATAAGACAAAATTACTTTAAGTTTAGCATTCAATTACTTATTATTCCATTTCAGCAATCGTTCCTAACAAAATATTTAATAAAGTTTAAAAAAATAATGACAGAAATCTCTTACATAAAACCTTGGTTTTTCGGATGATAGCCTATAATGAAGGTAAAAGTAGTTTTACAGGCAACTTAAAAATGAAAAGAAATCCTTACACACGTAAATCAACAGGGGTTTTGATCTTCCATTAAATGTTTCATTCTACTTATTATTTCTAATTACTCGTTTCGGTATAATATAAGAATTGTTTCTCGTCGAATATTCTGTTATTTGATGTTTAATTTTAGATATTGTTCCAAAGAAAATATTTAATGACGTGACGACAGATATCGCTTCAAGTCGAACAGTAGTTTCTCAGGCGTAGACCTACATTGAAGGTGAAAGTGGTTTTACAGGTAATTTAAAAACGGAAAAGGTATCAGCATATCACCAATAAGGATTTCTAAGTTCTATTAAATGTTTTATTCTACTGATTACTTCCAACAAAGACTTCTTCAGTTGTAATTTAATACTAAGAATTCGAATTTTTTTTTAAAAACATTAAAATAGATTGACATATTTTTAAGAATATGGATATGCTATGGAGAGTTTTGATGATCCATTAAATGTTTTATTTTACTCAAATTTCACTTATTGCGTATTTAGTTATGATATAGTATTTTGCTAGTAATTTCTTTGAAGAATTGCTTTAATTAATAACACATTTGATTATTTAATACTTCATATTGGCAATTATTTCTAACAAAATTATTTAATTGTGAAGTGTCAGGAATAGAATAAGTTAAACATTGGTTTTTCATGCGAAGACCTAGTGGTTTTACGGGGAATTTTGAGGAAGGGGGGAGGATTAAATAAAATAAACAAATCAGCACACTATTTATTAAGAGGATTTTATTTTCCTTCAAAAAATTTATTTTACTAATTATAGTCTTATTATCGAGTTACGTTTATTTTAAAACGAACATTAATTTATTACACAAATCACTAAAGTGGAATTAAAAGTGGTTTGAAGGTGACTAAATGCAAATTAAATAATTCGCTTGTTATCAACAAGAACTTTTATATTGTATTTGATATCCCATTTCAATGATTAATGTTTACAAAAAGTTTATATATTTTGAGCTTTCTTCAGCTTGTAAAATATAGTTAAATTTACCCCCTTTAGGCTAATACTTATACAGGGTGAAATAGCAGGGAAAGTAATACATCTTGTACAATAACTACAACAGAGAGTAACGATAAAAGTTAAATATAACTGTCTAACCAACTACAAATTAACCATTAAAACAGTGGAGAAATTTCTTATATGTTCTGTCACTCCGCTAACATTTTATGGGCAAAAGGATTAAATTAACAATTGCCTATAATTAAGTCACTAAAGCAGACACCCTTGCGTAAAATAATGATTAGTCATTAACTTTCAAAACATATTTGATAATCCCTTTAAACGTATTGAATCAGCTGCACGTTCTTTAAAAAAGGAAGAGATTTTGATTGAAAGTGTATATTTTAGATTTGCAGGAAACTTCTAATACATTTAATTATTTTTTAAGTCTCCTGTGAAGCACTTTTAAACACTATGTGAAGATAATTTCTGTAATTTTGATAGCATAAATCGCAAACAAAATAAAATAATTACACTTTTGTTTGATAGAACTTTATTAAAGTTCTGTAAAACTTTTGAACGGAGCATTTTTTTTTATACCGTAAACAAAGAGAAGGCTTCTGAGTTTATACACAAATGCTATTTCAACACAAAAATTTAATATTAAAATACTTAAATCTAGTTTTATATTCAACGAAACCTGTTCTGTCCATAGCAAAATATCTAACAACTCTTCTCAAATCAAATATAAATATGTAGAGGAGGCAAGGATAACAAAATCCCATCGGCTATTCTTCCTAAGGGCGTGACTAGTTATATTTAAGGTTCAAAGCCCATCGCTACTGACCGCAACCCTTATCTATCGCAATTTATAAAAAGCTATAAAAATGTTGTTATGCAGTCCCGCGTGTAAGAGTCCTTTTGAAATGCAACTCGCGCCAAGAGCCACTGGTGTCATCGGTGTTGCAAGAAGGAAATGCAGTTTTTATAGGGTTTAGGGGGGGGGTGTCTTCAAACTTTTGGAGCAGGGTAGCTCGCTGATAAGGAAAAGCTCACTCTTTTTAAGTTTGGCATATTAAATCGAAAGGTTTTTGACAAGTGACCACAGGCATGAGATGACAGTAAAAGTGGTGCAAGGTGTTATTTTGCCGTATCTTCTCCGCTGCATTTGAATGGGAAATATTGTAGTATGAGGTGAAATTTCAGAGGAAAATTATCTTTGTTTGGAGGGAATGAGAAAGCTTATATGCTTATATTGTTCGTATTTTTAGCGTATAGCATTTGGTGATTTAGAGTTTTTCAAACGATTCACAGTCAATTCGATATTATATTTTAATCCATGAAATTTTGCAGCCAAATAACCTTTCAACGGGATTAAAATTGGACTCCAGGCTGAAATGGCTATGTGGTTTCAGATAATGCTATGTATGTACGTATATGTATGTATGTATGTATATGTTGTAAGAATTATCATTGTTGTTGTATCAGTGTGTTGCTAATTATCTGTGCGAGGAGTAAATGTGAAAGTATGGGGATCTTTCCATAGATGAACATGTTTCCGTTGCATTTTGATTATTTAAAGAATGTCGTATAATAAAAATGTTTTTTGATAACTATTAAAAGTATTTGCTTATGAACAAGCAAAATGTGATTATTTTCCCGGAGCTTTGAATGCTTAGCACTTAAATCTGAGAACAATTTGTACTCATTTTTTTTTCGCCGTATGGGGGAATTCATTAAATAAATATATATTCTTTCACACCATATTATTGGAACTCTCTCACGTGCTTTAAAGACGTTGTCTGCGTGTGGAGGAGGACATACCACATTGCTATTTAGTTTAAAAAGCAACAGAATAGCAAAGACCAGACTAAAATTAAATTCGAATGTTTGTTTTAAAAGATGCACTACACATTTCTTAGAAACTATCGTGACTCTGAAACATCCAGAGATTTTGTTTTCTTAAAACTGAATTTCAAAATTTGTTGAGGTGGGGCAATTTTAGAAGAAAAATGCTACATTTATTCTGAAAGTTTCCTAACTATTAAAAGTATCTTTCGTAAGAATTCTTAACGCAATCTGATTTTGTCTAAATTTGTCGGAATCGGAATTTTAACATTAACTTGCCTGTTTTTCTATGGTGTTTGCGCAAATTTCGTAAAGGTCTTTTTAAAGGTTTTTAACTCGTATTCACGTTGCATTTGTCAAAAATTTCCCAAAACTCCAGATCAGAAATTTCGTAAACATTCGAAACAGCCTAAAACTTCAAATACTTTTGAGAAAATTTCTAACATTACTAGTTCAGTTTTTTTTTTTTTTTTTCCACTGAATTTTTATAAGGTGTTCTATTTTTCAAACCAGTCAAAGCCACTTATTATTCTTTATTATGATGCTTTTTGCAATAAAAAAATAAATAAATATAAAGTAAAATGATTGTACGTTCTTTTCATTGGATTTTCTTCAATATATAATACTCATTCGATTTTTTTTTTGTTGCTTATTTGTAGTGGCGGATACTGATATTTTCTTGGAGGGATATTTTCTTTAAGAAGTTTTTGACCCCAAAAACTTGTAAACAAAGCAATATGTTACGCTAGAGCAATGTAATATTTTTTGAAGAAGGTGAGGAGCTAAGTCATAAAAAAGCTCATTTTACTTAAATAATGTATAGAATGAAGCAAAATGTCACCCGTAAGTAATATTTTCGGGGGTTAGGGAGGTTGCTAAAGCCCTTCAACACCTCTACTGAATTTTCCACTGGCTCATTTGGATAATTTACTTTTAAAATATAACAACATTAGAATGTATACGAAGAGAAAATAATACCTAATTTTTAGCCATCAGCAAAACGAATTTTAAAGCTTAAAATTTCTTATCTTAAAATATTTCTAAATACCACAGAACAATACCATGCTGGTTTCTTTCTTCCAAGTAAATATATATCTATTCTTTTTCTTCATTTCAACAATGTCACACTAAGTACTGTCATCCTAATGCTGTTCAAAAAAGATTTCACTTTCAAATTTCTCGAAATCACAGATGTAGTTTGTTGGGGGGGGGGGGAGGTGAGGGATGAAGAACCAGATCCGAAAAAACATTCTGTTCATAAGCCACTTCTCCTCGCACCGAACATATGTTGCTGTGGTCAACTCCCAACACTTTTCCACTCTCCGCTACTGGGGTGGTTTGTCATGAAAATATTCGGCAAGTTCAGAACATTCTTTTTATACATTTTTTCCCCCCTCCTTTTTCTTTATGATATTTTATTCGGCAATCTCCCGTTTGCTCAACATCATCCATTTTTTTCCCCTTTTTGTCGGATATCGTGTTTTTGCGATAAGGGGAATATAACAGAGGTGTTAGGGGGAAAATTTCTTTTTCTTTTCCTTTGAAGAGGAAAAGACTTGACCAACTGCCTTCTAAACTTAAAACTTCCTTTAAAAAAGAACCTTTTTAAAGAATAAAAAGATGTTTAGTCACTGACGTAATAAAAAAATACAGTTTATTCCGATTATGACGCACTTCCTGCTAAAATGGTCTCGTGTTACGTAAGAGGGCCGTTCTTTTTCTTCTAAATTTAGACTACGATAAAATATTGTGTAAAAAAAATGATGTATGATACAGTTGGTGGCAATCGCTTGTTATTATTACAATATTGGTGGGAGAACATTTGGTTGATTTAAATATTTTCGGTTAAAATGACACCATCATACCATCTACAGTTTGGGTTTGAAAATATTATAAATATATCTATAAAATGATTTAAAATTATTTTCGTATATTTGCTGATATGTATTGAAAGGAAAAACTGTCCTTTTTGAATTTTCAACAAAATAATCTTATAGTCTAACCAGATTTTATGAAGCGAACAAATTGACTTAGACAAGAAAGAAAAAAAATTATGGCTTCCGATTTCTTTTAATCTTTTTTTTTTTTCATTAAAATATTTGTCTTGGTAAAATAAATGAGGTTGATTCCATGATTTTTTTTTTCAAATAAGTGCAAAACAAAACAAAAAATGTCCATGCGGTTAGCGTTTAGCCCAAAGGTTAACGTTTTAACTTTCTTTGTGAGCAGTTTAAAATTGCTCGTATTCTTCCGTTTTGCATTTTATTTTACAAAGCAGCTGTTTCAGCAACTCTCTCACTTCATTCATTGTGTTCTTTAGAAAGTTCTGAACTCTCCGAGAAAATTATTTCAAAAATAAAATAAAATACAAATTAAACATTAAAATAGCACCCATATTTAATACGGAAACAAATACACCATGTTAGTTACAATTTTCTTTAACTACTCTGCAATACAAAAATCAGAATTCTTCAAGCTAAGGTGTTGATATATTATATATATATATATATATATATATATATATATATATATATATATATATATATATATAATATATAATAGCTTACTTACGTAAAGTGAAATCCCAAGATAATCCAATGAAAAAGTGAAAAAAATATAAAAAAATAAAAAAGTAGATAGCACATGGTGCCAATTAACGAGCTTATTCCGGATAAGTGTTTAAATATAGCCTTTTAAGGCAATGAAAGAGTGGAAAAATTGAATATAAAGCGCCAAATTAGAACTGGTGAGCTTTTAAGCCTAATCACATGTAATCAGAAAAAGTCCGAATATGGAATTAATATTGAAATGGTGTGCTCTATCATCAGGCGCCACCGCACACACATTTCAATTTAATCGAAAAAAACAATAGCTAGGTTTCTGCAAGTTACCTGACCAAAATTAGGGTCCTTTTGTAACTTGGGGGCGCGACCGTAGCTATTAGAAAAAAACAACGAGGAAGTGGACCAACACGAAGATCAAAGCTCAGTAATGGAGGCAGTATTAGTGCATGTTGCCATCAGAGAAGGCTTAATGCAATCAATAGACAAGTAATGCCATGGAGTGTGAATAAAAAATGATATATTAATAATACTTTGGAAGTATGGAAAGGAAAAGAATAAATAAATAAAAAAAAGTAATAATTAAATGAATAAATAAAAAGAATAAAAATGGTAATAATTAAATGAATAAATAATAAAATAAATATTACACTAGTATAGCTAGCCTATGTTTTACGTAGTACTAGCTGCAGTAGCTAAGAAGTACTTAGTTGAGGTTGTGGAAATGGGGAAAAACTGTAGCAATAATATTAACAATAATGATATTGATAATAATTATATTCATTTCTAATTGCTATTTATGCTAATATAATTGTAAAATATTTATGTAGAACAGTACTCTGTTTGGCTTCATTGGTTATAGACTCACATAAAAAGGAAAAAGTACCAGTAATCAACCATTCTTAAAAATAGATTTTTTTTTTTTTTTTTTTTTTTTATTTTTTATGTTTTTTTTTTTTTTTTAAATAAAATATATAGATATATATTTATATTTTTTTTTTTTTTTTTTTTTAATATAGAAAGAACCAACAACCAACCCCATCCTCACCAACCAATATTCTGATTAGGACATACAGTTTTTTAGATTACATAGAGGATATAAAATGGAAGTTAGAAATTTACTGGGATAATTATATTTTATAGCAGTTTTATATAGGTCAGTTAAGTTATTAGCCTTAAAACTATTGGTACATAGAGACTCTATTCTATACTTATGATTAGAGATAATATTTCTAAACACAGAAGTGTGCATACATGAATTGAAATGAGTGAAGGTATTAACCTGAAAATTAAAGTCATTTCTTTTATTATATATATTAAAGGATAGACTCTTATCGTCATTGATTCTAATTTGTAAGTCTAAAAAATTAATTATTCTATTATTATTAGGATTTTTTATTAGTTCTAGGGCTGAATGGTAGGCTATGGGTAGGTGGTCAGTATCACTATAAGTATTGTCAGTAGCTATTGTTATTATGTCATCTATGTACCTATATATTATAAGAGAAGGATTATTGTAATTTTTTTCATAATTATATAAATATAGGTCTGCTAAGTAACTGGAATTGGAACCACCTTGTGGAATTCCTATAACTTGCTTATATAATTTATTATTATGTAGAATGTAGTTATTATAGATTATGAACTTTAACAGATTTTCGAAATACATAGTATCTATGTAAGAAGGCAGGGTTATATTATTATTACTATGTATAAATAGATTCAATATTATATTGTATAAGTCGTCTAGTGGTATACTATTGAATAAGTCTTTAAAATCATAAGTTGATATATTAATTACATCGTATAGAGCATTAATCTTATTTTTTAGTTCATAGCTATTACCTATAGATACAGAAGTAGTGTTAGATTTTATGTACAGATCATGCATAGAAGTAAGTATTTTTAGTAATATTTTGCTTGCTACATTATTATAAGTGTTACATCCTATAGTAACAGTTCTGAATTTTAGTGGCGTTTTATGAAACTTTGGTATTAGCACTAAGTAGGGATATTTTAGATTGTCATGCTTGATTTTAAGTAACTTGTGGAAAGCTAAGATCTTTTTGTTAAATGTTATCTCAGAGATAGATGTTAGACTGAAATTTGGATTATTGTTAATGGATGAAGCTAAGAGATATATATATATATATATATATATATATAAACTCTGTAAAGCTCTCTTTGGCATTAGAGTAGAATTAAAAAGTTGATATTTTCTGTATTTTTGTAGACTCGTGTAATGTTAAATTTAAAATACACAGAGCTTTAGACAGAAAATTCATTAAACACTTGACAGTGAATTGTTATGAGCTACTGATTTTTAACTAAGTTCCATGTATAATAAAAGTTTGCAAATGCAAATTAATATTATTTCGGCATTGTTTATTATAGAATAATTCCATGAATAGAGCTCCGAAGCATAGAAAAATCAGTAGCACTCTTTAAAAATCAGGAATTATTATTAAAAAATACCTTATATTTATATGGTAAAATGTAAAAGCAGTAATCTTTTCTTCTTAGAAAAACACAAAAATATGAGTTTCAGATCTGACGCAGTCCATAAAAGTCCATCCAGAATCTACATTTAATAATTTTATTTCCTTTATATTTTCCCCCGAAGCACCGAGCGCATTAATATTCATTCCCATTCGTCATTGGAGACCACTGTCCACTAAATGACAAAGGGGGGAAAATCGAAGCAAGCTGGACTTTTGACCATTACCTGTACTTGCGAATCACAGGTGTTTGTAGTCGCTGAGCGTATAACTCATACAGAAATCAAGAGGCTGAGGAGAGGGGGGGGGAGGGGAGGACTCAAACAAAGGCGGGAAGGTTTCGCGCCAGACGGGGTCATATTTTTCCCGCTTTTTGTTACGCGGGAGTAATGTAATGGCCATCTGGTGCGAGTCTGATGATTCCAGCTCCCCCTACACACTGGGTAGATTATCTGTTTATTGGAAAGTGTGTGTGCGTAGAATGATATTCTATCCCCTCCCCCATATTACTGTATACTCTTTTTGAGGTTAGCCTAGTTGGGAAGATGATATCTGATAATCTTCTAGGGGGCCGTGACGTAGTTAAATTACAGAGAATGAAGTTCAGTAGACTTTACTGAAATTTATTTTTTTTTATTGCTTTTCAATAAGCGCCGTGTTTTAACCCTTTAACGCGCAGTGTTCCCGCTCTGGGAACTGACGTTTTGACTGTTGCTAGTCAAGAAGAATAGATTTGATTTCTATAAAAATAGTTGCGGGTGACATAGCTCCACGAGAATCCTTTATATTTTAGCACGTCATTTCCCATAAAAAAAATGGTCACGATTATTATTAACAGCACTGGCATCTGCTGGAAAATGGAAGAATGCGAGAACAGCTGGATAGATTTCCCGATGCTGAAAAAAGGGCAGCCGTTGCCATCGCTGTACTTAACTACCAGCAAGATGGCGGCTCTGGAACTGTGGCACGCGATGAACGTTTCGATCGTTGGTAGTTAAGTCGAGCGATGGCAAAAGCTGCCTTTTTCCAACATTGGGAGAGGGTTGCGCCTCAAAGGGTTAAAGCTCATTCTAAATACTATGTAAGAGCTCCAATCAATAAATAACCAAAAAACATTGAATATAAATACAAAACTCCAACAAACTTTTTGTTATATTTTGGTGGGCTCCTGGAAGTGTAATCAAATAGCCCTGTTATACCTGCCTCGTGAACGTCTCCTGAGAATCATGGCATAAAAAGGAGGGGGGGGGGGAAGAGAAAGGACCGCTAGTGTCGAATCTTTGCGGCGTTTGTAGCAAACAGCCACCTACCTCTAAATCAGCGGTTTCTATCCTTTTGACATTTCCCTCCCTCAACAAAGGATAACTTAAGATGGCGATATAATTATGATTAGACTATTTTTGATATAACCCCGTACATTAACAATTCACCTTTCATTTTATTGTTTTATATGCTTTCTCCCATAATAATGAATTTCTATGTCAAATTTTGTTACCACAAACCGAATATTTCTCCAGTTACTACATATTTTGTGTGTAACCTTAATTCTCGACACCAGTGTGCATAATTGATTCTTTTTTTCTGTACCATGTATCCTGTCCCCAACATCTCGTAATATGTTCTTTTTAAATAAAATCAGTTTTTTATTGAATGACTCTAGTAAAATAAATGTAACATTATTGCACTGGCTTTATTGAAATAAAAATTTGAACTATTTTTATTAGTTACAATAATATATTTTTTTTAAACTGGCAATTTTGATACTTACCCAGAATGTATTATTTTCCAATCGTGACGAGTAATAATACATAATTAAATAAATTTCATTGAATGTAACACTAAATAATATATTTAATCATTTTAAATGATAAACCTGCTCATGAACTTTATTAAAGAGGAAGGAGAATTCTAGTAATACTTTAAAAAATCCTCTTCAATTTTTTTTTTATGAAACAATAGATTTATTATTTTTATCATTATTTTCTTTAATTGTTTTATAGCAGTCTTTTCATTTTAAATGAGCATAAAATATATTTGAGAGCTCAAAAATACGTTTTAAATTTCAAAGTTTTGTTTTCCTTTTTTTACTTCTTAAATTGTATTATTAATTTAATTTAATTTTTACTTTTCTATGTTAACACTTAATTCTAGGTTTAATTTGTTTAGTATAATTGACCTCGAGGCAGTGGCGGATATAGAATACTTTTGAGGAGAAGCTAGTTTTTAAGAAAAGCTCGTTTGATATAAATAACACACACTTGTACAATGAAGGAAAATGTTACCCTTAAGAAATGACTTTTATGGAGCTGGAGCCTCCTAGCCCCTGCCTGGGATCAGCCATAATGACTTACTAGCCTCTAAAACATTCTCCAACGGGATTAATAAAATGCATTTTAACATATTTTCTAGATTCTTCTAATTTAATTAAAGAATTAATTAATTTATGTATTATCATATTTAAAATAACATCTCTTCTCTCACAGAATTTTAAACCTACCAAAAAAGTCATAATTTGTTAAATTCAAGAAGTTTGCTAAAGAACGCAAATCCTGTAGTTTTTTTCGAATGCCCCTCTTTCCTTATGAGAAGGCTAGATCATAATTTCTTACACATCCAATGAATAATTAATCTTTGAATAGTTTCATCCCCGTTGGTGCCTCTATTGGGGTCATTATAACTTTCATAAGTGTTTTTTAGATTTCTGTTGCATTTGAAAAGAGTTCCTCGTTAAACGAGCAGTAGCATCTTGTGTTTTCATGTTCGTAGGGCGACAGCTCTCCGAAAGTTTGCCACTTTTTTTCATAAAAGTCTTCAATTTATTGAGGTCTGTAACAAAATAATGTAGAACCCTACCCGACCCCTCTCCCTCTTCCCCAGAAATTTTCCGACGTGAAGGTTTTGAACGTGTACAGTTATTGAGCTGTACATTGATAGCGCGTTTTCCGCTGCTTAACCTGTAAAACTACTTACCAGGTCTATAAACTTTGAATGAGGTGAAGCTATCCTTAAGGTAACATAAAGTGTAATAACTTTTTAAAAAATACTTTTAAAACATGGAGTTTTTTTATGTTTATCATGACTTAATCCATCTTTAAATATATTGTTGTAGAAAATGTAAATAAAATGTATGTAATAAAAGCAGGATAATAATTTGCTATTTAAAAATAAACTAAGCTTTATTTATGTGAATGGAAAAATAAGTATTATGGCGTCTACAACTATAGGTCTTAAGTAAAATTAATTCCGTAATACAATTTTTAAAGGGTAAGTATTTTAATTTTTAATAACATACCTTTTATTAAGTTAATTTTTTAATTAACTTTTTTGAAATTAAAATGCGTATGAATTTTCTTTTTTCTGTGAGTTTTCAGAAGGATTGAAAGCAGTGTAATAGTAATTCTAACTATACAAAATAAAAAATCCATTTTAAAAAATTCTGTTCTTTTTTTATACACAATAAATAGTAAAAAATGAAATGAAAGTCCATAATAACCAGTTTGTCTCTATTAAAATTCTCTAACGCACTTCTGTAAGTCATGGCACGCGCTAGACTTCAAAATCTGCGAGTCATGTTGACTCGCGATCAATAAAAGTGAGAGTCAGTTTTCGAAAACTGCGAGTCAAAGTCAAAGGACTAGTTATTTTTTCTTTTTTTTTTTTAATCTAAGAAAGAGAAAATAAAAACGTTCCTTTTTTCGCATGCAATTATTAATTTTCACCCACATATTGATTTCTCCATAATACACAATTAATATAAACTAGATTACAGACATGAGTAGCATAACTGTCCGGCTGAAATTTCGCGAGTCAAATTTGACTCGCAGTTTCAAAAAGTGCGAGTCAATTTTTTCAAAAAATATCGATTTACGCTTAAAATGCGAGTACCCGCGAGCCCTGCTGTAAGTGCAAAAGAATAAGGAAAAGTTTAGAAAAAATAATAAAAACTGAACTGTGCTGATTGGTTTAAAATGAAATTAATCTTCTTGAACAGAAGACAAGCCACTGCATACTTAAAACAGAGCTTTTCACTTTTTCTTTCCTTGATTTCAGATCGATGCTGTTAGCAGCACGCGCCACACACTTCATATCCCTGGCACTTTATCCTTTATCCCCCAGTAAAAGCTTTTCCTCCGCTAGTGCCACTAATAATTCAATAAATCCACATGGCTCACTCCTCGGAGGAGGGGGAGGCGGTCAATCTGTTTATCTGCATGAGTGGTCAAGCGGTCAGTTAGTAGAACAACTACGCTGTCGGCGATCTGTTTCGCTAAAGTGACCACCAGAATAGGAGGAGGGAGAGAGACAGAGTGCAAATAATTTGTATCACTTTGTGGAACCTCTCTATTACGGGGGCTTGAGGAGCTGATGGGGGTGAGGATTGGCTTCGGGAAAAGAGTTGCTTCCGTATTTAGGGGGCGATATTATATATCTGATCGGAAGTAGAAGTGCTGTAGAATGCCTTTGTGTGTGGGGGGATGTGTGAACCGTGTTTAATACGGATCTTATGTAACTTTTCTAGTTTATTTAACCCTTTGAGGCGCAAACCTTTCCCAATGCTAAAAAAAAAGGGCAGCCGTCGTCTAAAAAAGGGGTCTCTAGATCTGTGGCACGCGATGAACGTTTCGATCGTCCGCCATCTTGCTGGTAGTTAAGTCGAGCGATGGCAACGGCTGCCCTTTTTTCAGCATTGGGCAATCTATCCAACTGTTCTCGCATTCTTCCATTTTTCAGCAGATGTCAGTGCTGTTAAAAGTAGTCGTGACAATTTTTTTTTTTTTTTTTTTTTTTTTTTACGGGAAATGACGCGCTAAAAAGTAAAGGATTCTCGTGGAGCTATGTCACCCGCAACTATTTTTATAGAAATCAAATCTATTCTTCGTGACTGGCAACAGTCAAAACGTCAAAGTTTGGTGTTCCCAGAGCGGGAACACTGCGCGTTAAAGGGTTAACAGATTTTTACTTCCTTGCTGTGGCGGCTCCTCCATTTGAGCACATCATCAAGCGAACCCCCAAAGGAAAAACTAAAGAATAAACACATTAACAAATTAAATTTAAAAAAAATATTAAGTACACTTCTAGATTTTTCTGAATTTAAAACCGTGAGTTTTACTGTCTCCTCCCCCCCCTTCCCCCATTATTATTAAATGCGCTTATTATAGCTAACGCCCTGCAGTGTAGATTACTAGAGCACAATCGTACGTGCAGAACGGACAAATTCTTTCCTGGATCGCTCTCTGAGAACAGAAGCGGAGAGAGTTGAGGCGAAGTACGGCGCTGCTGATATCATTCCGCTAGAAACATTTTCGATGTGTGCAGGGACCTTTTTTTTGCGGTCATTCCATCCGGATTTTCCCTTGGTTGTTACGTTCGGTTAGTTACTTAATTTTTATTTCATTTTCTTATTATTTTCACTACAACACTTTTTTAAAAAACTAGTCTAAATAATTAAAAAGGCAGTAAAATAAGTGATCTGGAGCTATTGCAATGACATTTTTCAATATTATCCTTTGAAAAAATTGAAATGAAATTAACCAAGACAACACCTTTGCTAAAACTTATCTTGGTGACGAAATGTAAGACCAAAGATTACTTGTGTTCATTCAGTTGCGTGCATTGTTTTCCTTTAACTGCTGGAAACGCAAATGTATTTTAATTTGTGCGTCGTATCTGCATATTTAATTTTCGAAATTTGTTTTGTGAACCTCCATTTAAATAACCCGCGAGCCGCCACTGCTTCCTTGTACGTAATAAAAGAAAGAGTAGCGACGGCGAAAATTTTCGGTATTCAGATTTTAATGAAAAAATCGACTTTGACTATTTCTGAATTGACTTTGAAGAAATTTTTGCGAGAAGTCTCAGCGTACGCATGCTGGTTTGTATGTATGTTCGTACAAATGCATAGGAACCCACCTTGACCAATCAAGTCCATTTTGACTAAGTTTTCCCTGACGGCTGTACGAACGTATGTATGTACGTATCCTGCATATCTCAAAAACAATTGATCGTACAGTGTTGAAATTTTATATTGAAGATTTTTGTAACGCCTAGTTGTGCAACTTCCTTTTTAGTTCTATTCTACTGGATAGTTTTTATAAGGCCACCGAAAAGAACTTCAGTACATAAAGTTTATGGACATCTTTAATATATTATGTCTATAGTCAGTCATTGTTTGGATCATGCCTAAAATTTTGCCAAAGGTTATCGCCCTTGGCGAGTTTTTTCGAAATATTGCTAAATTTGGCGTCAAAAATAATTACTTATTTAATATAACTCTAAAACTTTCAACCATGGTACAAGTTTTATATTTAAAGCAATTGTAACATGTAAATCTGCATTTCTCTCTTTTTATTGCAATTGGCTGGGTAGTTTATTTACGGGGTCACCCAAAAGGTTCATTAACCTCTCTCGCTATTGGTAACTGTATTCAATGGTATGTTTGGGTAGTTACGTTTATGAAATCCAGATGGCAAATCTAAAAATTTTACCTCAATATTGTAATACACTCATGTCCATAAATTAAGGATAATTCAGAATCACACAGAAATTGATCTCTAAAATAAAAATTTCACCTGTGGAATGATCACACACATCTTGAAGAAGAATATGCAAGTTACAGGAAACCACCAGATGGCGTGGATGGTACGTCACAATGACGAGAGTGTAAGAGAGGGGTATATAAGGAATGGTGGAAAAGAAGTAAAATTGTTCACAAGCGCTGTGAAAGCCTTTCAGTGCAAAAACCGCATAGTTATGGCACAAAGGAGGCATTTGGATGATGTTTTACGTGGCAGAATTATCGGACGACTGGAATGTGGACGTACCCAGCTGGAAGTATCCGAGGAACTTGGAATCGCCCAGAGTGTCATCTCCAGGCTTTGGCAACGATTCCAAGATGATGGTAATGTGAGTAGACGTTACAGCACAGGTCGCCCCCGAGTTACAACGCCGAATGAGGACCGCTATTTGGCAGTTACTGCCAAAAGAAACAGACGGAGTACAGCATCAGACCTGTCTCGTCAGCTCTCTTCAGCTACCGGTATGACAGTTTCAAGGCAGACCGTGTACAGACGCTTAGGGCAGATTGGTCTATATGCTCGTAGGCCTGTCAGATGTGTTCCACTTACCGCAACTCACTGTCGCCTGCGATTAACCTGGAGTAGAGAGCATGCATTGTGGACACCGCAACAGTGGTCTTGTGTGATGTTTTCCGACGAGTCCAGGTTTAGTTTGGAGTCTGATTCTCGCCGGACATTCATCTGGAGAGCGCCAGGTACCCGTTACCACCAAGAGAACACCATTGAAAGACACTGTTACGGTGGTGCAGGATGGCTCGTTTGGGGAAGAATTATTCTTTTCCAGAACTGACCTGCATGTTCAGAGTGTAACGATGACAGGCCACATCTATCGGGATGTCATTCTGGAACAACATGTACGTTTGTTTCGGGGCGCCATGGGTGCTGAATTTGTGTTTATGGATGACAACGCCCGTCCTCACCGTGCAAACATTGTAGACGAATGCCTTCAATCGGGGGATATCACCCGAATGCATTGGCCAGCATACTCACCGGACTTGAATCCAATAGAGCATGTGTGGGATATTCTTGGCCGACGAATTGCAGCCCGTCAACCCCACCTGTCTACCGGAACTTCGGAGTGCATTGGTGATGAGTGGTGTAATATTCCCCAAGATCAGATTGATCATTTGATACTCAGCATGCCTAGGTGTTGTCAGGCCTGTATTGCATCGTCCGGGAGACATACTCCGTATTAACCATCCTACTAACCATGTTATACTGTTTCTTGTAAATAGGTTCTTTTTTGAAATTTGGTCAAGGGAGTAAAACTTGCAATTTTTATTCATTATGTCAAACATATAGCATCTTTTTTGCTCTTTACTTTTTGTTTAATAAATAGACTTTACAAATAAGTCAAATTTGTTGTGCTTCTTTCTCTGCCTGAACTCTTTGCCCTGTATTATTCTTTTTTAATGAAACATAAAATTTGTTAAGTAAATAAAATTATGTTGTTGAAGACATGGTAACAATTGCAAATTAAAATCCCTGATGTTTTTTTATCATGCATTTATTTAGTCAGCAAATTATTAAGACTTAAAACACTTTTACAGAAGTTTTCCAAATTGTTAGGGACATATTTTAGCAATTAGTTCGGATGCACTTACCTGCAGTTTGAAGTGGTAGAGCGTTGCAGTTTTGAATTTACAATATTACGCATACGTCTACTGTTCAAATATTAAGTGGTTTAAGAACTTTTAGGGTAGTTTCTATTTTTTAAAGTATACTATTTATAAAAGAGCTGCAGAGTGATAATGAGACTGCGGAATCGTAATTTTGTGTACGTGACAAAAGCCATTTAGTATAGTGAAATATTTTGAGCTAATACTCCTTGAATCCTTCTGGTTCAAGCATAATTTATCAATTGATAAATAAATAGATCTTCGAAGTATGCCTAGATGTATAAAAAACACACTTTTATAGCAAATCGAACTAAAAAGTGAAAAATAAATATAGTTTAAGAAAACTAAAAAACACGCTTTAGTGATAAATTGAACTAACTAAAAAGTGAAAAGTAATTCTTAATATAGAAATAAATTAATGAACTAAAAATAGAAATTATTGTTAAAAAAAAGCTTGGGGTGCTTCCTATATCAGTTCTTGAGAATATTCGATCGGTACGATTAGTACAAAAATGATACAAAAAAATATAGCACAAAGTGCCCCACACTTTTTTCACAATAATACTATTTTTCGTTTATTAATTTATTTCTATATTAAGTATTATTTTTCACTTTTCAGTTAGTGCAATTTATCACTAAAGTGTGTTTTTTAGTTTTTTTTAAACTATATTTATTTTTTTCTTGGCTAAACTTCCTAAACCGAGTCACTTTTCCAGTTCAAATCAAAGAGAAGTTAGCGCCATCTGTTGAGTATGTTTGGAGTGGATTCTGCTTTCTTGACATCAATAGGTAAGAATTATTTATGTTAGTTAAAAATAAATTTCAAAGGGGAAAAAAGGGGAAATAATTTATACGCTGATCAGTTATTCCTATAAAGAGACAAATATTTTTCTTAGACATGATTCCGTTACTAGCAAATTACCTAAAAAATCTTAAAATTTTCTGATATCAGTGTACTCGAGTATGTATTTGTTGTTTTCGATCGTTTCGAAAAACTAATGCAAGCACATATTTATGGATTTATAAAATGCCGAAATGCATTTTAAGACTAGACCTACTGTAGCAGCAAAACAACTAAACACGTCTTGTAAAATGAGAAAATAACCACACTCACAGTAATTTAACTCTAAAAATTAGGAAGAGAGAATGTATGAAAAACTTAACAATAAATTATTTAGAAAACAATTTATCTTTTTCACTCAAAACCTTTACGATTTCAGATTTAATTGCTTTCTAATTTTAAATTCAACCAAACACATTTTTTTTTTCAGAAAAAAATATTAAATTAATTTTCGATAATACAGTGATAATTGTTTTGTGCATTCAGGAGAAAGTAATGAATAGTTTTTAACTCATTTGCTTACCTCATACACGCTTACAGAATCAAAACTTACCTAAATCTTTTACTTTTGCTGTATTTTGAGCATTATAAAAGATATACAATTTTCAATAATATATTTTCTTTATTTTCACATACTTGCTTTATTTTTTTATTTCCATATGCTAAAGTAACTTACACAAGACTATAGAGTTTGGGATGAATCTAAAATTGTCTTAAAAACAATTTTTTATTGCCATAAACACCAAAAACTTAATTTTTTTCGTACATTTTTACTTATTAAAAAATTAAAGTTATTTCATGCACAGTTTTAACACATACATATGCATAATGAAAAGGACAAGAGGAGTGGGAGGATAGGTAAGTTAAAATTCTTAAAACATAAGTGTAAAACAAAAACTCTGAATTTAGAAAAACAATTTACGATAAGTTTTCATTACTAAAAAAATCACATACACAATTATGGGTTTTAATCCTAA
Organism: Cheiracanthium punctorium; assembly: GCA_038373885.1. Lineage (NCBI taxonomy): Eukaryota > Metazoa > Arthropoda > Arachnida > Araneae > Cheiracanthiidae > Cheiracanthium > Cheiracanthium punctorium. Next base: position 345,179 of record JAWZYV010003979.1, on the reverse strand, counting down.
ATATTTCTAAAATAGTAACTATCCAGATTTTGTAAGGACTTAACTATATTTTTAAAGTTGTTAAAGTGTTAAAACAAAAATTCCTTTAAAAGCTCAGAGTTAAGTCTAAATTTACAAGAAAAATTACTCTTTGAAGTCAAAATCAAAAAACATACATATCACCATTAAAAAAAAGTCCAAACTTTTATTTTGTAGTGGGATAGCCAGAAATTTTTCATGGGAAGGGTGGGGGAGCGGGTCACGACTACTGCAACTCACATATTTGTATACGTGTGTGTGATAAGGGAGTGAAGAATATACAGTTTGTATGGCAAAAATTCCTCATGGGGGTGACCCCCTATTCTCCCCCCCCCCCCAACCTTGGCTACGCCACTGTTCTCTCCTACTCCGTTTCAATTTTTCGTTTTTGTAACTTATACAAAGTACGACAAATATTTTGAATATATTTTTTTATCCAACGAAATAATAGAAAGTTGCAGCTATTTGTAGCTTAAAATTTATATGTTTTATAATAAACAGTTTATCATAAAAGTTTAATCAAATTGTCATTGCGTGAGTTGTATGAATTTGTGTACGTTTTTTCTCCATTCCAGGACCGACGAGAAATAGGAGCGGAAATTGCCACAGGGCCCAGGTTTTAAAGGGGGCCCGTAACTGGATTTAAATTTTATCATGCATAAAGTTTTGTTTTAAATAATATAAATCAAATGTAACCATTACTAGTAATCCTAATGTTTAGCTCTTTAGTATGAAACTGAATACTGTGGTACTTAACTTTTGTCATTTTGAAGTAACATTAATTTATAAATATAGTTTGAACTTATAAACTAGTTACCATAATTATTCCTCATATTTGCAGGTTAAATTATATTCTAAAAGGAATATGGGTTAGAAATAACAGTGCAATTTTAATGCAGCACACGGCTGGGGGAGGGGGGGGGGAAACGGTACTCGTCTCTGATCCTGTGTCCAGGGCCCGTAATCGAATGTGGGGGCCATGAGTCCTCAGCCCCAAGATAAAAATGATGATAAATAAATACATAAAAGAAAAATTCTCGATCTCATTTAGTGCGTTAGCAAAAATATAAGTTTTCTTAATTAAATCTCTCGTAAAAATTAAAAAGAGTAAATGTTAGCAATAAACATACTAATAAAGAGTAAATGTTAGCAGTAAATACAGTAATCAGATTTCATTTAAAAATATAACATTACGATATTAAGAAATATCATTTTAAAATATTGCATATCATTAGGTATAAAAAGCTATCAATGCTCTCGCAATAATGCTTAGAACATTTTACTTCGAAAATCGCGTTACTTTATAAAATGCTTCTTCAATATAGACTTGCCTTCGTGCCCCACCCGTGGCCGAGCGCATAGAGCTCTGAACTGGGAGGGAGGGGGGCGGAATATGCCTGGTTCAAAACCAGGTCGCGTTCGCCGACCTGTTTCCTCCGAAACTTAGCTTAAGTGCGGGTTAGGACCCCCTTCAAAAGACCCCACCCCTCGGCCTTAGATCCCACGAGTAAAAATGCTTGACTAATCACTTTGATTCCTAAAAAAGTACAAATAATTTTTGCTTTAATATATTTGCTATCTTTCTGGCGACTCAAAAAAATAGGAAATCCAGATACAAGCACTTAATCAGAAAAGGTTTAAAGCAACGACAGGTATGATCAAAAAGTGGATATATATACAATATCTCACGCAAAAAAAAAGGCTTTATTATCCTTTTGTCAACAAAAATCCAAATTTCAATGTAGGATGAAAGCAGGACAGGCCTTTTTAGTGATGGGCAGGCCTTGAACATTTTTGTAAAAAAAAAAAAAAAAAAAAGAGAGAGAGAGAGAGAGCTTCTGAATTTCTTTAAACCTAGGAGGTCCCCCGGTAGAGCTTAATCCGACTTTGCTTATAACCCTTTTCAAAAATTTACTTTAATTTAAACCCCTTGCACAACATGACGTGCATGCGTACGTCATGGAATTCTCTTAATGCAAAATCATGACGTACAAGTGTACGTCTTTATTTTACTTTAGCACGTTCTCTGTAATTGTTGCTTGCTTGTTACACTATGCGTGAAACTTGTGGTTTAGTAATGTGAGTTGTATCTTATCTTGATTTATCTGTTCTCTTTAGCCCCACTCGATGGCTGTAGCTGTCTATCGAAATCACATCGGTCTTTGCTGATTTTCAGCTGACAGGTTTTTTAAAGTTGAAATTCACTGGAAGTATTCCTAAAATTAACATTTTAGGGACCTGTAAAAAGATTAAAGCGTTTCTTTTATTAAAACCATCCAGTTTTAAAAGTGTTTTAAAAATTTTACCGATTCAATCAATGAATCTCCCAACTAGTGTATTGTATAATAGAATACGAATTGGTAAGAAAATTTTCTGATCGTCCATGATTGTAAACTGCAAAAATTGTTAAAAATTATAGAAGAAGAAATGTGAAATTTTTCTGTATATACAGTGGAACCCCGATCTATCGTTCCCGCATTCATCGTTTTCCCGTATTGATCGTTTTATTTCTATGGGCCCTGCACAAACTGTATTCAAATAACGTTAACAAAACCCGCATGTATCGTTCGTCAAAATTTCGCTTTCCCGCGTTCATCGTTGTAAAAAGTTTCTTCTGACCGAAATGAAATTGAAGATCAAGTGGATCAATATGTATATATACAAATCTAATGACTTCCTGGTATGATATCTTGGGTTGATGATGGTACAGGTGAAGAGTTCTTACATCTAGCAGGGATGAGTATGGTGTGAAATGTGGCGATTATATTTCTTTGATTTAGGAGTAACAACGTGCGGTATCCTAACAATGGAAGAAATGTGACGTTAAAAATGAAAATAATCGCAAAGAAGCTGAGAATAATATTCATGCCGATGAGACTGAGCCATCACTAGTGCCTAGTTCATCCTACGCAATAACGGTATTTGAAATTGTATGACTTTTATATACAAACATGAATACACATAAAAAGACAACAAAAAAAAATATTGTAAATCTTGAAAATTTTGTTTAATTAAAAGATTAATGAAAAACCCAGTGTAAAATTACTGATTAATATAAAAAATAAGTATCACTTAATTTCTACACAACTTCAATTTATTTCTTTTACAGTTTGGTAACAAATTTAGTATTTTTGGTATACTGTATACATTCTGTGTATTCATAAAAACTGTTTTCTTCGTATTTTGACTTTAACCCGTATTCGTCGTTTTTTACTACGCACCCCTTGAAAAACGATAGATCGAGGTTCTACTGTATATATATATAAATATGTATTTTTTCTATCTCCTTCTGTTATGTTATTTCTGCTAATAATTTAATACTCTATGGACGGGTGTGAAGAGGCACACTATATAAAACTGCAAAAATATCCGTGAAATAATGATACTTTTTCCCTTAATCATATTCCCTGAGTCTTTTTCTACATGTTTTTCTTAGCTAAATATCAATAAATTACAAAACTGTCAAAACCCGTAAATTAACAAGTCAGTCACTTACACTATCTTCCCTTTAACCTTTCTAACGTCCTGTTACTGTCAATTTCATACACTCTCAACAATTCAGAGTATCGGAAATCGAAACATGACCCCGTACACAAGAACGAATCGCCTTTATTTGTTTGGAAAAAGAAACAAAAATTAAATAACAATAAATAATAAAAATGTCCTCGTAACCTGAAACGCTTTCAACAATGGCACGCTCTCAAAAGACGGGAGAAAAAGCCAGAGGCCCCTTTCGTGCGTGATCTCTCTCTCTTTCTTAACAAGGGAATCAATGCCACTGCGGTTCGGGCCAGGTCAATCCCTTTCACCCTATTGGTCGACTGCTCTTTTCGGCGGCCCTGGATTGGGCAGAGCTCACCTGGGGGCAGGATCACCTTTAGGTAAGCAGGCCTGGACAAACATGGATGGAGATCGGGTCACGCCCTTTGAACGGACCACTCCTTTCCGGGGCTCCAGAGGACGGAATCGTCTGCGCAACCCGTTCGAAAGGAAAAATGCAGCTCGAACATGAACCGTCGAAATTTGTGTGATTTTATATTCTATTTGTTAAGAATTTTTTTTTTTTTTTTTAATGGGGGAATTTCATAGAATGTTTAAGCGTAGCACGATCGATTGTTATTTGTATGATTTATCTTTGGTACATATCGAATTGAAAAGTAGATAAAGAAAGTTTCAAAAGCAAATTTTTTAAATCAAAAGATTTCGAAATTTGGAGGGGATTTCGTAAGTTCTGATAGAGATCCTCGAAGCTACGTCAACACTCATATTTACAAAGAATATTCATCTATTTTGTAAAACTACCTAGGTGAGGTGCTTTGGTCGATGGATTTTTTAAGGGGTTCTAACGCGTATTCACGTAACATCTGGAGAAAAAGACCAAAACTCCAGACCGTTAGATCAACAGCCCACAGTCGGGGCCCAACTTGGGAACTTTACACTTCAGCTTAGACGCCTGAAGTGCATGTTCAGTGACTTATTCACTCGATCTACCTAGAGATGGACGCGAGGGCCTAGGGATGACTTGGGATGGCCTAGGGATGGACGCGAGACGAGAAACAGGGCTGTCTCGTCTCGTCTCCCAATGGTAAACCTCTGTATCGTCTCGCAGAGAAATTTCCTCTCTCGTCTCGCGCGAGACGCTAGACGTCTCGCGAGCCTCGCAGGATTAAAGACTGAGAATTTGTTAATAACACTAATACAATAATTATTAATATTTTTAACACAGTTTTACTGAAATACAGTTTTATTGAAAATAAATATTAATAATAACAATTAATGATATGATATTACCATCTTTGTGCATATATTAGTTACCCTATTAACTCATATGTGCATTTGAAGTGGTAAAAATTCAGATTTAATCTGTAATATAAAATGTGACATGACACCGAAAAAATATTTATTTTTATTTATTTTTTTATTCCCGAAACTGCGTAAATGCAGTAGGTATGGTTCATGGGAGTTTCATTTGCTTTTGAAATTATATAAAGCTTTCAATTTTGTTAGAAATGATAAATTTGTTAGTGAAAATTTGAGTATAATATCCGTATCAGGATATTTCAATCACGTGTCGGGGCGTTGGGGGCAAATATGGGCTCGAGAATCACTCTACTCAGACTAGGCATCAATGCAAATGCAAGTTGCTGTACTTCTTATTCTGTGATATACCCAGAGCCCGATTATCAAATGGGCAAGCGGACAGTAGGCCTGTTCCCCTGAAGAAAAAGGGGGGGGGGGGCTTATATCCCGATTATATAGATTATAAATTCATAAGTACTGAAATAGTAATTGGGGGGAGGTAAATGAATTTCCCCTGTAATATTTATTACCTAACTGTCTATCACTAGATCAAGTTACAGATATATTTTTGGGGTCATAAAAATACTATTTGATCAAAGTACAAAAATTACAGTTATCTGAAATTCAATTTTCGAGTAGCAGTGCTTTGTGTTTTATGTTTTAAGGGAGAAAAGAAAATTACAAATAGTATTTTGTCTGTGCAGAAACATTTCTATGAAACTCGACCTAGCGTCTATATGAGCTAATGATACAAATGGGTTACAAATATTAAAATAAAAATAATTTCTAAGTGTAGCTTTCTCAAATATATGTTAGTAATTTTAAAATTAAATCTAGGAAATTTTGAAAAAGCTTTTCTTGGCGAAACTCAACAGCGGTCAAAAATGTGTTAAAATTGCATGCATTGTGATAGTAAAAGAGGCCCCAAAGTTAGTGTCCCTGGGCCCCATCTAAATATGGGCAGGCTTTGGACTTACCGTACCGCCTTTCCTCTGTTTACTTATTATTTTTCTGTCTCCTATTCTTCTCTGTTTTCTTTCTTTTTTTCCAGTTTTTTTCTTTATCCTCGCCTTTGTGTTTTTTTTTTTTTTTTGGTCAAACAAAAAAACTTTTTTTGATTAAACGCAATTTTTACCTCTTCTTCAGATTTTCGGAAAGAAATCACAGAAATATACGTTTCCAGGGAGTGCGGAAATTATTCGTGTGTTTTGCATATCACTCATGCTGTTCTAATTTTAAATGTTACGTGTTTGTGTGTATTCTAGAGTTCTGATAGTATACCGGGAACAATAACAAAGGAGACGTAAGTTAAACGGTAGAGGCTTCAGGCAAAGTGTACCCTCCCTTTTCAGGAGGGCATGCCTCCTCAAATACAGCACTGAAATTCTGATTGAAAAGTAATTCGTATCGTAAATATATGTGAGACGAGAAATTTCGCGTTGGAAAGACTCTGTCTCGTCTCGCAAAAAAATTGCCTGCCTCGTCTCGCAGTGCGAGACGAGAACGTGAGATGATGCGAGATTTCTCGTGTCTCGCGTCCATCCCTAAGAAAAACCAAAACACCATACAAACTAAAAAATTGTTAGATTCTTTTTTTTTTTTTTAAATCAAACTTTATTCAAAGATAGACAAATTTTATACTTTTTAGTTCATCCTTGAATAAAAAGCTTTTTTTAAATCTCAGATTTATTAAAATATTAGTCTCAGACTTCAGAGTTGTGTATTGATTACAAATATATAGGTCACAGTAAATACTGTCACAAATTATTTCTACAATTCACGGAAATTTTACAGTCAAGAGTGGTACCAGAATATCGATTACTCAACGATTAGCTGACGAATATCCGTTTCTTTTTTCTTTCTTTTTTTTTTTTTCGTCAAACAAAAACCTTCTTCAGATTAAACGCAATTTTTACCTCGTCCTCAGATTTTCGGGAAGAAATCACAGAAATATATGTTTCCAGGGAGTGCGGAAATTATTCGTTGAAAAATAAGAAATAAAGTAGTGTATAAAGACGCACTCTCAAAAATTATTTCTTTAATTCACGGAACTTTTACTGCCAGAATATCTCCGTTATTTGACGAACGGCTTTGACGCTTCTGGCTGCGCGACGGCACAGCCAGCTGTCTCCAAAAACTTCTTTACTTCTGTGGCTCCAGATGGACTCTATTCGTTAGACCGCCATGTTATTGGTAGCTAAATGGATCGATGGCACTTTTTCAGAGTTGGGTAATCTATCCAGTTGGCCTTCTATATATATATGTTAACCCTTTAACGCGCGGTGTTCCCGCTCTGGGAACACCAAACTCTAACGTTTTGGCTATTGCCAGTCACGAAGAATAGATTTAATTTCTATAAAAATAGTTGCGGGTGACATAGTTCCACGAGAATCCTTTACTTTTTAGCACGTCATTTCCCGTGAAAAAATGGTCACGATTATTTTGAACAGCACTCACATCTGCTGAAAAAGGGAAGAATTGCGAGAACAGCTGGATAGATTGCCCAATGCTGAAAAAAGGGCAGCCGTTGCCATCGCTCGACTTAACAACCAGCAAGATGGCGGACGATCGAAACGTTCATCGCGTGCCACAGATCTAGAGACCCTTTTTTGACGCAGCTGGCTGTGCCATCTTGCTGGTAGTTAAGTCGAGCGATGGCAACGGCTGCCCTTTTTTCAGCATTGGGAAAGGGTTGCGCCTCAAAGGGTTAAAATGCTTGAGTTTCAAGGATTAAAAATGAGTTTGGATTAAAAAGAATGACTGATCTCTGACAAAATTCCTTGTCCTAAACCCATCGCTACCTTGCTTTGAACTTATCTGTATCCGGCCACAGGTCTGATGAAGTGCAAGAGTAACGACAGGTTACCGAGTTCATAATCATGCAAACGCGCAAAAGCTCTCCAAAGTTTCTAAATTTTGTGTGTGTGTGCCAGTACATAAGGTTTCTCAAACTTTTATAAGAGAGTGCGGTCTGATCTTTGCAAAGCTTTTCGCGCCAAAACGGGTGGCGTTTTCAGCCGGCAAACTGCCAGTGATGAATCGGCAGCGTGCGTCAAAGGTCGCCGGGAGGTCCGTTACCTTGGCGACGCCAAAGGAACAAATCCTTTAAGGCGCCCGCATAAAAGTCATCATTTACTTCATCTGCCTCTTCGCCTCCTTGGCAAAAGTGGGGGTTGGGGGGGTGGATTAAAAGGTAGGGGGGGAGGGTCGAGATGTATGGGTCTTCCCTTAGACAGGGGTCGGGGGGAGCATTCATCAGGAAGTCCGGAAGAAAAGTGAGGGAAGAGTTGCTTGGAAGAGATGATATGATGTAATCGCTTCGTGTATGTAAGTGCGAGCAAGCCCCCCCCCCCACGACTTTTATTCGAAAAGGAATCCATAATTATGCAGATGACGGTGCGTGTAAAAAGTCATTTGCGCGCCTAAAGACTTGCAGAGGATCGTCGTGCACAATGCAGATCGAGTTGAAGAGATTTTTATTGAGCTGTAAGAGAATGTAGAGCCTGTTGTTGTTTAAAAATTATATACGTTGCGTTTTTATGCCGCTTCTTTTTTTTTCGGGGGAGGGGAGGGGTGATTCTTTCTGCTGGTTTCGCAAAAGTGTTATGGTTCCCAAAAATTTCTTGTAAATAATTTATAGGTCCCCCAAAATCTACCGCGGTACCTTTAAGTAAAAGGATTATCAAGATGGCTTACATCCCACATAAAGTCATGTCACGCTTAATTCAAAAAACGATCAAAGATAGAGTGTAAGGAAAAATTGTCGGTTTCGACCTTTTTACATCGAAACCCACAGTATTCATGCAAAAATGTTTAAGAAATTCTCTTTTCAGAGAAAACCAAGTCCTGCTTCCTGTTTACCAAAATACTGATAACGTTCGCTCCGCTCAGTAATCGAAAAATGCTCCTAAAGGAGAAGTACACTTTCAAGTACGGAAAGGGGAGAAAATCATTATTCCATGTCGTTTAAAATAGTTTTTCCAGATTAACCATTTTATTTATTATCTTTTTTTTTTTTTTTTTTCAAAAATAAAATAATTTTCTCCTCGTGAAACATTGATATAAGAGGGGCTGTTCCAACAAAACGAAATCGTTCGAATGCGAAAAGTTTCCGCACGTTCCCACAAGAGCATGAAATTCTATTTGGTATATAATAAAGCTTGAATATGAAGTTATTTATTTGAAGTGGACGTAGATTAAGTATATTGAGTGTAGACGTATTTTTGTCAAATGTTTTTTCTGCCACCCGTTGTAATTGCCTCCACAACAGGCTTTATCTTCCAGTTAGAGACAAATCGTTCAAAAGATTCGTTTGTCCCGGATCATTTGATTATGCCTTACTTGCGACCAGGGTTTAAATCGTCGCTATTCCGTTTGAGGGTAGCTTTGTGACCGCCTCTGTTCGATTGTCGGAAGTGGGGGTAGGAGTGTATTGTTGAACAGCTTATTTTCCTAGAAATTTATATGGTGTGAGATGGATCAATTTTAACAGATTTTAAATACTCCAGCGTTTACGCTGCCAGTCCCAAACCTGTATACCTGTATATTGAAAAAATATTTACCTTTAATGGGCAATTTTTTTTTTTTTTTTTTTAGATATTCAAGAATTTTGCAAATATATGCTAACTTTAGTTAGCTTTTGCGTTTCTAAGAAAACTAGTTTAAAACAATACAGTTTAAAATAATTTAAATTTTAAAAAAATCTGGAGTGACTCCACTCGACTTTCCGAACACTTACTTAAGATCCTTACCAAGCATTTAAATAAATTTTAATCGATGAATAATTCAAACATATATACCAAACTGAAGCTCAATCGAATGCGCCGTTTAAACGCTAGCGCACTTTCAAGAATTTCTCCCCATAATGTAAAAGAAATCCCTGTCGTATCCCCGTAGAAAAAACTATACACATCAAAATCAATGCCGGTATTGCGATGGTGGTTTATAACACATGTACCCAATTTGAGCTCAATCGAATGTCCCGTTTAGGAGCTATCGTGTTCACTCATATACACACAAACACACCTACACACACACATACATACATACATCTCGTAAAAATTGCATAAATGAATTTAGAAGACCTCAAAACGTGTCAATACACCAAAATCTCGAAGTCGAATTTTTTCATGATTACAATACTTTCCTTACATGGTACATGTATGGAAAGTAACTAAGGGTGTGGAACATTTACGCTACTTTCAATTATACTAGCGATAATTATCACCGATATTAAAAATTTAAATGAATTTTTGTTTGTGTGTTTTTTTTTATCGAAAACACGTATTGCAAGGATCAGTCGTATGTCGTATTTACAAACTAAAATCTAAAATTAATGCAATTTCATAATCTTTTAGTAAATTTAATTTTAAATCTAAAAGTAATCTACTATAAATTGAGCTTTTGATCATACTTGGGTCCTCTCAAGCTAAATAAATGTAGATTTGTTAGCTTTTTTTTAATAAATATGTAGGAGCCCACAGTTTCTAACACATACACATCCCCCCCCCCTTCGTCCCTTCCCAAATACACATTTATCCTCCCGATTTCGAGCAAAAATGCTCGGAACAGCAAAAAGTTCAACCCGGGTCGCATCTCGCATGTTGCACGACACTGGATCACTTACTCTTTGCGCTCATTCGTTGGAGAAATAACAGCATGATCCGAATCCCCTTAGATTCGCAAAATGTTTGCTAACAAACTTCTTGATCAGGGTTGTGCCCCCAAACTGTTACGGTTTTATCCCGGATTATCTTATACGAAATACCTATATGCATTGTACTGTACTGTGTATATGAAGCGTTAGCGACTGGAGAACTATTTGCCTAAGGAATGATAACATGGGTAGAGTATTTTTTAATTGACGGAATGCCTCGAAGAAAATTTCAGGTTTTTTTCGGCAGTGTACCGCAGCAAAGCGACTGGGAATTTTGAATAGAAATTATGCAGAAGATGAAAATATTAATAAGTTAGTCATCGTCTGTATGAAACAGGCGTGTAAATCGTAATATCGATCCAATCGTAATATCGATCGATATAATAATCGCGCGTATATCGTAAAGTTTTTTTGCTGTAAAACATTAAATAATTAATAATGATAGAAATTCTGCAAGAGGTATTTGAAGTGTTGTTTTTAAATGATTTTAAGTTATTTTTTCCATTTTTTTTTTCATATTGGTTTTACTAGAACTAAAAAGACATTTATAAGCATTAGTAGTGGCTTATCTATATGAAATATCGGTATTTGTTTCTTACTGTTATTTAAAGTTATCACATCTGCCATTTAAGTGGTAAGTTAGCTTTAAAAGAGCCATACTTTAATTTTGAATGTCTAATCATAATAACACAAGATATACTTGAAATAAATAGCTAAAAATCTCTCACTGAAAATTAAATATTACACGCCTTTCATATACCAATGTTAAACATTTTTAAATTGAATCTGCTCAAAATTATGAAAGAATTAGTTTCTAAAATTCAGAATAATGAGGTTATTGTCTAACTGAACAAATATTTCAAAAGTTAATGCTTTAATTTTCGCTGGGGGAAAAAAAAAATTATTTTTTAGAAATTGTTTTTTTACAGCTTTTTTCAACTGTCAGTTCTGAAACACTGTTGCAACAATTTTGAACAAAGAACGAAAATAAGGCGAGACAGAGCTTGTTCAAATTAGGTTAAATCTTTTTTTGCAAGTGGTTGAGGGATGACGGTTGAAGATAAGTTTTGTCTCAATCATTGAATTTTAATCTCTAAATAACTAACTAAACATATTTTTTCTACACGCGAGTTTGACGAATCTTTAATTTGACAAGTTGTCTTTATTTTCAAAATTTGTGTTAAAAATGGTATGCTAAAGCAAGAAATATTCTCCATCTACGTATATCAGTGGATTATGAAAATGTAAAAATTGAAATAAATTGCAAAAAATAATACTTAGAAAATAGTCCATTTTAAAAGTTACATATTGTTATTACAATATCTTAGAACACTGAAAGTAAACATTATGTACCTGTATAGTAATAACTAGTAAATAAATAAATAAAAATGTTTACATCATTTCTCAATATCGGTCTTGGGGGAGGGGGGGGCGGGAGCATAAATGTGAGGAACATTCGCGTTCATTTGCCTGTAAAACAGTTTTTTCAACAACATGCCTTTGATGGCGGAGTAATCACACTGACTTGTACGGCAAAAGTACATCCATTCATTTGTCTGTAAAACAGTTTTTTCAACAACATGCCTTTGATGGCGGAGTAATCACACTGACTTGTACGGCAAAAGTACATCCATTCATTTGCCTGTAAAACAGTTTTTCCAACAACATGCCTTTGATGGCGGAGTAATCACACTGACTTGTACGGCAAAAGTATATCCATTCATTTGCCTGTAAAACAGTTTTTTCAACAACAAGCCTATGATGACGGGGTAATTACACTAACTTGTACGGCGAAAGTAAATAGGTATGGATAATTCGCAATATTTTGACGTTAGCAAACATTATATAAGAGAGTTTTATGAATGCTAGAGAAAGGAAAGGACTATGGGTTGATATATATAAACTTACATTTGTACTGTATCTAACTATCTATCTACCTCATCTATCTATCAATCTCTTTATCTATATTATCATGAACCTTTGCATTATAGAATTTTTTTTTTTTCTTCAATTTCTGTTTCCTACTACGAATATTTTAATCGTCTCAGAGTGCCGCACATTTGCTTTCTTGAAATATTTTGTACTTATACAAATTTTCTCGACGTGATGACAGCTTAGATTCTTCAAGTTCAGGTTTTCGTCAACCAAATTATCAACTTCAGAACAGAAAAATGTGAAATTCTGCAGCCTGAGAGATGAGACTATTTTACATTTCCACACTGACGGTTTTATTTTTCCAAAAAGGTTCGCAGACTTTTAAACGGGGACAATTCAATAAATCGATCGAACAGCATTTTCGATTACTGAGCGCGGTTAAAAATTTTTCGCGCGACAATCTAAACAGCAAGCACAAATTAATCGAACACGGGAAAACTCGCTTCCAAAAACATTCATCAACGCCTATCTTTCGGTGCTGGAGGAACAAAATGAACTGTCCTCCAGCTCAGAGGTTGCAGCTCTGCAGCTAGATCCCGGAACCCATTTAGAAAAGGGCCTCTGGGACGATAAGAAAAGGGTTTTTGAAAAGACGAAAAAGGTGTGGTGACATTTTTCTCCCCCGAACAAAGATATCGGGAGTGATTCTTGAGCCACTTAAAAGCGATAAGTCCGCAGAAAACCCTCGCCTCCTGGAAAAATTTTGCCTCTTTTGGCCCCGTTTAGTTTCTTTCTCGCGACCGTATTCCACTGCACACGGCAATATCTTTCGGGCAACGGATAACGCTTTTCCCCACAAAGCCACAATTTGTTTAACTGTCACCGCCATTGACTGGCTATATACTGTTCCCAAAATGCAGACGGTGATGTGATAAGCGCTTCAATTAATCAGAGGAAATAAATCGTTGGTTGGTTGGGGGATGGGAGGGGAGGGGGGGGGATCATCAACTTCGAAAAGGCGATTCGAAAGAGGTGCATCGGGGGATGGGGGATGGGGGGGTAGAAGGACATATTTTGCGTCATCTTCCTGGGGTGCGTTTGATCTAGCCTCTTTGATGCGCTGTTGATGGCGACGACAAAAGAGTCGCTTCGAAACTCGATATGTCAGAATATTTCGGTGGTTCGGTTGATTCCTAGGGCGCCTTCTCGGAGATAAAGCCCTTAAATCATGCATGTCGGGAGAATAAATCAATCCGCCCCAGCGAGCCGAGGCAGAAGGGCTGTTTGCGCCCCCCCCCCCCTTGCACTAACCGTGTTCGAAAAGGTGGGAAAAGTGCGAGAAAGTTTTTTGGCGATAAAAATGGACTGAGCGAGCTCACCACGCGTGAAAGAGTTGCTCTAAGGATAAAACTGGGAAGCCTGATCGCCCCTCCCAAGTCTTGAAGAGAGAGAGAGAGACAGAGATTGTTTCTCAAAAAGGTGGAATTTATGTTTTTTTTTATGTGCGTATCACTGTCGCAGTTCGCTGTGCTTTTTGCTGAACAGGAGTTTGTGTGAGTATTGGGGTTTTGACAGTTTTCTAGTTCATAGGCAGAGTCTACTGCAAAATCTGCTATGGAAAGTGAAAGTATTAGGAAATACACAGCCGTGAGCGTTACAAATTTGAAATTCTACCCCCATACTAAAAGCAATTTGGAAGTCTTTTTGAAAAAGCACACTCCAACAAAACTGATAAATGTTTTAGTTTCGATTTATCTGCTGTATCTTCAAGCCATGCTATTATCGACATGGAACGTGATGTCATGAACAAGTGATATTATAATAATTTTATTTCCTTTGAAACAGATTAAATAATATGCCCTGAATAATGACTGTTAATAGATTGTATTGGATTAGAATTCATTTGTGTGTTTACAGCAGGGACTAGGAATCAGTATTATGTAAAAGAAGAGTCCATCTAAAGAGCGAAGTGGCAGATAAAGCATCAGTCTTTTAACCTTTTGAGGCGCAACCCTTTCCCAATGCTGAAAAAAGGGCAGCCGTTGCCATCGCTTGACTTAACTACCAGCAAGATGGTGGACGATCGACACGTTCATCGCGTGCCACAGAAGAGACCCTTTTTTGACACAGCTGGCTGTGCGGCACAGCACAGCCAAGTTAGTTACCTGACAAAAATTGTTAAGCAATTTTAGTGGGAGAATTTAATAAAGATTTGAATTCTGAAAAAGTGTTTTATGGGTTAAGAACGACAAAAAAAGGCACACTCATGGGTTATGATGCCCTGTCTATACAGTATTTATAAAGGTGAAATATGATTAGAATAGGCTTAACGAAGATTGTAAAACAGTTTTAGTAAGGCAATTTAATGTAGATTTCGATTCCACAGAAGTGTTTTATGGAATAATGAATAAAAATACCGCACAAATAATGATGAATAATAATACTCATGAATAATGATTAATACATGACTTAATGGAATAAGGACGAAAGATAGAAACGACTCATGGATTATGATGCTCTTTTAATACATAGTACTTTAGTGAGTATTTAAAACATGAAAGTGTTTCAGAATTTTTTTCCCTTTGCAGTACATTTATTTTCGAAATGTTAACTGATTTTCAGAAATTGCTCAAAGGAAAACTTGTCGTAAATACATCAGAAAGATACTATTTCATTACCTTTAGAAACAATATGGTATTTGAAACTCCTTTACATTTCCGAAACTTTATTTATCTCTTCTATGTGAAGTTAAAGTAATAATAATACAATACTAATGAGAGACCATACTATCATATCTTCAATATAATGATTTTTCATGCACGAATATTTTGTTGAATAGTAAACTATAAAACTTCACTAAAACATTACTTACATGCTAAATATAGTATTACATACTATATTTTGTCGAATAGTAAATTTACTAACTTTACTGAAAAAAAAGCCTACAGAACGTTAAGTTAAAAAAAATGTAACTTATTATTCAACATGATCAGAAAATATATAAATCTTAATATTCTAATTTGAAGACCTCTTTTTTTGTGCTCCGTCGAATAAAAAATTGTTAAATATTAAAGAATCGCCTCATACGTGATTCTAATAACAAAAATATTTAAAAAGCTTTTTTATAGCATTTTAATATTGAAGGTTTTAGTTTAATTTATTTTTATTAAAATTCAAAATGTCTTCTCGTAAAAATACTCTTATTTTAAAAGTCAAACGGCTGTATTGCAATATTGAAAAACGCTATTATATCAGATAATTTACAGAATAAACTCTAAAATTTATCTAATAGATAGAATTTTTTGTTAACAATACTAATAACATTGGAACCATAGTAAAAGCTGCTGTAACGATCAAGAATCTGTGAGGTTGAATCCTCTGAGTTTTCGCTTACATGTTCTGAGAAAAAAACATCATATTTTGCCGTTTTGAGCACACGAGAATAACTTTATTATTCAAAGAAGGAAAGTTAGTGCATTAGTGAATTTCTTGAATTATTATCTCACTGCATCATATATATTATAGAGAGCGAAAGCGCTTATCAAAACGAGCATTAGTTGCAAATAAGGATGAACGTTGCGCAACTTAAAATTTCACCAAAGGAAACCCACTATGTCTCTTTATCGGTTTGATATCATATCATTTTGCAGATAAAACGCTGCCGCTTGACAAATCCAAGTAATACAACCATATACACATTAATCTGGAAACCAGATGGGAGGCACTAAAAAAAAGTTGAGATTTAATGTAATTGTTCCAATAGCAAGGCCTGGCAAATACTCATGGGAAGTTTCATAATAACGCATACGTATATAGTCAGAAACCCGGCCTGCTGCCACGAAACAGAAAGGAAAAGACGCCTGTTCTTGCCAATGTGATGAATATTTCAGTTTGTTTTGTGGCAGCAGTGTCGGCGGGAAAGCGAGAATCTTTTGTTGCCACTCAGCAAAACGTAATATCGCGAAGGAAATACATAAATAAATAACGAATGCTTTGATTGTGAAAAGATATTGCAGCGCTGAAGGAAGGGGGAGGATAAAAAAATAATGTTCAGCTCATCGGCGAGTCAGGGTTCTTATTTCTGGGCTCCGAGGAGAGTGTTCCATATTAAAATAGCTCAAATGAGCCTTGGCTAAGGCTATTAAGGAAGAGCCAGTCTTCATTATGACTTAAACAGGATCGTTGAAAACTTCAAGCATCGAGCCGTCTGCAAAGGAATATTGACTTAAGAAAACGTCTGCACCGAGATATTATCTATTCATATTTCGAGCGCGAAAAAAACCCCCATCAGATTAAAGGGTTAACGTGCACGCTTCAAAATAAATGCATTAGCGGGAACGAGTATATTCCTGACATAAAAATTTCTCGCATTCCGATTCATTTTATAAAACTATTTTGTGTTTAAGCTCGGCATTTTTTTTTAGTGTAAAATTTTGTAAAAATATGCAAAAGTTGCTGAGTAATTGCATTTACTTGTTTTCCAGCGATCATCTTGTATTCATGAAATGATGTGAAGAAGTAACATTCTTTTACGATACCGAATATCTTTATTTATAAATGTTTACTTAAAAATGTGAGTTTCATAAATACATCCAATTTATATACAATTCTGTGAATACATGTTTTTGCATGCTAGAATTCCAGAAAGCACTCATTAAATTTTCACAATCAAATTAAATTTGATATTTCTTCTTTTCCAAAGTAAAACAAGCTAAGTAAATCCTGCAAACAAAATTTTGTATCATTTATTTTTATTTGTTTATTAGTTTATTTTCAAACAATTGTGGGAAAACATGAATTACATTTATAATATAATTAAATACGCGCTATGTAAATTAGCTTCACTAAAAACTCCGATAATATAAAATTCATGTTTTATTTTCCTTTACACCATATGATAAAAAAAAAAAAATTATTCGAATATATATTATTCTTAAATTTATTCCTCTTAAGATAAATGTTATATTAATTTTAAATATTTTTTAAAAATTATTTTAGATGATTAACGATGGTTTTTCACATGTAAAATTTGTTCTAACTGGATTAATGTATTCAAGTAAAGCAAGTAAAGCAATTAGCTTATTCAGACGACTTGAGTTTTGTGAAATGGATTTTGCATTAGCTTTACTGTAATTAACCTAAATTTGTTTACCTACAAGCATCTGGTGGTTAGATACAAATAGCAAAATTTAAAAAGAATTGTTAGCACTGTTTCAGCGGTCTGTCTTAATCAAACTATGATAAAATTTATTTCACATGTTATTTATTTAACTTTTTTCTTCTGAATATCGTTTTGAAAACGACACGAACAAGCTGTGGAAAATAAAACAATTATAAAAATTTTGAGAAAGAATACAGTTATGCATAATCAGTTAGTTATTTTGTTAAATATAAAAGAAGATTATAAAGCTCAAACACGCAACACTTTCAGATACTTTTATATTAAAAGTGTTTCACATTTCTATTTAGCTGTATTAAAAGTGAAACAAAGGACACCAAGGAAAGAGATAAGAGGGTTTTTTTTTTTTTAGAATGAATGCAATCACCTTGTATACAGGGTGGTTTTAATGTTTACACATTCAACAGCATGAGGAGGAGGAATGGAAAAAAAAATGTAACCACCTCACTCATTTTCATGCTATAGCCTTTCTTGCTGACGTCCCTGCTGCCCACTTTCCCTTATGAGGGAATTTTGAAGGCAGAGAAGTGAAGAACGGAGTGTTTCAACGAGCCTAGCCACTCTGCGACATGTCCCCCTTCTGTGAGACAGCTTTGGGTTCTCGTAATGTATTTGAATGGAAAAAATACGACTTTTAATATTCTAAAAAGGTATTAAATTCCAGTATTTGGATGATTGTAATGGGTTAAACGGGTTAAGAAAACCTTCGGATTTGATTTTTCAGCGGAGTGTCTATGTTTTGAAGTGATTAAAGATAACTGAAACACATGTTTTTAGAAACCCTTTTCTGAGTTGAATACATTAGGAAGACAATAGGAGAATCTGCGCAGAAAGGACGTGCACTCAGTCGGCTGTCACTCAGATGACGTCATTGAAACGTCAAGCCGAAATACTTATGGCTGACGAGAAAGACAGGCTGCGGTGCTGACATTTTGGCCACACCTTTTTGCCAACCAAGAGTCACGTGACCAAGAGGGTGTGGCCATCTTACTGTGGCTATCTCGGATTAAGATAGCCACACTCCGTAGTTCACATGACTCACAGTTAGCAAAAGTGTGTGACCAAAATGTCAGCACCGCAGCCTGTCTTTCTCGGCAGCCACGGAAATACACTATGGATTAGCAGAATGTAAAACATTCCCTGCTTTTTGGAGTCGCCGTAGAAGTATTTCCTGGGGAAAAATGCAGCAGTGGGAATGGCAGAATGTAAATAGGGTATTACATACATTGGCAAGTTCAGACAGTGGCGCACGCAAGAAAAAGTTGAGTTATGGTGTTTGATACCGTCCCGCCTCCTCGTGAATCCATATTTAACCTTCTCAATATCATCGGTAAAAAGATGCAAAGATGAGGATTTCCCTTCTCTGCCCAGTACTTATCCGCACCGGCTTTTGAATGTCCCACTGGATCCCGGAACTTACAAAAGAGACCTTAAACAAAGAAAGACTTTTTTTTTCTAGCAAAGTGTAACTAAATGCTTTATCTTTTACTCCGTTTTTGGTGAACATGGTTCAGCAGCAGCTGTTGGAAACGAGGTCACATTTACTTTTCTAGGAATTTATTAAGAATTCCGGTTTGATAAAATTCGGAAAATTTCGTTCTCTTGAAAAACTCTTGTTTTTAGCGTGTTTACTTGTGACAGTGTCACTCCTAGATTGAAATAAAAAAATAGACGAAAAGTTATTTGTATTGTGACGTCAAGCCAGCATGATCTCTCTGAGGCTTCTTATGAAGTTTAATTTTATTTACAATAAATTTATATAAAAATAGTATTTACAGCTCATTTTCTGAACATCTACAAGATACCAATTTCCATACTGACGGAGCATTTCGAACAACTTGCCCCTTCTGTGTCCAAAAGCGATCTCCCTCTCACTTTCTTTCGAACTTTCAACCCCCTTCCACATCGGATCAGTTCCCTTGATCTCAAAAGGGAGAAGAATGCTCTTTCCACATCTTCGGTCTATAACCACTACACAGAAATATTTAATGATACATGTATGCATTGCAGAAGCAAAATTAGTTGAAAATGGAATTCTTACGATAACTCTAAATAGCTTCAGATTTTGTGTTTGTAACAATTTTTATTTTTATAAATCTTATAATTTCTTTAGTTTTAAATAAGTTTTATAACAATACTGTAGGTAAGCAGAAATAAATACACATATTATTTGAATGCGTGCGTGTGTATTCAGTTTGAACCTTGCAGCCCCCTTCAATAATAACAACAAAACTAAACAAAAAATTGATTGAGCTGTTTTCTGAGAACATTACGAAGAACTACACCATGGAGACACTGAAACTTTTTTTGGATAATTCCTCTAAATAACAAAAAATAAAACATCTAAGTCGTATTTCATGTCCATGTATTTTTCGCTACATGCGAAAAGAACAACTGAGGAGAGGGGAAAAAAATGGCAACAATCTTCATTACGAAGTTGAAACAGCTTCTTATCTCCTTATTACTTCGAAATAAACGACAAAAAGATATAGGGAGGGGGAAAAAATATTGTGTTCTAAATTTTACAACAGCAGGTGGCACAATTAGTAGCCGAATGCTTATTTTTTTTCGGCTCGGAGAACTTTTCTTCTCTTTGTTCGGCGAACATAATTTAAGGCGTCCTCAAAAGTTCGTGGATTCGCAGCAAGGGGTCGCTCTTTAAACGCCTCATGATGCATTGTCAGATGTGAAAATAGAACTTTTTTTGTGTTTGTTCTACTGTTCTTCGGTATGTATTTAACTGATTCTGAAGAAGTTTTTGGTAAGATTCATATTAAACAGAAACATTGCTCTTTTTTCTCTCTGTTTCTTTCCTTATTTTTTCCCCCCAAAAGAATCAAAACTAATTCAACCTTCATTTTTCACTCCCCCCCCCCTTCAAGTGCCATGAAAGAACTGCATGGTTATTTTTAAATACGTACAGCATTCTTTTGGATATGGAACCTCGCCGAGTATTTCAAACTCATGATTTTTAAAAGTTATGATCTTTTTATGTTAGTAAATTTATCTCCTTGGATTTTGATGTCTTTTCTTTCCCGCTCTTGAAATTTTAATCATTTTGCAGATTTTGCATGTTTTGTTACTAATGTTGCTACTTATGCTGAGTAAACAGTTTTATTTATGTTCAGTGGACCGCTTTTTATAATGAAACGGGGGAGGGGGGGGGATCTTCGTGAGTACTAGAGAAAAGTCATCCAAACTGAGATCAAGCCCTATCCATTAAAGCGGACGCGTATTACTGTTGATAAGGGTCGATCAATTTTAAGTATTTTCTCCTTATAAAAATAAATGTTAGTAGCGTAATGAAATTTTATTCAGAAATAAAGACAGTGCTCAGCGAAATTTCTGGTTTCTTTTTACTAAAACAATCTTTCTCAAAATTGATCAAGTGCTGTAGATCTGATGCTTAATGGAAAAACAAATGTTCTCTCCGCTGTATGGAGTCCCCAAAAATCTTTTTTTCTTTTATTCTTACTGTGAACCAGGTATGGACAATCTTTTAAAAACTGTGGGCAGTAGATAATAGGAAATAGTGAAAAGATAGTAATATTACGGCTTACATTTATAAAGTGTAATTTGTTGCATGAACCAGAATAATATCCCATAGATTATTGCACGGTATCGAATAATATTGATGGTTCTTATTACCATGACCCAGAATATTCGCTAGTTTTTGTAAATGATTTTAAAATGTTCTTCGGGCCGGATCATAAGTCGGGTTGGGCCACAATCCGTTGCCCTTGTATGCTGTAAATCAATGTAATTTTTACTTTCCGAACATGTACCATGTAAGGAAAGTATTGTAATCATGAAAAAATTCGACTTCGAGATTTTGGTGTATTAACACGTTTTGAGGTCTTCTGAATTCATTTTTTAAATTCAAATGCATTAAATGTAACGTTAAATTTTAAACGTTAAGAGTTCAACATTTTTTTCCCTAGTGCGTAAATATTAAGGGAGCTGGGACGTGATGTCGTTATTGAGCATGCCAGTATTCAAAACTACTGGAACTAAATTTAGTATTCATGTGAGTTTGGAACGTAGGGGCTCAATAAGAGACGATTTTTCAAAATTCGTAATCCATGGAGGAGGAGGGGCTAAACGTTCCTTTTATGTATATCTTTGAATCTCAAAGTAAGAAAAATATAGTCTTAAAATTCTTGCTGTAAATTGTAAAAACAATTTTCCTTAAAGCTGAATAAGGTATTTTCATAAAAAACGTAATTTGTTGCGTATTCATTATTTTTTTTTACATTTTTATCGCCATAAAAAAGTTTTGGCCCTTTCGATCACTGCCCCCGTCATTTCTGTACCATATGTATAATTTCTGGGCACCAGGGCTACAGGAAATACCAAAGTTAGGATGCCAAAGATAAAACTTGGGTTTTTCATTAGACATGCAATATAACATTTTGGATCAAAAGAAGTAAAAAGAAAAAAATTCTTCCCGTTAAAAAAAAAAAGTGACAGGAATGATGTAAAACTATCAACCTTATTTTGTTCGTTTCATGACGTCGCAATATGTATGCATTAATGGTCACACTGCGACTTTGTTACTTGTTCGACGCAATGCGTTCTTCGCTGAGAGAATATTTCGACGGGACAAGCAGCTGCCTGTTATAGTTTTTGAGACTGGGTGACCATCATGAACGTCACATTGTCACCTATACACAGTCGTCACTTAGTGAGGAATTACATTGCGACGCCACTGTGCAACGTCCCATGTTTGAAGCGAATGGACGTCACAGAAAGCGTGCATTTGCATCCCATTTGAGATGTGACGAACGTGACGGAATGCAACGTCGCCACAACATCACTGCCAACAGGATTGCTAAATGGGTAGTGTCATTAATTAATCTCAATAAATAAATAAATAAATAGATAAATGCCATGTTTTGTTTTGTTTTTTTAGGAAACCCTTTATATGGCATATATAACAACAAATGCAACAGAACGCCAAAGAAAACTTTATGCATATATTTATCATTTATCAACACCAGTATTGATGCCACAAACATATGACTCTTATAAGAAATTCTTTACGTTAACCTGTTGCATATCTAAATGCCAAACAAATAGTGAACCATTTTATTAGGCTATCGGACTCGCTTCCTTCTCGGGTAATATCATTCTCTATATAAACAAAAGCAACAGAAAAGAAAGAACTACTAAACTCGCTTTATTTGTGGAGTATTCAAATGAAGCATGTCCTCCTCCCACCCCCCCTTTCAGAACACCTCCCTCCCCACATAAATTATTGACGACTCTGGCAACACTATATATATATACACACCCCTTCTCCCCCCCTCTTTTATTATCTGGTGACTCCTGAGTGGCGTGTCAGGACCAAGTCAGGCGCTCGCCACTTAATCGTCTCGAAGGTACAAAAATAAAAATTTAAAAAAAAAATGGCTAAAAAACAAACGAACCAAAAAGAACATCAATAGAAAAACAGATCACAAAAGTCATTGCGGTTTGTCTCGTGCCCAATAAAAGTGCCGTGACAGCATTTGTCTGTGCGTGACACACGCGTGAATGTATATGCTTCCCCCACCCCCACCCCCCAGTCCTCTTTTCCTCTGAGAGATCAAAACTGGTGGCGTAATTACGTTCCTCTCTGTAACTTGATATGTTATTGGTGGGGCACCGCTGCGCCCCGGCCACGCAGAAAGGGCTTATAATGGAAAACAGAGCCGTGATCTTTATTTGCATTTCTCTCGTTTTTGAGAAAGGGTGGGGTGGGGAGTTCTCTGGTCGCTCGGTCAATTGGTTTCGGAGCAAGTTACAGTTACGCAACTCTACGGGCATTTATTCAGAAAAATTCCTTCGACTTGATTTTGTTTTTGGATACCTGCAGCTATTCATATAAAATCAGATATTGTCGCTTTGTCGCTTTTCGAACGCAAAGAATTACTTATTCTCTTTCTATAAACAAAAAAACTTAAAAGGTACCAATGCGGTTTTGTGGTTGGCATTTAGCCAAACCTTGTACCAAAGCTCCATAGCATTGTAAAGCCTTGAAGCAAGGGTTTGGAATTTAATGTAACGATTTTAAATAAAAACAAGTATCCACAATATTTAAATTAATTTTCTTTTATAAAGAGAGAAATGAATTGAGTTGAAACAATTAAATTTTCGTTTTTTCAGGCAGTGTTTGGTTAAAATTGAGTTAGGTACACACAATACCGAATGTATCAACTCAATTTTAACAGGGTTTTTACCCGAGAACTAAAAGCTTTTACGCAGGTAGTTAAATTAAATTCAAAAAAAGTTATTAAAAAAGTCCCTCCCCCCCATCCTTATAAAATAGAATAGAATGGATTTAAGAAACATAGCGCAAGGTTTTGCCACAGTTATAAGCTTTAATTAAAATAGCATAATTTTTTTATCATCTTATGCTCATTTTAATGTGCTTTAAGAATTTTTTTAATCTGTTTATTACAGGGGATATTTCTTTCTTATATTTTAATTATTACAGTATAATTCGTAATTATATTTTAAAAAATTCTATATTTGTCTGCTTTGACATTTAATGTAAAACGGATCGTCAAAATTTATTTTTCAGAAGTACTGTTCAATTACTAATTAAAGCGTATAAAATATATTTAAGCGTCTAAAATTTAAATTGCTCACCATTGGATAATTTTGAGCAAAAACACTTAATATAATAATATGAAACTTTATAGCTAGTAATTCTGCAGCCGTCTATATATTTGTTAAATGATATTTTATGTGCGCAAACATAAGGGTGATTATCAAGCCCATTGAATAGTCAGGGGTACAAACTATACAATGTTTCTAATGATTTGCACTTATACATCTATTGTCGAGACATGCAGCCTTTCTTTTTTTCCCTTCCAATCTATTTTCTAATTTGACAGCAACTTTTAAACTTCTATGAAGATTACCATTAAACTTTCTAATTATAAACAGAATGAATCACTTATATATTTGACAGACTATTCTAAGTTAGTGTTGTGTAGTGATCGATATATGCTTATGATCGGGAATAAAACTATTATTTTATACTGATCTTTTTTTCAATGAAGTGAGCACAGGTGGCTGGAATAATTATAATCTGAGGCTTATGCTTCACATAAAAAAAACCTCACAAATTATAATTGCTAGCCAATCAGAGGCCTTTGATCGACTCTTTCTCGCAAATTGCGTGGTGGTGCTTTTCGCTGTAACTCATCTGCGTTCAACCTCGCTGTCCAAAGTGCACGCGGGGTCCTCTCAGCCAAATAGGTGGTCAACCCCCCCCGCAACAATTGTCCAACCACGAGCACACGCTGGTCGTCTATAATTATATCCAGAAAATTAACATTATATACCGTTATCCTGATGGCCTGAACGCGGTGGACCACTCACGATGACGTCACCCGGCGTGGGTGTAGACAGTCGGTGGGAACATGAACCGGTGTTCCTTTGCGTGCCGGATAGTTTTGTCGATGTCGAATGATGGATCGATGGAATGCTGAGAATGGTAACAATTGTACACTTTTTCTTTTATTTTTTTTCCTTCTCTTTATTTTAATGGAAGTGTCAGGGATAGTGCACAAATCAATTTCCAGAATAACACCGCGTGTTAAAAGTTTGGATTTGCGATGGGCTGGCGATCAATGGCGACTGAAGGATGGAAGGTGTTATGTCATCTGTCACAAAAAAAGGCCGATTCGTGCTTTTTTGTGAAAGCGGTGAAACGACTGCTCATTTCATTATGTTGTTCGTCGACTTGAATAGCACAGAAGCACTTTTTAACACCTACATCCATAGAAAACAAATATGCTTGATTGTGTGATCCTGGCCAAAAGATAAAAATCGTTAGATTGGACGTGACGGGAGAAAGCTTGATGCCTACAAATGGTAGCCATAGTACAGTTACTACCACAGTAGTGATTCGCGCATGCGCAGAAGGGCAGTTACTTAAATAATAACGTTTCATTTTAGTTGTTTTAGGAAAATCTGTGTTTAAAAAGTACTTGTGTCTTTAACTTAATTGTGTCTTAACTTTAAATTTTTTAAAAATAGTGCTATTAATGTTCCATTTTACATTTACGACAACCGTGAAATTAATTAGGTTAATCTTTGGCACCAAAGAGTACACGATTTGGAGAATTTAATGCTCTGTTGAAATATTCTTAACTCTCTGGATATTGAACGTCGACATTGTTACAAATTCGATGGTTCTATTGAAAAAGAAAATAACGAACAATATCAGTATGCATGTATTTCAAAAATTACTGTTAAGTGTCACATAAAAATTTCCAAGGGAATGTGTTGAATTGAAATTAATAAAAAAAAAATGGTCGAATTTCAAATTTACGATAAATAGTTTATTTATTTTTTTTAGATATATAGTTTTTTAAAAAGATCTTTTAGAACTTGATAAATGGTCGCTGTTTTCCTTTCTTAGAAAGTTGGAGTTTAAAACTGAAATTGAATTTTATTTAAGATCTTAAGAGCTAAAGAAATTTTAAAGCTATGGATTAGGTCATATTCAAATTTGTAATAACCGTCTTGCTTATTTCATGCATTTTATAAATAATATTATCTCATTCGTGATAAATTTATGAATTTACAAAATTTTGCAACAGCGTTGAATATTTTTAGGAAAAAATATGCTACATATTTCTCAAAAAGAAAAAATAAATAAATGAAAGTATTTGAAATTTAAATTCGCTTTTATGCTCATATCATGCTATTACTTATATGTTTATACGAGTATCAGGTGTATAACAATTCCATCCTTTGCATTTTTTACCTAGTGCGTTCGAAAAGTAAGTTATACTTGTTCCACCTCAGAATGGCATCACTGCGAAACAAGAGCGAGGCTTGCACAGATGTTAATAGAGCTCTACAGATTCCAACGCTATCAATTTAATTCAGATAGTGATAATATTGCAAGGGGAAATGAAGCATCAGCTAGAAGCTTACTCCAACTTTGAAGTATGCGGAACACTAAGATGTTTCCGGTTGCTTTAAGTTGTGGAAAACAAGAGACATGAGAAGTTAATCAAAGGCATTGTCCTCTTGCACTACAGCGAACTTCCTCACAAAGCATGGTTTGCATAGCAGTTTTGCATGGAAAATCTAGTTACGCTCATAGCCTAGTCCCGATCTGGGTCCTTGTGATTTTCATGTGCTAGGCCAGCTCAAAAAAATTTTGAGTGAAAGGCAATTTTCCAACAGTGAACAGGTTCAGAAAGCTGTTATAAGATTGGTTAAAGGAGTAAGAAGCGATTTCCTATTGTCAGGGCATCGAACGATTACTGCAGCGTCTCGAGAAATGTCCGAAACGACAGGACATATATGTCCTATAATACGTGTCTTATATGGAAAAAATGTGGCCTGTAATTGTTTCGTATTGTATTGTTTTTAGATATACTTTCTTAAATCGTAACTTACACTTTGAACTGCCCTAGTAAACATACTTTTTAATTTTACACTCGCAACAGTGGATATGGCATCACATTTTTAGACATTTTTTCAGCATGAACAAGATCTCTTATGGTACTCCAAATGTACGAGAAATAATGTCCATTTTAAATATTTCTGAACAGCCTTAACTCTTTGAGGCGTAACCCTTTCCCAATTCTGAAAAAAGGGCAGGCGTTGCCATCGCTCGACTTAACTACCAGCAAGATTTTGACGCAGCTGCCTGGCTGTGCGCACAGGCAGCTGCGTCAAAAAAAGGGGTCTCTAGATCTGTGGCCCGCGATGAACGTTTCGATCGTCCGCCATCTTGCTGGTAGTTAAGTCGAGCGATGGTAACGGCTGCCCTTTTTTCAGCATGGGGCAATCTATCCAGCTGTTCTCGCATTCTTCCATTTTTCAGCAGATGTCAGTGCTGTTAAAAATAATCGTGGCCATTTTTTTACGGGAAATGACGTGCTAAAAAGGTGAAGGGTTCTCGTGGAGCTATGTCATCCGCAACTATTTTTATAGAAATCAAATCTATTCTCCGTGACTGGCAGCAGTCAAAACGTCAGAGTTTGGTGTTCCCAGAGCGGGAACACTGCGCGTTAAAGGGTTAAAATACATTATCCGATATAAACCATCAGCAAAAATAACAACAACAGATCCACAATATTGCTTCCCCCTCACATCCATATACGTCTGTTCTGAGGTGTGATGAACCTCTCTCCACCAAAACTCTTAGCTCCGAAAAGCCTTGGCTGAAAGAGGAGCATCCGTTGCCACCCGCCCTTTGGAAACATTTCGAAAATCCCACTTCTCTCTCTCTAGCTAGGTGACTCCCTCGCTTGATAAATTACGCTAAATGCGGGATTTGATTTCTCCGGTCATCATGCCTAATTATCGCCGGGGCGCTTCTAACGTTCCCCCATCGCCCCATCTATCTTTATTAAGGGGGGTCCGGAGGATACTTTTACACACCCGGACGAAAACGTCTAAAGAGAGAGGGGGTGGGGGGTGGGTGGAAGGAATTCGATTGGACGGGGCGTCGTCATCAGTCGAATTTGCATACACTTGGAGTCGACACATTCAGTTCGCAATTTTTTTTTCCCCTCGGTGAATTCTCCTTGCCATTTTTCCTTTTGTGGCGGGAGATAATTTTTAACTGTCTTCGTCGGTTATGCCCAGTGGCGTGTGCCTGCGTGCGTGATGTCAAGGACCGACAAAGTGGCTTAATCTCTCCTGGAGCTGAGTAGTTTGAGTGAGGGATGTAATTGAAAGAATTAGAATGACTCGGTGTAATCAATATGTAATATTTTTTTTTTCTTTTTTGATATGGCGTGATGTTAGTTAGGGAATTGGTTTCAAAAAGTGATTGCTTTCCCGTCTTCAAACTCCTTTAAATAATAATAATAATAATAATAATAATAATAATAAAAGGAATGGTCTGTAGACGGAAAATAGGCCTATCCCATCTCGCAAAACAGCTGCTATACTTTGTCTCGTCTCGCATAATCTACATAATAATGATAAAAATTCTTTCTCGTCAAGCCAGATCCCAATATAGTAATGTCTCGTCTCGCATGAAAACTGGAAATCTTTGTCTCATCTCGCAAAATCCCTATATAGTAATGATTAAAAAGTCTGTCTCACTTCGAATAAAAGCTGCAAATCTTTGTCTCATCTCGCAAAATCTCCACATAGTAATGATTAAAAAGTCTGTCTCGTCTCGCATAAAAGCCGCAAATGTTTGTCTCACATAAGTCATTAATTACTTTTCTCAAGATTATGCGCAGAAAAAATTAAAGATTTTCGCGCGTACGGACACTGTGCTTTAAAGAATTGTGAGCAAAGCGTGAATTAAACTCTATATTCATAATATATTAAAATAATGTCGAATTTCAAAAATATTGACTCAATATTGGTAATACGCTGATTTTAGCACAATATAAATATTGTGGACAGTGGGCGTGAGCAAAATGATTGGGAGAGCCTATGGTGTGTGATTCATTAATAATAGCAAATAGAAAATTAAAATTGTTGCATCTAACAGCTTATTACTACTAAGTATTATTACTGCATCTCCTCATATATCAGTAGATTTATCCATCTCGACTTCTTAGAAGTTTTTTGCATTACGAGGTACTTGAAGCTGCCTAGCAACGTTAATTCATTCAATTCATACATACTATATTGTGCATTGTTAAAACTACATAGTTAGAAAAAAGCAAAATGTACTCATTTCTGAGTACTGAAAACAGTTACTGAAAGCGTCCATTATTTTTTTCTTTAGCCCTCATTATCTCTATCTCTCTTCTTTTCAACCCTTTTTGTTTTGATATTTATCTTTTATTTGTAAAACCTTAAACTTTGAACACCTAGTGTTATTGTCTTACATTATATGCTGTTTTTTATCATGCGTTTATATTTTTTTACAGATTTATTTTTGTATATATATTTTGATATTCTCTTTCTGTTTTGCTTTTGTGTTTCCTTATTTATCTTTTTAAATTAGAATTATTCTCTCTCTCTTTTTATAATTTCATTCTTTATTCTCTGATCCTCCATTACTTCTTTCTTTTTCTATTTAGCAAACTATTTTATCTTTTTTTTTTTACTTCTTACTCCTTGAGAATGTTATTATTGCCTTTTTTCTTCATTTTCTTTCTTCCCTTTCCTTTATATTTGCTTTCTTGCTGGATAGTGACATTATTATTACGTCTGTAGAAGAGAAAATCTAACCCATACTGAAACATAACGTAATGTCATGTTTACTCTCATATGTAAATTATGTAAAGTTATTTAATGTAACTGTTATCGCCAATTCTTATGTTCATTTGTTTTGTATATTTTTATATTAAATTAATTTACGTCATGTTTAAAACAAAATAACAGTAAAAAGTAAATGCGAAGTAAAAGTACATAAAATTTTACCATAGAATATAAACGCATGCATTAATTTAATAAACGCTATAATATTTATTCTGTAAATTAAAAAACTTTTACATTGATATTTAAATAATTTTAAAATATTGAAAAGTTTGAAATTCTACAAAATTTCATCACTTATCATGTTACATATTAGAATGTGTGTACGAATGGTTCAATATTTACAGAACAAATATTTATGAGCACAGCATAATAGTGCTCTATAATCATTGCTCTTTTTTAATCTCAAAAGAACGAATTAAATTAAAAACTGAAAAAAGAATCACTTTTATCGTAATTAAATATTTACTATTTGCACTTTTTCACGTTCTAACAGAAGTTTAAATACTGTCCTATTTAGTGACGTTTTCCTTGAAATATTCTGAAATGTTATATAAAAAAAGAGTGTGAGGTGTTGAAAAATGAATTTTCTAACTGTGCAAAGACTCCATGTCTCTTTAACACGAAAACTCTATTAGATCACACGCACCCCTATCTTTTCAAATTAGACTGCTGCCAAAAAAAGAAAAGAAAAAAAAAGTCTCCAAATAAGGCTTCTCGCATCTTGTCACCCAAGTGTCAATGCTATCGCAACAAATCAGATCCGCAGAATGTGATAAAGAAGGGTAAAAAAAAAAAAAAAGGAAAGGAAGGGGGTGTAGGATAATTTTTTTTTCCTTTTCTGTGATTCAGTTTCCGGGCCTGAAACGTCCTGATTGAGAGAGGAGCCTACGTGCATCTTCTTTTCCGAGAGGGGTGGGAAAAAAAATATGCAAAATGCATCTGCACTGATAAAGCAGCGAAGAATCAGCGGAGAAATGGTGTAAGGGAGACTCGAAATTTTCTTAGAAAACGGATACACCCATAAACACGCAGCTATTGACAAGGCCAAGTTTTTAATCTAGGAAATTTAGTTAGTTTTTATTTTTTTTTTCCAATTTCGGGCATTTGTTAGTGAGGAATAGGCCATTAATGAAGTCGAAAGTTTTGGCCATTTTATTATCGGAAAACTTAATAGGTGGCCAGTGTTATCTCTTATGAGAAGACGGACAGTCCCAAGCCGGGAGTTGTACCTGAGCATATAGAGAGCGAAGAGCTAACCACCATATATAGATCGTAATAAAATTAAAATTTAGGGGGTGGCTGTGAGATTTAGTGCCCAACGTAAAAGTGTTATTTTCTGAAAGTTATTATTATACTATGCCCAAAATACGAAGAGGATATAAGATCTAATTCATCTCGGGAAACAAGCTTAAAGAGCTGTATTAAACTCTTAATGTTAATATGATGAAAATCATCAATAAAAAAAATTCAATCGAAATGGCAAACGTGGATAAACGGAATTGAAATATTTTTGAATAAATTACAAAGATTGAAAATAGTTTAAGAAAACATCAATAGAAAATACAAGTATAGATAAAAAAAAATTAAAATACACCTGAATAAATCAAAATGGCTGAAAAATATTTAAGAAAAAATGTTGTTACCCTGCAAACTGGCATTACTTGTCAAAAGAGTACATCAGTAAATGATAAAGGTAAAATCCATGTGGGTGACAGGTTCGATATTTCACTGTTTGGACAATATTGCCCAAGCAGTTGTCTAGATTAAGGTACATCACGGAGTTACAGTTATCCATCTTTTGACTTGATTTATTGTTTATCTTTTACTTGATTGTCCATCTTTTCTTACTTGATTTGAATTTAATCGTAATTATGATCACATATTTACAGGAAATGTTTATATGTTTAATTCATACTATCAGTTTTGTTATCACTGTTTGAATCTCACTCCAACTTTATGATTTCTCTGTTTGTATTATCCACTTCTGGAGTTTCAACAATATGAATTTCTATTCTGGTAGTGGCATCACTTGAAGATTTTTGCCTATACTTCTGATCCACGTTTTTTCAGAAGCATGCAAGATTATTTATGAAATCGAATGTTTAAAAAAGCTCTCTATTATTGTCTCATTCCTTTTTTGACAATCTGTTTAACAAATCCGTAAAAGTAGTTTTACCGCAAATACATTTATATTAAGGTTTGTAAGTTGAAAAACAGGAAATTCCCACTATCCATTGAAAAAGGAAATCAACCTATAATTGGCTGAAACTCTTATCAACTAAATATCCAAGTCGCAGTCGTTATTTCCTATTAAGTACAAGAAAATTTTTTACTGAAGTTGATTTCTCAGAGAAGCAATCTAATCTAAGCCTACTCTTATTGATTTCCTTAAGGGACAAGTCTCCATTCAAATAATTTTTTAACACACATTCTATTTTTCAAATAAATTGTTATTGATATTATTCGATTATACACTGAATATATTATAAACTATCATTGAATGAAATTATAATAATAATTTATGGATAGTGATGGGTGGCCCACTTTTAGATTAGTGGTTTACTAAATGCTCCAGAAGTGAGCTAAGGGGACCCAGTACTGGAGCACATGCTTTTTCTCAAAAAAGATGATCTTATGATGTTCCATAAAACCATTTTTCCCCAATGCTTCATAATGCTCCATACAGAACTTAAAATTAAAGACAGAGAATTAACATTTACCTTTAATGAAAAATTGGCTGTTAGAGAAAAATTGTAAATATCATGTAACTAGAATCTATAAATAAAACATTTCATCTGCCGTTTTTAGCGTATTTTGTATAGTGTGTATAATATTAATGTATTATTATTTTAACTATATATATATAACAACTTCATTTTTTTTCCTTAGCCATTTCACAAATCTAGGTGGCCCACTTTTGGTATGCCCACTAGTGGTAAATATGGATTAACAAAACTTCTCTAAAGTTATAAGATGGTAATTAAGGACTGGAGCATTTAACTTACTTTGAAAACTAACTGTTCCGATAGAGCCTTTCTTTTTTCTTTTTTTCCCTAATACATTAATTGCCAGTGTATTTAGATAAGTCATTTATGCATATTTTCTAGGCTCAGAATTTATTATTATTATTATTATTATTATTATTATTATTATTATTATTATTATTATTATTATTATTATTTTCAGTAAATGCACAAATTTGTAATGGTTATATGAGAAAAAAGGAGGTTTAAAGAAAGAAACGCTATGATATATTTGACTTATTCCTATTTTAAAGTTTCTTTTCTAATGCTGTACAAACAAATAAGGTTTTACAGGATTGTTGAAGTAGTTAAATACTTACTAATTAATAAATCACCAATGTGTTTAGAAAACTCATTTATGCATATTTTATCGCAACAGATTCTCCTTATTTTATTTATTTATTTGCGTATCTAGTCAAATAATAATAATATTATTATTATTTGACTAGATACACACATTTCAAAATGTTTTATGATAAAAAAGAAGGTTTAAAGAAAACACTATAATATATTATCTAATTCCTATTTTAAAAAATCTACTTAACAAACCTGTAAAACTAGTTTTCTTAAAAGCTAACGGCTCCATTGGAAAAAAGAATTTCTATTAGATCATGCGCATGTAAATTTTCCCAATGCGTTTAGAAAACTAATTATGCTTATTTTCTACTACTAGAAAGTAAATTCCTTTAATAGAAACGCAATTTTCAAAAGATCATATGATAAAAAAAAGGTTGAAAAGAATTAAACCCTCTGTAATATATTTGTCGAATTCCTATTTTAATAATATACTTCGACAAACATATAAAACTAGTTTTGCCGCAAACACAGTTATATGACTGTGGAAACTAAATGTAAAATGTATCTGATGTTTTTTATTTTACTTTTACTTTCATTTATTTATTTTTAATTAATTAATTAATTTAATTAAATTTCTATTTTGTTTATTTACTTGTTTATTTATTTGTTTATTTATTTTACTTTTACTTTTATTTATTCATTTTTAGTTAATTAATTAATTTTATTTTATTTTTATTTATTTATTTATTGCCTTATAGACCCCGCTCGTGTAAATTTTACCCTTGTGTTTAGAAAACTCATTTCTACTTATTTTCCAGGCTCAAAAAATAAATTCCTTTTCTAGAAACACATTTTTGAAAAGATTATTATGATAAAAAGAAGAGTTAAAAAAAGTTAAACCCTGTGTAATGTATTTGTCTATTTTAATAATCTATTTCAACAAATCTGTAAATCTAGTTTTTCCGGAAATACAGTAATATGACTGCGGAAACTAACTGTTCCTTTTAAGGTTTTT
Source organism: Cheiracanthium punctorium (assembly GCA_038373885.1). Taxonomy (NCBI): domain Eukaryota; kingdom Metazoa; phylum Arthropoda; class Arachnida; order Araneae; family Cheiracanthiidae; genus Cheiracanthium; species Cheiracanthium punctorium. The sequence continues at coordinate 311,127 of JAWZYV010003979.1, read as the reverse complement.
TCCCCCCTCCTAACAGATCATGCTCGTATAAATTTTACCCATGTGTTTAGAAACTCCCTTGTGCTTATTTTTTAAGTTTAGAAAATAAATTCCTTTACCAGAAGCACAATTTCCAAAATATTATATGATAGAAAAAAGGTTAAAAAATAATAATAATATCACTTCTGTGGTAAGTTTGTCTCGATCCTGTCTTAACAAGCTACAACTTAACGCAACCTGTAAAACTAGTTTTGCCACAATAACACTTATGCTACTGTGAAATCCATTTCATTCCACTGGAGCCAATTTTTCAGATTCTGCGTTGAAAATGAAATAAATTATTTCAAAATGTTTTAAAATCTCATTTGTGCTTACTTGGCTCAGAAAATAAATTCATTTATACTGGACACAAATTTCAGGAGACTATAGACAGAATTTGATAAAAAGACGAAAGCACCTCCATTGCCTTGATCCCAATTCAATAATCTGCTTTAAGCAGCCTTTAAAACTTGTTTTGCGCCATCAGATACAATTTTACTGTGAGAACTAAATGTCTTGTTTGGGTAAATTTTTCGTAATCGCTTAACCCTTTAACGCGCAGTGTTCTCGCTCTGGGAACACCAAACTCTGACGTTTTGACTGTTGCCAGTCACGAAGAATAGATTTGATTTCTATAAAAATAGTTGCGGGTGACATAGCTCCACGAGAATCCTTTACTTTTTAGCACGTCATTTCCCTTAAAGCCGGCACAGCCAGCTGTCGTCAAAAAAAAACGTCTCTAGATCTGTGGCACGCGATGAACGTTTCGATCTTCCGCCATCTTGCTGGTAATTAAGTCGAGTGATGGCAACGGCTAGCCTTTTATCAGCAATGGGAAAGGGTTGCACCTCAAAGGGTTCAGAGGATGTGAATATTACCGATATACTTTAAAATGTAGCTAAGTTACATACATTTTTGCCTCTGAAAATAAATTTAAGCTCCATTATGTGTGTGCTGGAGGAAAGATTTTAAAAGTTTATAATGTTTAAAATGAATCGAACTCTGAAATATATTTGTTATGATCCTGCGTTATCATTTTGCCTACAACATCTTGTAGAATTTTTTTTCTCACCAAATTGCTATATATTATTGAGAAATCCAGCGATTAGGGAAATCAACAATTTGGAAATGGACTTTGTGGATCTAAATTTCGATAGCATGTTTTAAACTTGCACTAAGACACTTTGTAAACTTTCTCAATATGTATAAGTTTATGCTCTTTTATGGAGAAAAAAGTAAAAATATAATGTAGCAAAAATAAAGAAAGACGTAAAATAAAGAACATTTTTTAAAAAATTAACTGTATTTACCCAACCCACTTTGACAATTTCCTTTAGCAAAAAATTTGAAGCCGCTTTTAATATAATAACATATCATTTTACCATGAAAGATAGCGGTAGCCTACCATGACAATTTTTTTTTTTTTTCACAGACTTTTAAATATTTTAATCGGCAATTTACACGGTTTTTGACTTACATTTAAACTTAAATTTTCTGTAAACAAACTTGCCAACATTTTCATGTAAACATAGAATAAATTGTGTTCACTTATTCATTTCTTAGGACTGACTGATGAATAAAACCTTCTGAAACTTATGTCTATACGTATGGTTTTTAAGTCATTTTTATAATGTATGATATAATTTTCTATTAAATATTGACCTGCTTGTAAGATTGAGGAGCAGTTTCAATTAAGCTGAAGTGTCAAAAAGTAAGACCCATACCATTTAACCAAAAAGCAGTAATTTTATACACACACAACCTTATAAATAAAATCATAAAATTACTTACCACTTACTCCAAGTGTTCTATAAAGTATTTTTGCGGTCTTTTCCTCGTTTTTTTTTGTGTGTTTTTTAATTTAAAATTGTACAAATAAAGACTATTTATAATTTTTCACATTTTGGAGGAAGCTAACTTAAGTTAGTTCTACATTTTTATTTTATTTATTAAGAATACCGGACAGTAATGCCGTTTTTTGTACTAAATTTAAACAAATAAATTTTCAACATGTTTTTAATTACAAGCAAGCCGAACTTAAGCGCAGTATTTATACTGCCACCTTTCAAAGCAATAATTTTAGGGATAATATATATTTTCCCTTTCAATAAAGATGTAAAAAAAGGGGGAGTGGTGGCTGCCTACCCTCCTTGAAGGAAGAATTTCAAATTGTCCTGAAATTTATATTGGATATTCTTCATAGTTATTATTTTATTGTAAAAATTAAATTAATATATCATTTTCTCTAAGATACAGAGAGATATCTGGAAAAAAGAAGAAAAGAGTTTGGTTCCCTTCCCCCCAAAGGTTATGAATTTTGGAAAATGTTTTCTAATCTACTACCTATTTTTATATAAAAAAAACTCACATACACACCAAATTTCGTATTATAAACTTCAGTAGTTTTGCATTAAATTAAAATAAAGCATTAATAAGTTTTGACTAAGCGAAATAATGGCATATGCAATTCAAAAAGCCTCAAATTTAATTTAATGGAAAAACTAAATTTAATTTAAAGCATTTTACATTATACACGTCAAAGAATATTTATTTATGTTTGTGATTCGCTCTTATTAGCGTTTTTTACAGCTTGGGACTTAATAAGCACTTTATTAAACTGCCGGTTGATCCTGAAAATTTCTCTAAGAAACCTATAGGCTCATTCCATTGCCTAATAATTTTATCATTTAAGCTCCAATCTCTTATCAATCTGAGAAAGAATTTACAACTCTTGACACTAATAATATATTTCTAAAGACGGATTAGATGAAGACGAATTTAGCTGACGGTTTTAGATGATGAGAATTAAACAGTAGATGGTTTTTAAAAGTATCAGCACATTGTTAATGGTTTACAATATTAATTTAAATCATGTTAGCCCTTTCATAAAAAATTATAAGAAATAGAGTTAAGGCTTTTTAAAATAAAAAAGAGCAAAGACCCAAAGCATTTCTTCTAACAAAGTTTTAAAGTGACTCATGGGTTTTTCTGCAAGATTGTTCATTTGAGTTCTAATTTCTGATTGCACCAAAATTTATTTTATATTACTGTATAACATACCATGTACAGTATTAAAAATGGTGTATATACTAACTTTATTTTTATTTTACAAGAGTAAATGAAATAATTCCTGTATATGGTGGGCAATGGGCAGCAGTCTTTTAAAGTAAATTTTATTAGAGGCGTTCATCTATTTCAAAGAAAACGAAACTAATGAACATAATTCAGAACAAAATGTTCTTGACCGAAGATAAAGTGGGTTACTATGAAAACACAATAAATAGCGTGGATAAAGCGTTGGGGAACACTGATAAAGATATGTTTTCATCATTATTATTATTATTATTATTTATCAAATTTATAAAACTTTCTGGTTCTTCACCATACTGACCTTACTGAGATTAACCCTTTGAGGCGCAACCCTTTCCCAATGCTGAAAAAAGGCCAGTCGTTTCCATCACTCGACTTAAGAGATCTGATCGACTCTGATCGAAACGTTCATCGCGTGCCACAGATCTAGAGACCCCTTTTTTACGACAGCTGGCTGTGCCGGGCACAGCCAGCTGCGTCAAAAAAGGGTCTCGTTTCGATCGTCCGCCATCTTGCTGGTAGTTAAGTCGAGCGATGGCAACGGCTGCCCTTTTTTCAGCATTGGGCAATCTATCCAGCCGTTCTCGCATTCTCCCACTTTTCAGTAGATGTCAGTGCTGTTAAAAATAATCGTGACCATTTTTTTACTGAAAATAACGTGCTAAAAAGTAAAGGGTTCTCGTGGAGCTATATCACCCGCAACTATTTTTATAGAAATCAAATCGTGACTGGCAACAGTCGAAACGACAGAGTTTGGTGTTCCCGAAACGGCGCGTTAAAGGGTTAAATAAGCTGGTAAAAAAAGAGAAAAAACAAACAAACATGTTCTTTCTCTTGTTGTACTTATGGAACCTTAATACCGTTTTTCTTGCATTTAAAATTAATAGCGCCCCTGTGCCGAAAATTTATTGACTTAGACCACAACGCTCTTTACGCTCTGTCTCGACTGCTGCCATTATGAACTCGCGCTACCCTGGAAATAAGATTACGGGCGAGGCAGGGAAAAATAAACATCTGCATACGAGACGAATATTATGGCCTATTCCAATATCGGGATATCCGAATGCATGCGACACCGTTCGCAAGCAAAATACATATTCTTAAAACAAACATAAAAAAAAAAAAAACTTCAATACTTCAGAATAGAGTTACATGTTCGTTGGTTGTCTTTCGCATCACGGCCTGACGTACCGTACAGCTGATCACTGCGGGGGGGGGGGGATAAAATGATGGAGTAGTGTTGTTTTCGTAATGAGGTTTCGGAGTACATTTATTAGTTTCAAGTCACGACTCTAGCACTGTATGTATATTTTATAAATATTCAGAATGGGCGGAAAGCAAATGCTGTATACGCTTGTTTACTCGGATATGAAAACGAAGGCAGGGAAGTTTTTTAATGGTTAAAATATGTCAGTTTCTCTTCCCCCGCCCTCTTCCCTAACCAATTTTTAACAGGGATAGGGTGTGGAGTTTTAAAATCTGTCATGTGTTGGAGGGGGGATTTGCGCGTTGGTGAATAGCTTTTGCCTAGGTGCACGAAATTGGGTGTAATACTTTATAAAAGTTAAAAAATAATGTATAGCAAGAATTATATTCATTTGATGGTAAAATGCTTGAATAGAGAAATCAATGTTTATTTTTTAAAAATATTGAGAAATGGTGGTAGAAAAAATATAAATCTTTCTACAACCATTTATTATATATATGCAGGTGGCTATAAAAAAAAACTATCGCGGTATATGGACGTCTAACAGCATTTCTGTTCAACCGAGAGAGATGAGATTTCGGTTATAGTTATTCAGAGGTATGAGCTCGGAATCCTGTGATCGACGACAAAGTGGCAGTCACGGTTACGGTTAAGAAATTCGAAATTTTCTAATTGCAAAAACCCATTCTTTCCCGCCAAAAAAGGCTCATCGCATTCAAAAACCCTAAAGAGCTTTGGAACGGTACGTGTATCGCAAAAAACGGACGCGTTATGTACGAACAAGCAACAGCTCCATGAACGACCAATAAAAGCAAAGTCACGATGCGTGCATGAAATTTGCATATGACTGAGGCAATACACCAATCACAGTATGAACGTCTCCTGATATTCTACGTAAAAAAGCTATAAAAAACAAGGTGGGGATGTTTTTCTGGAACTTGAAAAAAAGGACTTTGACAATGAAAATTTACTTCTTTTTTTTGCGCGCATGCATAATTTGGCAGTTTTTTGGGATGCATACATGACATTCTAACGCTCTTTGGAGTTTTTTTCATGCGCTAAGCATTTTGCGACGGTTTAAATGGGCGTTGCCACTTAAAAATTTGAGTTTATGTACCTGTTACTGTAACCGTGAGTGCCATTTTGTTACCGTTTGCAGATTCCTGAGCTCATGCCTCTGAATAACTATATCGAAAATCCCATCTCTCTAGGTTGAAAAGAGCTACTGCTAGACGTCCATACATCGGGATAGTTCATTATTTTTTATCTTTAACTATACGTTTTTTAGCTTTCGATTAACAATTATAAAATGTAGTTTTAAAAAAGTTTCGAATAAATCTTTTTTTGAGGTACTCGCAGCTGAATTTTCATAGGAATCCTCTTAGCTACATCAAATGTCACACAACGCATCAAAACGGGGTGTACGCCCTCTGCGAAACATTCCAAAAATCAACTCTTTAGAAGAACAAACACTCCTCGAGCACGCGATACAACTAGCACAGAATTCCGATTATGGATCCGTTCCGTCCTCCATTCTCTTTTAACACGGCCATTCAGCGGCATGCAATATTCAAAAAAACCAGCAGCACCCATCTTTTGAAGCACCCGTATTACCATATCAAAACCACTCCAGAAACCAAATCCGCAGGTGCTCTAGTCTGGAATTATGTCGCTCGCTGCCCACTTTTCCTCGGGAAGCGGACCCACTCGACCTCCGGACCACCGTGGCTGGGCGGACCCTCTCGAAGAGTAACGCCTGAAGAGGGCCCGCTGTCTTGTTGACTTTTTATTAGGACGTGTTGAAGAAATGCGCCCGCGTTACGTACGCATCGTGGGCGGCCATTTTTTTTTCCTTTTTTTTTACATCCCGATTCTCCGTTCGAGATCTCTTTCAGAAAAAATATTCTGGTTTGAAATGTACCGGTGTCGTTGTTTTTATTGTATATTGGTAAAAAAAAAAAAACAGCCGGCTGCGCTCCGAGGCGTCACACATCATCGTATCTCAAGGTGACGCTTTGAGATATACTTTTTTTTTTACTCAGGTTGTTTTCATTACATGCATGCATTTTTTTTTATTTTTTATTTTATTTTTTTTTTTTTTTTTTTTTTTTTTTTTTTTTTTTGCTTATTGTAAGTGACGTTGATGGGACAAAATAAATCAGTTTAAGAAGAGTTTAAGCGGTTACCAGGCGTTTAAACTAGAACGATAATTAAAAGGGTGTCTGACATATTTTCTCACATCCGATCGTAATGGAGTAGGTCATAGAAAGCTCAGAAATTTAGGAGGACTATTGAGGGACCCCATTTCGGGTAATTGGCATATCCCAAAAGTAGAGAGTCTTACCCGCACAAAATATTCTGCCACGCCTATTATTTGTTTATGCATTCCCTTAACATTTACGATACAAAATAAATCAGTAGTGATCTAGAGACCCTTTTTCGACGCTGCTGGCTATGCTACACAGCCAGCTGCGTCAAAAAAAGGTCTCTAGATCTGTGGCACGCGATGAACGTTTCGATCGTCCGCCATCTTGCTAGTAGTTAAGTCGAGCGATGGCAACTGCTGCCCTTTTTTCAGCATTGGGAAAGGGTTGCGCCTCAGGGTTGATCGATGGGCATTTGGTGGAGAAGCATTCTTAGTTTTTTCGAGTGTTGAACGTCACTGGTTTATTTTTAAAGCTGTTCAAAAGTCCTGTGACGCCGATCACTGTTCAAAAGGAACAGCCTCAATTGAGAATAATGCAACTTCTATCACTATCACATGAAACCTATATTATACGTTGCGCAGTTAACGAATTAGTACAAGAGATATGCGGGTTGCAACTGAAGGGTTTGCTGCAAAAATAAGGTAGCTTCAACTGTTCAAGTTTGCTGGGAAACTGTTTTGGATTACACAAAAACTAAGCAGACACACGGCTTTATCTCTTCAGTTACACAATAACTAACCATTGGAGCTTCATACTTTTGGTACCAAACGAAAGCGATTTATTTTTACTACAAGATATATGTATAACTCTAAACTCCCGTAGGAGAGAACTATCTTTTTTTTGTAGCAAAACCCTTCAATTATTTGAACTAGAAAAACTAGGGATTTCTATAGAAGTTGGGAGTAAAGTTCAAGTTATTCGGCGTCTTTTGCTCGCATAGTTATATCTAAATAGATCTATCTTTCTGCTTGTCCTTTGTAAATATTGAAGTACAAAGATTTTTAGACTCTTATATTTTGCTTTTTGTGGTACTTACGTATTATCCCGGCGGTCAGCCAAGACGAACGATTTTTTGCCAAGAAAAATGCCGTGCATATGAAATTATTAATGGTTTTGAATACGATTGGAAACAGTTTGGCAACTCATTTGACGGAAAAATAGTTTGGCTGGAATGACCGCCGGGATAATAAGTAAGTACCCCTTTTATTTCTGGTTTTGTTAAAAACAAAAGAGGAACTAAACCCACGAAATACCATTTCATTAAAAAATATAATAATAATATTCCACTCTACTTTTTTGCATTACTAAGAATGTTTGTCACACGCCACTATAAGAAGATCTCATAAAAACTTTTTATTGATTCAACATATTCGGCTTTGAGATTCTCTCTTTATGCCTTTGATGTAGTACAAAAAGTATACCAGTGCGTGCAAAACACGCTGATTCCTATTTTTTCTCTTTATATATCACACAAAAGGGCTCAGAACCCCACACTTCCTGAACTGAAAGAAATAAATCAAACATTCATTTGTCAAAAATAAATATGTTCTACGAAATCAAGCGCAACGACCAGCATTTGCATCTTGAACAACGAGGTAGTGAGTATGTCTCTGACTTCTTTAAAACTTCCAGTCTTGGTAAAAATTTAAAAAAATGGTTCTACTTTATTTCTGCATTTTCTCCACCTGGACGAATTACTTAATATTATGCATTCTTAAAAATTCAGTGTAACATTTCACCAAAACATGGTACTGAAAAGTTGGATCCGTAAGATGGTAAAATCTTGTACCAACATTTGGTGCTTCATCAAAGTATGGTTAAACCTGAGCACCAAATGTTGGAACAAGGTTTAATCATCTTATGAGGCCAACTTTTCAGTACCATGTTTTGGTGAAATGTTGCACCAAACTTTTAAGAATGTAATTCAATTAAAACTTCCTGACCAAAACATTATTCAAAACTCATTTGAAATGCTATTCTTTTTTAAATGCCCCAGATTAAAAATTAGTGGGAATTTATTTGGTTGGGACCTTCATCTTCAGGCAAAGAGCAGAATCAATAGTCCTATTTTTATTTTTTGTTGTTGTTGTTAATGGCTGTACTTTATTTCTGCGTTTTCTCCAAGTGAACGAATTACTTAATATTATAATTCATTTAAAACTTCCTGACCAAAATATTATTCAAAACGCATTTGAAATGAAATTCTTTTTTTAAATGCCTCAAGTTAAAAATTAGTAGGGATGCATTTAGTTGAGACATTCATATTCAGGCAAAGAGCAGAATCATCATTCAATATCAAAATCAGAAGTGAATCCCAGACTCACTTTTATCCTGTATTGCAAATTCTGGTTAAGAAAACACAAAGTGTAACAATATCTCTCTAAAAACCGGCTACTTTTCTATAGTGTAATTACTGCAAATTTTATTATGCTGATTCACTACCTTTTAGAGAACTTAGACATCATAAGAACATGATTTAAAATCTCATTGGACGATTTGTGCATAGGTACAGAAAATTTCCTTATTAAATAGAAGTTAAAAAAAATAAATAAAAATCCCTTTAATAGGTGATATGATTCTTGTATCAGTTTCACTATATTATTAGGAAAACAATTTTTGATCCATCCTGTCAAACGATGGAAATGGGCCCTTTAAGTTTTACAAACCTTCTTCCTGATTTCTCATCGAATGTAATCGAATAGAAAAAAAATTTAAAAATGTGAAACGCTGCATTTCACTTAATAATGTCATTGGTTATTTAATTTCCTGTTTCAATACTTTTCGCGCAAGTACTAGCTGCTCCAAGAAATCACCACAGGTCTCTAACCACTGCGTCAGTGCTGCCATTACGGCGACACAAAAATCCTCCTGTAATCGAGCGCGTAATTGCATCCTTTTTGCAAGATATATCCTCTCCTCCCCCCCTCCTTCCTCGCGCACCCTGTGCCTCTTTTATTCAATAAAGCCCTCCCCTCCCCACACGAAACAAAATAATAACGAGCTCTTTAACATGAAAAATCTTTAACATGCCATTAATATAAAACCCAAACCACAAAGATAATCCATCTTCCTTTCGATTAAAACCCAACAGACCCGGACAGGGCAAAAATTCGAATATTATGCAAGGGATGCCTTCTCTCCCCCGCCCCCCCTCTCTCTCTCTCCCCGCCACTTTCTTTCTTGAACATCCTCTCTCTCCCTTCACGCCACTGAGCTAATTCAGCAACAAGAGACACAGACACCCCCCTTACGGATTCTGGCTCTTCTGAACCGAACAAATGCTTGCGGTCTCGAGTAACACGGGTATCATTTCGAGACGATAACACGAGAGAGAGGTGTAAAGTGCCCGGGCCCTGAAAACGGGGCCGACCCTTGAGGGAGATGATGTGAAAGCGGGGGGGCAGGAAGTGCTTGGCTCGTTTGCAAAACCTCTGTGGCTGCTGGTGTAACCTCGGAGAATTTGTTGCGCAACGTGAGGAGCCCGTGACGGTAGCCATTTCAGACCACGAATTCTTTTCTGCGATATTGAATTTTTTTTTTTTTTTTAAGAGATCGATACAGTTTGAAATTTCTATACTTTGCTCTAAAATATCCAAGAAAAAGTTTTAACTTTCAGAAATAGGGTATAAAAGGTGCAATATTTCAGCAGTTACACCATTGCATTTAGCTTTTGCACATTTTTAAAGTAGAAAAAAATATAAACTAGAAGGGCTATTGGTATAGCCCTTCTTGTGAAAAAAATGTACTATAGGAATTTGCCATAAAGTTAGGCAAATCAAGTAAATGTAAACATGCAACCTTACAACTCTTATTGCGGAACATTTTTAAAGCCCTTCTATCGTCAAAAAGTATAACAGACGTTGTAAAGGTAAAAAAATAAGTTAAATACGAATCTTAGTTGGATTTAGCATTTTTATAACATCTCTTCCGGCAAAAGTACAAGAAGCATTTGCCATAAAATAGGCAAATGAGGTACACGCGAATCTACAATTGGATTGAATGCATTTTCAAACCGTTTCCTCCATCAAAAATACCAGGTATTTTCCCTGTAGGTAGGCGAATTAGTAAGTCTGAGTCTCTACAGCCCTACAATTTGACAACCTTACTCATTTCGTCCATGTTCATAGAATATCAACCTTTCATTCACGGGCTTCAGTTAGTGTCTGCAAATTTATTGGAAGTCCAGATGTCAACATTTCCAAATCATCGTTTTACATTAATTACGAAGCGTTCCAAATTTTCAGTTGCTTTCTACAAGCGATGAGGAACATTTTGTACTGATCCCGATATAAAATAGGCGCCATCTTAAAAAAAAAGACTTTGAAGAACCTGAAACAGAACAGTGAATGTTTCAGAAAAACCCGTTTAGTTGCATTGAGCATCCAAATCGTCCATTTAGTTGCATTGGGTATCCAGACTCTTACAGAGAACCAATCTACAGAACCATTCACAAGAAGTTGGATGCTGTGATTCCCCTTGTTCTAAGTGCACAAATGGATAGTCAATTAGAATAGCTAATAGAACTTATTAAGACATGAAAGAAAGATTCAGTATGTATTACTATTTTGTGTATGATGACGGTTATAGATATTGTACTTCTTACAAACTACTAACTCAGTATTCCAAGAAATGGGAAAAGAAATAAATCTATGATATTTACTATAATCAATCTTTTTCAGCATCTTGAAATCAAATATTTGCCACCAACAATTGTTTTGGATGAAGAGCTGTGCTATAAGCTTACGGCAACCAATATAAGGAACAAAAATAGCAACAAATAGACTGGTTGGACCAGTCCTTTTTTTCAATCAATTTCAACAATTTGGACCAAAGCGTACACTTAGGTTAATAATTTTTAAGCTCGTTTAACCCTTTAACGCGCGATGTCCTCGCCGTGAAGACAGAAAACTCTGACGTTTTGACTGTTGTCAGTCACGAAGAATAAATTTGATTTCTATAAAAATACTTCAGGGTGACATGGTTACACGAGAATCCTTTAATTTTTAGCATATCAATTACCGTAAAAATTTTACAAATTATTATTTTAATTTTCAGACCATTTTACAAATGATTATTTGTAAAATTGTCAGGATTATTTTTAACAACACTTACATCTGCTGAAAACTGGAGGAATGCGAAGGAAATACATTGATACAGAAGAACAACTGGAGAGACTGCCCAATGCTGAGCCAGCTGTGTCAAAATAAATGGTCTCTAGATCTGTGACACGCGATGACCGATTCAATCAACCGCCATGTTGCTGGTAGTTTAATCGCGCGATGGCAACGGCTGCCCTTTTTTCAGCATCGGGAAATGGTTGCGCTTCAAAGGGTTAAGTAACAATTTTTTGCCCCTTTTTTTAAGTTATCAGAGCAACCAAACATGGCAGACAGAGCAAGTTTGTCATTTTCATATTTTCTCACTCTCTAATGCTAATTTCTGACTCTCTCAGGATTCCTCCTGATTGACACAGGAGGGGAGAGGCGACGTTAGAATGTCGCGTACGCCGAAAAAAATAAAATAATAGTAAGAGCATATAGAACCCTCTGCGCCCCCAGAGGCCCACGTGCCATAAATCATGCGACGAAGACACGAAATGGCGCACGTGTTTACGTGTCCTACTGCTTAAAAAGTGCCATTAGCGTGGGCATATCTCATTCTTCCCCCACCGTAGTATCATCTCGTTCTCTGGAGCCCCCTTGCCTCTCCTTATCAATCCCTGGGTTCTAGGTGACAAGCAAAGATCAAGGTTTCGGGGAATTATTCATAATGTGGAGATTTTTGCAACTTTTTGGGTGGAAAATTCGTGGGTTGTCAGGGGAGAGATTGATATGTTTCGTTAAAATTCCACGACCACTTACTTTTTTTTTTTCTTGTCATGAGATTTGATACGATAATCCTTTTGATGCGTCTGCTGTTCCGATTTCTCTTGCTGCCATCTCATTAATGTTGACTGCATTTGTTTTTAAGTTGTCTAGGGTAGCAACATGCAAACTTACTTCAGCAATCGGATAAAAAATAAAAAAGTTAACGAGAAAAAAAAAAGTATATATATATATATATATATATATATATATATATATATATATATATATATATACATATATATGCTGTATGTAACAAGTAACATCATCATAAACATGAAGGTTTTTAAAAAAGATGTTCAGGTTTAAAATTAAAATTTACAAACCCAACAACAAAAATGCTTGAACTTAATATTTTATAGTAAAGAACAACCGTAGTAAAAATTTCACTCTTCTGACCTTGTGGTTGGTGGAACTTATGTGGGTTATTTCATAAAATTTTAATTACTTCAACCGTAAATAGACTAGAAATACGTATATATATTGTTTACTAACCGTTAGGAGAAGTTATCTGTTTTCTTAAACATTTGCCATTGATTAGTGAAATGAAAAGCTCGTATAAACTCTCATTTTCTAAAAGTGCATTAAAATTTTTTATGTTTCACCGCTTTATGTACTCAGGTAGCTAAAATGATGTTGATTACCCTACTCAAATTCAGAATAATGCTTCTTCTCAAATATCACTTTTCACTATTATTAAAAAAAAAAAAACTTCAATGGCTCCAGCATTTTATCAGAACTTCAGCCCGCATTGCGTAGCTACATCAGTTCCTTCTCATCATAAAATATTAACGATTGACTATAACTGGACAGTTTGAAGTGTCACAGATTCCGCTCCCAGCCTGGAAGGTACCTTTAAGAAGAATTTGTCTTTTGACGAATTTGCCCACCTCATTCTACACGTCTCTGAATGATTTCCTATAGACCCTAATGTATTGCCTTTCCTATGGGGGCTTCTAGGGAACCAGACAGTTGCGCGGCTCTGCACACCTGTCGATGTTGGCCGCTATGCGAGTGGTTAGTCTCGGGTTCAAATCCCGTTAGCCCATGGGTATATGCGTTTGTCCAAAAATTTTGTACCTTAAATTATACTTTGAAATAAAGATGAACTAGAATTTAGGAACAACTGAGTTGAAGACCTAAACGAGCCATAGATCTCGATGAATCCTCTCTCCCAAATCTCAAAATTCAACGGATGGCTAGAAACAGGAACGGGACTGTCTGCCGAGAACTTCACTTTTAAGCACACCGGTTGTTCATACTAATTATATCTTTAATTAGGAATATTAAAGCACCATATTCTCGTAATATTGTATATTTGTGTAGTATTGTGTTGATTACAGCAGTATATTACGTATTATATAGGTAATTATTATCGTTAAAACCATATTGAGTACCTGTGACGTTTTATTACGCCATGTCTCCTTAGCCAATTGGAATCTTTGTCCTTTTGCTGTTTCTAATCGCTTTATAGAGTTTGGGTGCTTCAGTAAGAGGAGTGTAAGTACTACCTATACACACACCCTTTTGAATAAGTTCACACAGCGATAACAAATATATGTTCAATGCCTCCTATATATAAATAAAGCCTGACAACTGAAACTTTGACGTCAGCACTAGGCCTTCAAGTAATGACGTCAACACAGTTCTATTTACATATAGTAAAACTATTTAAACTTTTTGGTGAATGCTACAAATATTGGAAGATGTCTTAAATTAAAGATAACATTAAAATACGTTTGTTATACAAAACAATTCATTATGATCTATTTCCTTATCACATTAAATAATTGGTGGAGTAAATTCAACAGAAATATTAAATAATATTACTTAATGAAAATGAAACTGTAATGACATCATTTTTGCAGGCTTACTGATGACGCGAAAGCTTTGTGACGTAGCAGTTGTTAGGCTTTCTATATGTAGGAGGTGTTGATAGGTTTCGGAACAATAAATGTGTATTTAAGGAAATTAGATCATGGAGCAGAACAAACACAAGCCATAATAACATTTTGCAACTTTATGTTCAAAATGTTCTCAATGATATTGTTTTATGATGAACATATATTTTGCTTGAAAGAGCTCACTCAGTTTCAGAGTCAAAAACACCATCGAATCGTAACTAAGCTACATATGTTCCCTTTTACCCTGAGACAAAGACGGAGCAGTGTCCCAACACTTATGTAATACCACTCTTAAGCACTTAACACGAGAATGAACGTCAGGATTCATTTGTAATGCCCTTAATCTTCTGATGTCTTAAACTGGCTTGCGAGAATTTTGACACTTCTGACACAAGCAAGTCGGAAAGGGGGGTTGAAAAAAAAATGAAATAAAATAAAAGAGAAAGTATAGTTGTCAGGGCTTACCAGAGTTGACTTGTGAAATTCGTGTTAACAGCATCTAGAACAAGCATTTTTCGGGGTAAAAAGAATAAGAAACCGGGAAAGAGAGGGTGGAAGTGGGAGTGCACCCCCTGCAAAAGATAGCTTGGCAAGTGACAAGGGCGTCCAATGCCTGCATACCTTCGAGGCCCTGACAAAGACGGATCACGGGATGCGGGTAACTTTATCTGTTGAGAAGTTATGCGGTGTGTTATTTTTGAATGAGTGTTGTTGCTGTTTTTTTCTTTTGGAAGTGGAAGTGATCTAGTAGGAACTAATGGTGCAGATAGCGAGGGGAAGCTTGAGTACACATGGAATTTCGAGGAATTTTTATCCCTTCTTATTCAATTAAGGGATAAATTTGCACATGAGGTTTGGTTCACTCTAAACACCCTGTAATGAATTTTCGCAAGTTTCTACGACTTCAACCTACCTATCTACTGCAATCTAGCTATCTGTCCTTCCGCCTGAATTCTAAGTGCCATAAATATACACACCGAAGAGCCATTCCATTATGACCACCTACGCAATAACACGTTGCGCTTCCTTTGGTATTCAAAACAGCTGCAACTCACCTGGGCATGGATGCCACGAGTTCTTGGTAGATACTGGAGACAGGTTGTACCAAATATTTAAGCAGCGGCCCCTCGAAATATTGGAATAGATAAAGTCAAGATATTGGAATAGGGTGGTGTTTGAGCTCTGAGCTGCCGGGGAGAGGGGAGCAGCTGTTCTCCTGAAAGACGGCCCACCCTGAAACGACCATCGACGTGATGAAAGAGAAACCGGGATTCATCCTACCAGGCAGCTCTCTTCTACATATCCCTAGTCCAGTCTCCATGTTCCGTGCCCACTGAAGGCGCAGTTGACAATGATGCATGCTAAGCAGAGGCATGAGAGTGGGACGTGTGCTCCGCAGTCCCATATCCAATAGTATCCGCTGAACTGTGTGTTCCGAAACACTTGTACTGGGACCTGCATTGTATTGGGCTGTCAGCTAAGCCACTCTCGGCTGCCGATTTTGCGGTACTAGAGGGGACAGTCTCCGGCGTCCTCTTCCTTTGATGATGCGTGGACGCCCAACATCTAGGTGTTTATTTCTGATTTCACCGTCATTAATCCACTATTTATAAATACTAACATCGTGAACAACCGACCAGTCGTGCAGTTTCGGAGATACTCGTTCCGAGTCTTCGAGCCTTTACAAATAGGGATGGACGCGAGACGAAAAATAGCCGTCTCGTAAAACAGCCTAAAAGCTTTGTCTCGTCTCGAAAAATCCCTACATTGTAATGTTAAAAATGTGTGTCTCGTCTCGCAAAAAAGCTGTAAATCTCTGTCTCGTCTCGCGTTCATTCCTAATTACAAATCTGCCCTCTATCGAATTCGTTAAGCCTTTCCCAACACTCACAAACGTAAGTGCAAGAATGATTCCTTACCTTCTCCAGCAACAGTTAAATGCCATTTACTCTTATATACGTGCTCTCCATGACATCGGGACGGGTTCATTGAAAAATGTGTGAGTGGTCATAATGTAATGGCTCTTCGGTTTACATCCGGTAACGGTTCGGTATTCGGTAACGGTTTACATACTGTTGCACTGTTTATATATGTACTGTAGAGAGCCTAATTAGTTCAGTTTTGTGCGAAAGGATCTCTTAAATATACTTTAATTAATTGCTGGCATGAGTCAGCAGTTAAAAGTTAAGTAATTTGTATACATTTACCTATACAGGAAATTTTTAAAGCAAGCGCCTACAAAAAATTCTCATAGGCATTTATTTAGTTCTTTTTAGATAAAAAGCTTTCAATGCTTGAAACAAATTCGAGATCCTGGGAACCAGAGACAAATTTTCAGATGGGTTTAGAAATTTAATTTACTTTTAAGGAAATTAGAGCTGATAACATGTTCAACCCAACTCTGCAACGGACTCCTAGTACCCATTAATTTATTTAACTAGGGGCCAAGGCCCCCAGACTCGCTATGCTGGCTTTTCGTATGAGGCATTCGGCCCCTAATAAGGCTTATCCGTAAAAAAGACATAATTTCAACAGACAAAACCCGAAGATTGGATCAGATAGAATGTTACTGAGCTACACATTGCTTGGTTCTTGCATGTTCATTGGTACATAAAAATTTAAACTTCACACTACAGTAGACCCCCTCCCCCTCATAACACGGAAGATATTTTGTTATGGGAATCCGTGTTGTACGGGTCCTGAGCTATACTCCACCTGGAGTGCGGACTCTGCTTATAATCGCTGGAAAAATTATTTGCACTCCTTAGAAACACAATGATATTTAATGTTGCCATTCAAAAGTTATATTAATTAGGAGCTAAAGCATAATAAAATCAGAACATCTGTTTCAGCTGTATTTTTAATAATGGGTCATTCCACGTCAGATCAAACAGTGCAGTTCACCACACCAACTCGGATTTTTCTCAAATTTTATATAGATGATTTGGCTAAGACATCAACAAATCTCAATTTTGAAGGTTCTACGATAATTAATTATTGAGAAATTAATTATGCAAATTTTTAAGTTTTCTGCAAGATGCAACAACTTTTTTCTCAATTCCTTAAATAACTCCTTACCTGTAAAAGTTACTGAAGTGAAAATTTTCTAGGAGTAACTTTTTACTCTGATTCCAAAAATGTTATCGAAATTTGCGTATCTTCTATAGTTTATGCATGAGCAGTACATTTGCTAAAAAACATCATGAATTTTTTTCGGCATGTCTGATCACAGACACATGTTTTAAATTTTTATATGTTGTTAAGATGGAATAATCCTACATCCCAAAATAATTTCATCTTGGCTTTCTGCTCAGGAGCAGAGAAAAAAAATTGTATGTATGTACCTGTATATGAGGATTTTCATATGCAATATTTATACTGAAGAGGAGAAAATTCAGAAGCGTTAGTCAATTTTCCTATGTCTTTTAAATTGATATCTGAAGTTTAACTACTACTCCAGGCATTTTCAAAAACTAGAAAATATATCTAAGTGCTTTCATCGGAAAACGTAAAACAAGCAAACAACAAAAAATGCATGTAAAACAATGTTAAATTAAAAAGAATTCTAAAGTTAAAATTTAGAATTATTTTTAATTTAACCGTGTTGTTTTTGGCATTCATCCATCAGCCAACAAATTTTTGGAATTCTGTATGATATTGAACTCAAAAGAAAGAACAATGTTTAATGAAACATATATATTTATATATATATATATATATATATATATATATATATATATATATTAGGTCTACCGGAAAGTTCTATCCGTTTTCCGTATGTCAATATTTTGCCTAGCCAAAACTACTGAAGCTAATAACACAAATTTAGCACGAGTGGGATTTTATAGCGTAGGTGCTAGATTAGAGAGTATATTTTCCAAAATTCGTAATTTATGGCGGATAAAGGCCCAAAATGTTCTTTTCACACATTCTGCGGGATCTCAAAGAAGAAAAGAGACATCGATAAAATTCTTGCTGTAAAATACACAACACTCAAGAATGCCTAAAAATCGATTTCAGAACATTTCGAATATAATCCTCCTAGGAGGGTAGACGTAAAAGTTTGCCGTGAATAACTGGTTACATGACATTTATTCTGCAATATATCACCAAATGTGCAATTTGAGAATGTGCTTGACATTGCTATGCCAGTTGTTGTAACAATAAAAATTTAATACAATATACAGTAAAACCTATTTCAAATTGCTGTATCCACAAAACTAGCCAAAGCACAATTTTGTTCGCATTCTGTTAAATGTAAATAAGTACTGTAACTTACAGGAATTCAATTCTTTCTATAAACTTTGTTCCTTCTATTGACTAGAATGTCATACAGAATTACAAAGATTTATTGGCTGATGGATGATTGCCACAAACAAAAGGGTTAAATTAAAAGTAATTCAAAATTTTAACTTTAGAATTTTTTTAAATTTAACACTGCGTGTGACATGCATTTTTTGTTGTTTGTTTGTCTTACGTTTTCCGATGCAAGCACTTTTATGTATTTTCTAGTTTTTGCAAATGCCTGGAGTAGTAGTTAAATTTCTGATATCAATTTAAAAGACATAATAAAATTGACTAACGTTTCTGAATTTGTTCATGTTCAGTATAAATGTTGCATATGAAAATCCTCATATACAGGTACATACATACAATTTTTTTTTCTCTGCTCCTGATCAGAAAGCCAAGATGGAATTATTTTGGGATATAGGATTATTCCATCTTAACAACATATAAAAGTTTAAAGCATGTGTCTGTGATCAGACATGCCGAAAAAAATTCATGATGTTTTTTAGCAAATGCAGTGCTCATGCATAAACAACTATAGAAGATACGCAAATTTCGATAAAATTTTTGGAATCAGCGTAAAAAGTTACTCCTAGAAACAAATTATCACTTCAGTAACTTTTAAAGGCAAGGAGTTATTTAAGGAATTGAGAAAAAAGTTGGAGCATCTTGCAGAAAACTTAAAAATTTCCATAATTAATTTCTCGGTAATTAATTATCGTAGAACCTTCAAAATTGAGATTTGTTGATGTCTTAGCCTATAAATCATCTAAATAAAATTTGAGGAAAATCTAAGTTGGTGTGGTGAACTTTCTCCAGTTTTGTGTTTGATTTGACGTGGAATGACTCTAATGTAAAACCTATTGGACACCTTGCGAATTTGCCACCCATGGCGATTTTTCATTATTTGGCGACTTACGTACATGTAAAGTTAATAAAAGCTACGGAACAGAGAGGATAGCTTGCCACCAATGGCGGCTTTTCATTATTTGGCGATTTACACATGCTCACAACCTATAATTACTGTTCATTTAAGGTTACCGGAAAACCGTTATCCATATTTTCATTTACATAATCGTTTGCAGATTGGCGTACTTAGCACCACGAATTATAGCATCTCGTCGCGCTAGCAAATATCCAAAGTGTACTGTAACTGCTATAATGGCATAGTTAACGCCGCCAAATATTTCTGCTGGTAGCATACTGGTAGTTAAAATAATCTACATTTTAATTATTTTTCATTTTCAAGATATTAGTTATTCTGTTTTGGAAAAACGGATAATCGCTAATTCTAAACTCCTGTTGTCTAAGCGAACTTACTATTTGAAAATTGTCAACTTTGTGTAACACATTTTGAGTTACTTATTTCATGTAGTTTTTATTTTGGCGTAAAATGGGTGTATTTCTACTTCATGTTTGACAATTTCACGTGATACTACATACTTGGAAACGCTTTGTTGCAAAGGAGTGAATGATTTAATGCCAAATCTGGCAACCATTCTGTTTATTTTTTCAGTTTTTTATTAATATCTTCTAAAATAATTCGATTTTCGAAATTTAACCCAGCTTAGCAGGTTCCTCGGAATTTTTCGAATCTGTGAGCACCTTAGTCGAAACTCAAATCCCCACGGTTTAGGAGGAGATAGGTCCACAAGCTATTGACAGCGCCAGCGGCCTTTACTTTTTTTTAGAATAGAGAGATACTGTATAATATGTTTAAGTGAAGGACCTGCGTTTCGAATTCAGATCTATTTCCAACTAAACTCAAGACGTCCAAATCAATCATCCTCTCATCTTAAAATTTTGAATAATTGACAATTTTAACCCTTTAACGCGCAGTGTTCCCGCTCTGGGAACACCCAACTCTGACGTTTTGACTGTTGCCAGTCTCACAGAAGAATAGATTTGATTTCTATGCAAATAGTTGCCGGTGACATAGCTCCACGAGAATCCTTTACTTTTTTAAGCACGTCATTTCCCGTAAAAAAATTGTCACGATTATTTTTAACAGCACTGACATCTGCTGAAAAATGGAAGAACGAGAGAACACCTGGATAGACTGCCCAATCCTGAAAAAAGGGCAGCCGTTGCCATTGCTCGACTTAACTACCAGCAAGATGGCGGACGATCGAAACGTTCATCGCGTGCCACAGATCTAGAGACCCTTTTTTGACGACAACTGGCTGTGCCGCACAGCCCTCAAACCATTACCAACAACCCCGGCCAAGAGACATGATACAGTTGAGGAAGAAGTACAACACATTAACCCTTTGAGACTCAACCCTTTCCCAATGTCAGCCGCTGCCCTTTTTTCAGCATTGGGCAATCTATCCGGCTGTTCTCGCATTCTTTCATTTTTCAGCAGATATCAGTGCTGTTAAAAATAATCGTGACCATTTTTTTACGGGAAAGGACGTGCAAAAAAGTAAAGGATTTTCGTGGACCCATGTCACCCGCAACTATTTTTATAGAAATCAAATCTATTCTTCGTGACTGGCAGCAGTCAAAACGTCAGAGTTGGGTGTTCCCAGAGCGGGAACACTTCGCGTTAAAGGGTTAAACAACGCTGTACCTTTTACTTATTTATTATTTAAATTATGACAGCATTAATGTTTAAAGTAATTAAAAAACTTTGTAAAAAACACATATAAGAAGTAATAGGTAAGAGTTAATCCTCTTACCTATTACTTCTTATGTGTGTTTTTTACAAAGTTTTTAAATTACTTTATCGTTTAACACCAGTATTTTGAGTGATTTTTCAGCATTAATGTTTGTTTGTGTGTTAAGGCAAACCTATACGAGGGGCATCTGCCTAGAGGGGTGCCTTCGACGGAGGACATTTTAAGGGGCTCTCACGCGTATTAACGTTACATCTAAAGAACCCCACCCCCAAAACTCCCGACCGTTAGATCGACAGCCTCGCGATAAACCCGAACCCGGGACCTTCACACTTCCGCCATCTACCATGTTCAGTGTTTTATCCACTTGGCTGTGGGTGCTTATATTAAATTTCAGTAATCACCAACTAGCAGATTTCGGAAAATGAAATTAGTTTAAAAAGGCACATTTAATTAAAATTAGAAATTACACTATTTTAAAGTTCTAAAATCTTTACTAATTTTTCTTTTAGTATTGGCATGTTTTTGACAATTTTCTTAAGTTTTACGTTCATAAAATAACCCTCCAGGCGGTATAGTGGTGTAGTGGCTAATGAATCATTCTGTCGTACTTTGGTTTCGATTCCCAGCTTGGGCTTGGGCGTTAACTTGTCCATCTCTTCATAGGGAGTAATGTTGGCCACCTACTAGGAGCTCCCATAATAAAATGACCAATACTTTGAGTCTTAGTGCTGGCAAATGATTGATGGCCAAGTACCAACCCTAAAGAAGAAGAAAAAAAAAAGAGCAACAATCATCAAAATATGTTGCACAAGAATCGGAGTAGCTTTTAACCCTTTAACGCGCAGTGTTCCCGCTCTGGGAACACCAAATTCTGACGTTTTGACGGTTGCCAGTCACGAAGAATAGAATTGATTTCTATAAAAATAGTTGCGGGTGACATAGATCCACGAGAATCCTTTACTTTTTAGCACGTCATTTCCCGTAAACAAAACTGTCACGATTATTTTTAACAGCACTGACATCTGCCGAAAAATGGAAGAATGCGAGAACAGCTGGATAGATTGCCCAATGCTGAAAAAGGTGCAGCCGTTGCTATCACTCGACTTAACTACCAGCAAGATGGCGGACGATCGATACGTTCATCGCGTGCCACAGATCTAGAGACCCTTGTTTTGACGACAGCTGGCTGTGCCGCACAGCCAGCGTTCGTCCTTGCTGGGTTCGGCCTTGCTGCTTGCTATCATGATTTCGGAATTTTTAGAGTGTGATAAAATGCATTCAGAATTAATTTATTCATCATCGATTAAAATGAAAACTCCATGTAATTTTAAGCGATTATTTTTTTACTTAAAAAAATCATAATTCAATTTATAAGAAAAGTCAGAATTCAAACACGTTTCGAGGTTCCACTGCCCTGCTAAAGACTTACTTCTCCCCTCCCCCACACCCTTTCTCCACTTCACACTTTCACGATTACATTGCTTATCGTATATTGCCAGTGAGAAGGGTAAATAAAAAAAAAGTTTTTTTTTCCGCTTTCTTTCTATGCAATCAGAGCTAGCTTTTAGCACATAAATGTTTTAGCCTTATGTTTTTCAGATAAGCAAGGAGGTTATTTCATTTACTTAACAGCACAGCATGAATTTTTGGATCCCATATAGATAACATTTATCTTTCTTTCAATACATGCTTTTGCAAAGACGGGCTTAATAAATAACGGCAGAGTGGATTTCTGAAAAAATATATTTTAGTTCTGTTGTTTGATAACTGCATGCATTCTCTATTTTCTAGGGTTAAATGTACGGGAGTAAAACATCCATTCTTAAAGGCATGACTTTTTAATTCTTTAAGGGGACAGCCTACTTTTAAGAATGGGAAAATGTAGAAATTTTAGTTCAACTTTCATAATTTAAAAAAAAATAATGAATGCATGCAGAAACACAATTTTTTTTCAGTTAACTACTATGACATTATTGATTAAAAATATTATTGTAGTTTATTATAAAGGTGATAATTTAAAAAATATTATTTTACCACACAATATTGTAAAAACAATTCAAGGGTACTTTCCCACTGCGCGCAAGATATCTCAATTAGAATTCCTTTGATCCTCATAATTTTTTTCTAAATTAAACAAAACATTATAATTAACAATCTAAACTAAAATGGTTTAATTATTTTCATAATTTAAATTTAAAAAAAATATTTAATCTAAAAGTTTAAATTATCATAAAATTTTTGATAGTTTTACAATCATAACTTTTTTTCTATGAAACACAACCATTTCATTTTAGTTCATTTTGTTCATTATATTAAAATAAATGCCTGAGAAAAATTTCAAGTTGATATCTTAAATAGTTTTTAAAATATCATGCGCGCAAACTTGAAAAACAGTGTTTTGAGAAAACGCCAATTAAAGTTCAAATTGTAGTTTTGGAACATAAATTTAATTTTTAAAAATTAAAAACATTTTCTATTGAAACATTTACTATTTAAAAATAATTTTACTGAGTATTTAAAATGATTAACCCAAAATATGTTTTAATATGGCTTAAGAAACATCAATCTAAAGAAAAGCTCGACAATTGTAAATATGAAAAAATATGTACATACCTTAACAAAAGATACATTTTTAGGATATAAAGGCACGAATATTGGTAAAGTACATTATTTGAAGTTATTTTAATAATTATATCCATGTATATATTTTTTTACTATGCAACATAAAAATTTGATTTTATTTCACTTTATGAACTTTTCGATTTAAAATTTTCCGCTTTCATGCACATTGCCTTCGTTTTCTTTTATTGCCTCAAACTGAGAACTGTTGAGCATTTTTCTGGCTCTTCGAGTTTCTAAATTAAATTCTGTACATTTCTTTTCTGCCTCTTTTATGCTTTTAGTGTCAACATTAGTTGCAGCTTCTACAGCATGCTGCCCAACTTGCGTTTACATTTTCCTTTTTATCTCAATAAATAATTGTCATACAGAAAAATGGTTGGTATCAATCTTTTTAGAATAAAGTAAACTATTTAATGAGATAAAAATCTCAAAATCAATTTTTGGGGCATTTTAAAAGTAGGCTGTCCCCTTAAAGAGTTAAACGTTTCATCCTTTGAGGCACGACTTTTGTTTCAGGCCTAAAAATTAGCTTTCTAAAGTATAAATACTCAAACTTTCAAGTAATCTTAAATCAAGCACTTTGATAATTATCCTTTTTTTCTCTATCAAATTTAACAATTAAAAAAATTGTTTTTTGAAAAAGAAATGTCAGATTTAAAGAAATGTTACTTTTAAAAACCGTACTTTTTTATTTTGCATATCTTTTTAAATCGTTTATACAGAACAGGGAATGATAAGTCCTTGGGTTTTAACAGTCACTTTTTCGAACACCGAGAAAAAATGGTTATAATAGTCATTCTTTACAGACTGGCTGCTGTTTGGCTTTCATCAAAATTGACTATAAACTGAAAACCAACGAGGAAGCATCTTAGTTAAATAAGTTGTCAAATTGTCAGTGTATTTTATTCTATGCTTTACTTACCTAAGACATTATGATTACTTTAAGCCTTTACAGTCTAACGTTAGAGTAGTGTGAAAAAATGCAATTTAAATTTAAAATACAAAATAAACATTTAAAATTGCCAATCTCAAACTTAGTCATTAGTTTAACAGTATAAAGGTACCATGTAATAGTACATAATTATGGTCCTTGTAGTTTACTTTCAGTTCAGTTTTGCTAGGTGTTCCGTTTATATGAATTATTTAATTTTTAGCACCAGGGTGCTATTAATTTCAACCTTGCTTTTTGTGTAGACACGATTTTGGTACATTTTTCGCGTCGAGTCACTTTTCAAGCGAGTTTGCCAGATAACGTGGAGGGGGGGACATTAATAAAATGTTGAAAGTCACACAAGGTTTGCAATTTTTTATAAATGATCGCTAAACTGGGTGCCAAAAAGCAACAATTTATTATAAATATATTTTGAGTATAGTTAGATAACGCCTGGCGAATATTGTAAAATAGTTTGAGTAAGCGATTTAAATATAGATTTTAATTCCGAAGCAGTGTTTTATAGAAGAGAGAAGACAAATGCGGTACACATCATGGATTATGATACACTTTCCAAATGGTATTTATAAAGGTGAAGTATAGTCTGACTATGCTTGGCGAAAATGGTTAAACAGTTTTGGTAAGCGATTTCAATGTAGATTTCTATTCCGAAGAAGTGTTTTATGGAACAAGGAAGGAAAACACGGTACACTCATGTGTTAGGGTACCCATTCCAAACAGCATTTAAAATGTCTACGGGATATAGTTAGAATATACCTGGAGAAGATTGTAAAATAGTTTCAGTAGGCGATTTTAAGATAGATTTCGATTCCAAAGATGTGTTTTACGGTACAAGCAAGAGTTGATTCCTATTTTAACGCCCCCGCTCTCGCCAACCTAAAAAATCCCGCACTTTGGCGAGCTTTGCAGTCATGGGTCTCTAGGACATATGCACAAGTTTCAACGCTCCCAAAAGAACTAGATGAAAACTAAATTGTTCTAATTAGCGATCAACGCACCCGTTAAGGAATTTGAAGACACTTCATTATTAAAACTACATTCATTGGCAACCCAAAATAAATAAAAATGTAACGGAATGCTTTACTTACAGGTTATTAAAAATCGCCATTTTAATACTAAATTACGATGGCCACATCGATACAAAAAATCGTCGTGGTAGCTCCATATGCTTAATGATCGCCACCTTGGCGAGAGTCGGGGCGTTCAAGGAGGAATCAACCCAGAAAGAGAAACACGGCACACTCATGGATTATGATGGACATTCGAAACAATATTTAAAACGGTGAAGTATAGTTGTAATATATTTGGCAACAATTATAAAACAGTTTAAGTAGGCAATTTTAAGATAGATTTCGATTCCAAAGATGGCTTTTATGAAACAAGGAAGAAAAATACGTCCCAGTCATGAATAATGATACACTCTCCAACTGAATGGAATAAGGAAGAAAAATAGGGACGACGTATAAACTATGATATGCTTTTAATACAGAGCACTTTGGTGCGTATTTAAAATCTGTAAGTGTTTCAGATTTTCTTCCCTTTTTTTTAAAGTAAATTTTACCTCATATCATAAACACCAGTTATTTATTATGTTCTTGCAAATAGTTATTACATTATATTACTATACAGTTTGATATGATCTGATATTGAATTCATAAACATGTAGATAAAAATGAATTAAGCAAAGATTATTTTAAAAAACATTCTTAAAGGAAAAAAAGGAAGAAAATCGCTTCCGGGCATATACCTCGATCTTTTGTATCCGTTCATCACCTTTATCCCTAGGGGGCGCCTTCCTCCATCATTCGTTTCTATGAAGTTTTCTATTCCTTGATTAGATTTCTTTTCGACTCCCGTAACATCATTAAAGCTGATGCTGTTTCCCAAGTTGCGGATAATAATGCAGAAGCATTCCCTCCCCTCAACTCGACCCAATGGAAAAAAAAAAAAAAATCGAAATAATAACCCGGAATGAGCTTTCCAAACTGGCGATACTCTCCTCGTTAATAGGGCTTACACTGATTACCGTATATTCTTTATTATTATTTTTTTTTTCTTTTTTTTTTTTTTTTTTTTTTGACAGACGATTTTAACTCATATTAGTGTTCCAATGTTATAGTTATGCTGTAAAAAAAAAAAAAAAATATTGAGGTTGTTCCATATGCGACTGGGTTATCAGCGAGTCAAAGTTTTGGCCAAATAATGTGTTTAGTTTACTTATGTAATCTTGAGAGGTCATTAGTTTGCCTGATGTAATGCCTCCACATTAAGACCACTAAGCAGTGCCCCAAGATTATTTAGGAGAAAGAGGAAAAGAAAAGTGCTTTAGAGAACGTTCCAAGAAATGTTAGAATCACACTCAGAAATGCTTGTTTATCTCGATGTCTGCTAATTGATAACGTTTTATTATTTGCTTTAAATCGAGTTTTATTTTGCTTTGATCATCTTTTATATTGCTTTAGTTTGAAATGGGGGAAGAAGTGATGGGTGATTACCAGATGCTGATTAAAGTTGTTTTTGATATTGCATTGCTGCTTTTAGTTATGAACGCTAAACGGCAAAGCCTGAAATTAGTTTTGGACAGAAAAAAAGTAGCATTTTTTTTATGCATCAAAGTATGTTTTAAGTTTAGTTAGATAGTTTATTTAAAAAAGAAAGTTCTAGAATAAAGTGGAGAGATACAAAGAGAGACAGAAATGTGCGTACCCATAAATACAAGGTGCGTCCAAAAAGTTCGATGAATGGTTCCACATTTTAACCCTTTAAGGCGCAGTGATCCCGCTCTGGAAACACCAAACTCTGACGTTTTGACTGTTGCCAGTCACGAAGAATGGATTTGATTTCTATAAAAATAGTTGCGGGTGACATAGCTCCACGAGAATCCTTTACTTTTTAGCACGTCATTTCCCGTAAAAAAAAATGGTCACGATTCTTTTTAACAGCACTGACATCTGCTGAAAAATGGAAGAATGCGAGAACATCCGGATAGATTGCCCAATGCTGAAAAAAGGGCAGCCGTTGCCATCGAGCACAGCCAGCTGTCGTCAAAAAAGGTCTCTAGATCTGTGGCACGCGATGAACGTTTCGATCGTCCGCCATCTTGCTGGTAGTTAAGTCGAGCGATGGCAACGGCTGCCCTTTTTTCAGCATTGGGAAAGGGTTGCGCCTCAAAGGGTTAAAGACCGCACTATCTGCCATGTTGCGCTCACGCACACGCAGTGAAAGACAAGGTAACAAATGACCCCTAGCGCCCAAATGAGGACAGTTAAATGTGTGCTATGATCAGTTTAACGCAGTCAGTGTGAAAAGGCATGCCATTGCGAAATGAGCGATGCCTGAGCATCAAGTTTTGCTTCAAATTAGGCGAAATGGCGACGGAGACACATGAAATGATAATGAAAGTGTATAATGTAGAAGCCGTGAGTAAAAGTGCGCTTTGGGGGGCTTTAAACGTTTTAGAGACGAAAGGGAATCTGTCGTAGGTAAGCTTCTTGAGCCAATTCTTCTACATCCTCTATATTCTCCAGATCTGGTACTTGCAGTCTTCTTGCCCTCCCTCCCCCAAAGAACTCTTGGAAGATCTAAGCATCGCTGACAAAGTGTGGCAGTGAGAACAGATCCAACAAGATGTGACAACGGTGCTTTGAGAAATTCAAAAAAAAGAAAAAAAAGCAGTTTCTGACAGTTTCGAAACTGATGTCAAAAGTGTGTTGCAGCTAATGTTGGTTACATTGAAAGCTAGTAAAGGTATTTTGCTTGTAACTCTTGTTTCCTCTATTTTATTACACCTATTCTATTTTATTTTCACCGCACACACAAAACTCTTTTGGTATTAATATAGCATTATATAACATACTTCATTTTACAAGTGGGATGAAATCGTATGAAACTATGAGAGTTTAGATGGTTTCACGTAGAAAGAGAAGTATAAAATTTTAGAAATGACTATACAACTTTACTTTGTTTTCACTGTCAATGCGTGTAAATAACGACAAAAACTGTGAATGTTTTCCGAAAAATTAAAACGAAATAACTCCTATAGCTGAAATATAAAAATCGCAGTTGTCTTAAAATTAAATTGGTAAGACTTTTTTTAATAGTTACAGTTCAACGATTACAGCTTTGACGCTTTTAGAGATTCTAACTTTTGTCCTAATTAAGACACAATTTAGAACCTCTAAAAGTTTTACTCTCTTGGATAACTTGTTCTTCTTCATTCAAAAATTCAAGAAGGTACAATGCTAGGAACAAAAGCAGAATCTACACCATTACATCTTTACAGCTCGAACTAATACGTTGAACTTTAGCGTATACGCTGAACATGCAGAACATACGTTGAACTTCGTCAAGGAAAAGGTAGAACTAAACCCTTTTCCTCTATCATTGTCTAGTGAACTCTTTGTAAATGTATGTAAAAACTATTTTACTTTTTTAGCCCTTATCTACGATGTACAGGGGGTTTAAACTAATATTCTACAACGGTATCAAGCCTTCATTCTCCTCGATCCAGAGGTCCACATATGTGTGCCTTTGCGTTTCCACTGTTAAAACGATCCTTTAAGATTTTTCGTAGTTTTAAGCTGTCGTACACGTACATCCTTGGATGCTTTAATTTTGTATGAAATGATTTTAACTCATAAGAATGTATAAATTATAAACATGGACTCATACATTTTATTTTTGTTTGCCGTTACACAAAAGAATATTTGAATGTTATTGAAATTTTTTAAGTTGAGCTTGTGATTTTTTTCTTCAAATTTCATGTAGCTCAAAAGAATTTGTAGGACATTATTTATCCTTAAAATTTTCTTGACAATCTTCGTTTATGGGTGATACAAACTTTTTACTACTGAAACAGGGATAGGGAATTAGGTTTTTTTCGAAAAAATATCGTAAAATACGTTTTCCACTTGTCGTTTTTAAAAGTAGTAATTTTAAAAAAATAATTATGAGACTGTTCTTTAATTTGAGATGCTATATTTATGTCGGGACTGAAGAAGTTATGCCTTTAGTGCACCAGACTTGTTCTACATGCTGATAAATTGCACCACTACCTGAATTATATGCGAAGAGGAGAACATTTTTTACTTTTTTTGTATTTTTCTAAGATATTTGGAGGGTTAAAACTAGCATTCTACAACAGTAGCAAACTTAAGGTTACAGCGCTCCTGTCTTGTTCTGCATGCTCGTAAATTTGATCAACTTTCCAGCGGACGAAAAAATGTACTCTCTAACGATAAAAAGTAAAGTAAAAAAAAAGAGCCCGAGTACTTAGAGTATTTTCATCTGACAAAAACTCACCATTAAACTTACTTTCTAAAAAAGAGAACGAGAACAGATTAAAAGGGAACTCTCTTCTCTCCTAACTCGTAACTCTCGTGTGGAAGTAGTCATCAGCCTCTCCGATGATGCGCACGAACCACAAAGAGAAAAACTGCCACCATTCAGCGAAGTGGAGCAGAAGGAGAACAACCCCAGGGGTGATGAACAGGGGTTGAGGGACACAAAGCCTCATCTGCCTGTCCTTTGCCACAAAAAAATAAAATTGTATTTATCATTTATTTTTTATGTACTTATCTCGCTATGAGTAATATAATTTTTTTTTTTTTTTTATGTTCGGTGGCTGCGAGACAGTGTCTTCGAATTTTGGACCCCTTAACAATTTGAGGCGCAACCCTTTCCCAATGCTGAAAAAAAGGGCAGCCGTTGCCATCGCTCAACTTAACTACCAGCAAGATGGCGGACGATCGAAACGTTCATCGAGTGCGGCGCGTTCATCGCATGAGGCTGTGCGCGGGCACAGCCAGCTGTCGTCAAAGAAGGGTCTCTAGATCTGTGGCACGTGATGAACATTTCGATCGTCCGCCATCTTGCTGGTAGTTAAGTCGAGCGATGGCAACGGCTGCCCTTTTTTCAGCATTGGGAAAGGGTTGCGCTTCACAGGGTTAATTAAAAAAAAATGAAAATATTGAAAACAAAAATGTTATCCAAACAAGTATATCCTCTTAACTTTTTCCGGCTAAAAGTTTTCCAGTTTCTCATGTATCAGATTTATCGGGCCTCTTTGCCTGGAATCACAACACATCTTTATGTAACCACTCACGACATCACTTACTATTAGCACATATCTTCTGTCAGCCACGTAACAGCTGTCCAAGATTTTTTTAAAAACTTGCTTTTGCCCTAGTGGAACGAAAATGAGTTAAGAGTTCCTCCAGTCGTTAAGCCTCGTATAAAAGTCACTCGCGTGCTCTGTGTTATCAGCTGGAAAATAGAGGGAGGTGTAAAAAGCTAAAAGCCATGAGCGGGAGAGTCAAAAAGGAGACAAAAAGCGAAAAAAAAAGTTTTTTTTTTTTTTTTAATGCACAGTTTAGCTGATTTTAGAAGGGCGTGCAGATAATTCAGGATCAACATGTTTTTCACTTTTTTAAACCTACAATAATATTTTTTTTTTTTTTTCACACAAACGACAACAGAATGAGTTAATATAATTTTTAAAATAGTTTCTGAGTTTATTTGTCACTCATATTTTTGTTATAAGAGATTTTAAGACAGGGTATGCTTTGATTTTGTTATTAATTCAGTTGGTTCGCTTAATGTAAATAAATGTGTTTGTATGAGGAATTGGACATGAATGCTAATATTACAGTTTAGAATGGAACATCGTGAAACATTTCTTTTATTTTTATTTTTCAGAAAACTGTATTTTATAAGTAACACTTGATTTTGGATTAGATATATATTCGTATATATTCGTATTTATTTTTATTTTACTTATTTTATTTTTAATTTAATTTTTTTAGTTTTAGCTTTCAGTTGATTAGTGATTATCAACTAAAAAAAGCCTGTTGTTCTGTAGCTTATTTTATTTCAAATAATATGCCCTAATATAATAATAATGTGCTCCTTTTGATTCAAATATTCTTGACGGTTCCATTTTAGTCTTTGCTTTCATCGTTGCGAAAACGCAACTGTGAAAAATATCGTCTTCCGATGATAAAAATAAACAAATAGATAATAATAATGGTTTTTGAATTTTAGGTTGAAATTCCCAGAGGTTTTAGGCTCTAACTCCACTAATTTTCTTCCTCAGCTTAGAAAAGAAAGTAGTTAATAGTAGAGATGTAACGAATATTCGGCCACTATTCGGTATTCGGCCTATTCGGCTGTTTTGCCGAATATTCGGTAAGCCGAATCTTCCGTTGGCCGAATACTGAACAGGTATTCGGCCGAATAGTTGTGGCCGAATATTGCTACATATCCGGCTGAATAATTACAGAAAAAGAGAAAAATATTTTTTAATGCATTTACAAATAATACTGCTTAGTTATACTTCAATGAGTTAATCTCATATAATAAAATATCCTAAGTCATTGTATTTTAAGCTGAATGAAATATAATCTAACGCATTAATAATATTACTTAAATGCAGACTTTTCTATACTTGGTAACACTACTTGACTTGATTTTTTAATTTCTTTATTGGGTGGGCGTAGAAGGAATTTTTTCAGATCCTTAATTACAAATATAATTTTGAAAAGCTGCTAAAGCCCAAAACATGATGTGATTATGCATATAGTCATTCTTAAGTGGTGAAATGGCAGTCAAAGCATTCAACTTCGAAAAGATTCAATCTTCAGTAGAGGGAAAATTCTTCAAATTGGCATTTTAATTGGGGAAAAAAAGAGGTGTGGGGCCCTTCTGAAAATAATTTGGTTAACAGAAATAACTTTTTGCAATGTATGGGTTTAAATATATTCGATGAAAAAAATATTTAAAGCAAAACTGAAGTAATTTAAATGCCTTTTTCGTGTTAAAAGAATACCGAATTAAACGATACACGAGAAAAATAAAATCCTCAATGTTTTTGTAGGCGTCTAATGTTATTAATTGGATTCCATATTTTAACTTACATTTGTGTTTATGTACATTTAAAGTCTCTGCTGCTATTAAATACACTCTATTTACACAATAATTAAACACAAAAACATTTTATTTTAAATACTTTTTTTTTTAAGGTTAAGCAATTTTTGCTTGGGTTAAAATTAGAAACAGTGTATGAAATTGCATAATATATTATCAGAACCCCAGTACTATTTTCTGTTAACCGATTTTTTACTTCAAATACTTTTGAGCTAAACTATCGCGTTCACACCATTAAAGGGTGTGTGATTTGGCGATGCCACTTCTTTCCCAGCGGGGGAGACTATTATTCCCCTCTTTTCCTTTCAAAGTAAAAATATGTATACCCCGAATGCAACATTTTGACTACGACGGATAAAGTGAGATTCATTTCATCCTTTTATATACGAACGGTCATCTGCAGTCTCTACTCCCAGAGCGGTCGTGCAAGTAGTAAAGCTTCACAAGATGAAAATAAATAGTGGCCACTGGACACACACAAGAAGCACGTGAAATACTGTACTGTGCCAGTGGACCTATTGGTTTGGGGATAAGAGCAAAGTCGTGTCCAAGATTTGAAGCACGGTCATGAGGTGTGAGTGGGGGGGAGGGCATGAAAATATTATTCAACTCCAATGATTTACAAGAAAATGAGAGAGCAAGTCATGACTATAGCTCGGATTTTGATGACCTAAAATATCCCTAAAAATGCCCTTAAAATAAAAAATGTCCTAATAACTAAACAAAAATTTCAATGTAAACAAGTAATTCATCACTAAAAATACATTTTGTTTCATTAAAACACATTTATTTAAAGAAACTAGATGTAACGTATTAATATGTAAAGTAAATATGCTGAAATAATAAAAGATAAAGAAGAAAGAAAAAAAAATATATTTACACCTGACTATATATTGACATCTAGCTAAAATATATTAAAAGAAACTGAGATAAATACTCGTATTCACTAAAATTTGTAAATGAAAATGCTAAATGCTAAACTGCCAAAATAATAATTAATGATTATAGTTAGGCTTGCCAGACGTCCCGGTTTGACCGGGACAGTCCCGGTTTGCAGACAAAATCCCGGTGTCCCGGCCGGTTTACTTCACGTCCCGGTAAAAATTAAATTTGTTTATAGATGACAAAAAAATAATCAACTGTGAAGGATTATTTGGGATAATTAGTACTTTGTCATTTATTTGACTGTACTGTATAAAAAGTGAAGAAGAGTGATGGTCTGCTAAGAATTATTGTTCAAATTTTTATTCCTTATTCAAAGTATTTCTTCTTACTTAATTAACTTATAAATATTAACATATAAGAAATAAAATGTTTAAATTTATATGCTTGTGTCATTTATTAATACCCCTGGTTTATGTTCCGAATCAGTAACCATTTATTCATAGCATTGAGAAGAAACTACCCTCTAAAACGCTCCAGAAACCTCCAAGGGTGTGTAATTCTCGGGGTCGTCGCCTTCCCCGGGGGTCCGGTAATGTACCCTCGTGGAAAAAATGTAAATGTGGTGTTATGGCCAATTATCTGCTAGAGGGATCTAGGTCGAGAGTGGATTGACCTACATGGGGGTCTTTCTAAGGTATCCTAAACCGTACTTACGCGAAATTTCGGAAAAAAACCACGGAAAACTTCGAACGGTTAGGTCGGCGAACGCGGCCTGGTTTTGAACCTGGCACCTTCCTGGCACGCGTTGAGAGCATAAACGCGTTTAGTCATGGGTCGGGCAAATGTATCCTTGATCTTGAATACCCGGGAGGCTGGGGGCATTCCGGTGTCCCGTTTGAACATTTCAGAAATCTGGAAAGCCTAATTATAGTTAATGTTTAAGTTTCAAAACGCTATTAAAAAAGAACCACTGATCAGAATGACGTCAAATTTTAAAGAAATATTATTGAAGAATGATAGATATTGAAGAAAATATATATATTTGACGTCATTCTGATTAGTAGCCCCCCCCTTTTTTTTAAATAGCGGTTTTTTTTTTTTTTTTTTTTTTTTTTTTTCAAAACGCTATTTAAAAAAATCCAGTTATCAGAATGACGTCACATTTGAACGGAATATTATTGAAGAAGAGGCAAAGCGTATGGCATAAGAAATAAAAAAGGTCCGAATATTATCAGAACCATCTGTTGCTAAAATTTCGAACTATTTTTTTTTTTTTTTTCTTATGCTGTAGCGCTTTCCCTCTTGATTGCTTCAAATACTCTTGCTTCAAATTTGACGTCATTCTGATCAATGGCTCTTCCTTTTATAGAGTTTTGAAACTTAAATTTTAATTATAATAACCCTGTATATTGACACCTTTTTCTCTGTATATAGCCATAAATTTGAATACGCTTCAAAATTTCAATTTCATGAAATTACAAAGTCAGAATTACATTGCATTGTTAAGTGCTCTTTAATATTTTCAGACGTGAAAGAACGTCTTTAGTCTGGAAGTAAATTTTTATATTACTTCACTATTCTTGGTTTAAATAATTAATAGTAATTTATATAGGTTTTTTAAACTGAAAATAGTTTGCAGAAGATATTGAATGTTAATTAAAAAATAAAAATTCCTTGAAAAATTTTACATTTCTATAAAAAAAATGACCGAAAATTTAAAAAAATAAAATAAAATGCAAAAACATAATGCCCCAAAATCTGAAAAAACACCATAAATTTTTTTAAGTGCAGTAACAGAGTAAAAAAGCTGAATATGGAAAAAAAATAATAAATAAATGCAGATGTCATCAGAATCCGGGCTTTAGCCCTGACGACCAAAAAAAAAGGGAAACTGCTGGTTAGTTTTAATGATTGTCCGTTTAAAATTTCATGATGAATGATGTCAGTAAGAATACAAAGAATAAATTGACGTATTAATTAATAAAGAGAACTTTAAAAGGAAACGCATAAAATGTGTTCAAAAATTACCAAAGCATGCATAGCTAAGTTTTTAATAATTTGAGCCTGAAAAAATATTGAAATGCAACTTACACATTTTTTTTTCTCAACTGAATCAAGTGCTTTATTAATTAATTCATTATAAGAAATTAATTTGAATAAAAATTTAAAAAAGTAGCTAATGCATGTGTTAATTAGAGATTAATGAGATTCGCACAGCAATGTGGGTCTTCCTGTTATTAATCACTTTCAGCATTGCTATGTGATTATAATTCGTCTTCGAGTAAATTACTCCCATCGAAAGTTTGCCTCGTGATTGTAGAGTCGCCTTATATAATCATTAATGATCTTATATAGTAGGGGCTTTCGGTGGCGAACACAGCACCTATAATATAAAACGAATCTTAAACGGTATGTATCTTGGATTTAAATTGACATACGAACAACAGGAACATATTTTACTTCTCAGTAAATGATCGTTATTACTCTAATGAGTTAAATGTTCTTTTAAGGGATGATCTATGCATATTAACCCTTTAACGCGCAGTGTTCCCGCTCAGGGAACACCAAACTCTGACGTTTTGACTGTTGCCAGTCTCACAGAAGAATAGATTTGATTTCCATAAAAATAGTTGCGGGTGACATAGCTCCATGAGAATCCTTTACTTTTTCAGCACGTCATTTCCCATAAAAAATTGTCACGATTATTTTTAACAGCACTGACATCTGCTGAAAAATGGAAGAATGCGAGAACAGCCGGA
Source organism: Cheiracanthium punctorium (assembly GCA_038373885.1). Taxonomy (NCBI): domain Eukaryota; kingdom Metazoa; phylum Arthropoda; class Arachnida; order Araneae; family Cheiracanthiidae; genus Cheiracanthium; species Cheiracanthium punctorium. Next base: position 274,788 of record JAWZYV010003979.1, on the reverse strand, counting down.
TAGATTGCCCAATGCTGGAAAAGCGGCAGCCGTTGCCATCGCTCGACTTAACTACCAGCAATATGGCGGACGATCGAAACGTTCATCGCGTGCCACAGATCTAGAGACCCTTTTTTGACGTCGGGTCTCTAGATCTGTGGCATGCGATGAACGTTTCGATCGTCTGCCATCTTGCTGGTAGTTAAGTCGAGCGATGGCAACGGCTTCCCTTTTTACAGTATTGGGAAAGGATTGCGCCTCAACGGGTTAAAGCAAACATAAGTTTGGAGGATCAATAATTATTCTTTCTTTCAACCTGATGTTTGACATCGGCATGTTAAATAGAAAGCCAAAATATAAACTTTCATCAGTTTTCAATTCAATTAATTTTCTATGAGTTACGAGTAGTGAAATCTAATGTTAAAGATACATTTTAAATTTATAGGCATAAAAAAATAACTTTCTTTCATTTTTTTCTTTAATAATTTATTAACGTCTAATGACAGTGAAAACATCTTTTTGTGATATATCTTTGTCATATAATCATGAACTATTAAATCGTATTTCAAAAAATTATAAACATCAACATAGATAAACTTTTCTTTCACTGAAATCCGTTTATGATGAAACTCCCAAAAAATTAAGTTTTGGTTCTATTGGTAGAGTAGAACCTAAACTTATCTTTTAATATTTTATTTATATATAGTTTTGAAAATTTCCAATACAGTTAAAATTTAACCTTTGCCAGATTCCACGATTCTCTTTTTTATTACACTTCTCTTTTTGATGACGCGGTTAAATACTGGCGCAGTCAGTCTCCAATCGGTAAATTGTTCTATTTTTACCGTAGAGCCGTACGTACGTAAAAAAAACGTTAATTATCAAAGTAAATAAGGGTCAGGAAATCAATTAAGCAGCTAAAAAATAATGATTAAAATTGCAAATATCAGCATCATGGCACCTTTCATGAATCAAGTTTTTAAATGATTGCCTTTAAAATTGGGCTCTCTTGTTACATTTTTAGGTACTGCCTCATTCACTTATTTCAACAAGTAATGCTCAGATGAAAGGCTTGAAACTATATAAAAACATTTTTAAGGAGTAATTCCATGAAAAATAAATCAAAAAGGGGGGACAGGAACAAGAAGTGACTATTGAACTGCAGCAGGTCAGTTTTCTTAAAATTCCGTAAACTACTTGAAACTTTCTGTTCAAACCAATTCGATATTAGCCTTCCTACTACAGAAAGAAATATGAATAAGAAAATATTTAGAGTTTTATTTTCTTGAAGACCGCAGGAAAGATAGAAGCAAAGTCTAATAGGAGTAACCCAAGAACGAGAATATTTTTGCAGAAGTATTTTAAAGAATATATAAGGAATTTAAATAATGAAATTCTTATTTTTTTTTAAATCCACAGATCCCCAACAAGTATATTTTTTATGGAATTAAAAGAATGCATAGGTTATCTGGATTATGAAAATCCCCCAAAACTGGATGTTCCATATATTTAGCCCAATGTACCCGCAATTTAATCTCCTGTAAAAAACGGAAATTACTTAGAAAGATATTTTTTAATTCATCCAAAATCGCCATTGCTTCAGTATGCAACAAACTACTATAAATTATTTTTATTCCCTGTATCTTTCCTTTCATTTTATTTATTTATTTATTCTTTTTCCGTTAAGCACTCCATTGTAACCTTTCTCAATATTTGCAAGCCTCCCCGATCCCTCTCTCCAGCGGACACATCGGTGTCCCAACTTTCCAACCGCAAAAACCACCTTTTCATCCACTTAGTGTTCTCTAACATCGTCTCTGAGATCCTCTTCTTTTTTTTTTATTCCCCCCACCCCCTTTTTCTAATTTGAGAGCTTCGCAGGACACAGTTTTGCTCTCAGCGCCTAATGCACATACGGAGAAGTGCCTTCGCTCCCGGCCGGCCATTCTACGACTTTCCTCGGCGACGATTTATCCTCATTTTCCGTCGCTTGTTGCCGGATTCTGTGTTTCAGGCCAAAAATGGGGAAGCGGTTTCTTTTTTTTCTTTTTCTTTTTTCACTTCACTTTGGGCAATCGCTTTCAGGGGCGTGTAATCCATTTAAGCCGTGACTTTTATGTACTTAGAGGAGAGAAGAAAGAAAAGCGCAAACTTGGTTATTATTATTTTTGCTTTTTTCTTTTTTGGATATATATTTTCTTTTTTACTTTCTGAATGTTTAAAGTTTACCCATAAAGTTATATTTATCTGCATGGAAAGGAAAGAGTTCGGTGCCAGCATCGGTCACTTGCTGCGCATACGTCGAGACTGAACTGAAAAAGATTTCTATCCTGTTCTCGTTATTGGCAAAATATAAACTTTACATCTGTTTGTGAATGACCACGCGTGGATTGGATCCTATTTTAATGTGAGTGTAAGCCTGCTGACTTATCGTACATTTTATTGATCTTGTCAAATGGAACTTAACCTTTTGAGGTGCAACCCTTTCCCAATGCTGAAAAAAAGGGCAGCCGTTGCCATCGCTCGACTTAACTACCAGCAAGATGGCGGACGATCGAAACGTTCATCTCGTGCCACAGATCTAGAGACCCTTTTTTGGCGACCGCTGGCTGTGCCGGCACAGCCAGCTGTTAAAGCCCAAAAGTTAACTAATGGAAGATTAGTTAACTTTTGTTAACTAATCTTCCATTTTTCAGCAGATGTCAGTGCTGTTAAAAATAACCGTGACCAATTTTTTTACGGGAAATGCTAAAAAGTAAAAGATTTTCGTGGAGCTATGTCACCCGCAACTATTTTTATAGAAACCCAATCTATTCTTCGTGACTGGCAACAGTTAACACGTCAGAGTTTGATGTTCCCAGAGCGGGAACACTGCGCGTTAAAGTGTTAAAACATCCTTTTTCTTGTGTGTTAACATTAGCCATACCAGTGTGATAACACGTACATTTTGTGATTTAGTTTCCCATTAGACTTCTATTATCAGACAAAAATTAGAATAAAACGCAAGGTGTAAATTGTCCTTGAATACTTTGGAAGTAAAGATGCAACATCGATTTTATTATACCAATGTTTTATCTATTGATGTATTGAAACCTATGTTTGTTTGGCATTGATGTTTTTTCACATAGTCGATTGTATATATGCTTTATCAGCATTTACGGTATATACTTAACCAGTTTTTGTTAACTAAGGATGTGACATTGATGTTTTCAAAACACCGATGTTTGTAAGCTTTACAAAAGGTGGTTAAGGCTGTTCTTCGAAAAAAAAGAACTCTGTTTTTGGTCTTGGTACACAAATTGAAATAAACTAATAGCACCATGGTCTCCAAAAAATTCCAGATGGTTCTTCATAAGCTGTTTTACACACTACGATAAGCGAAAACGCTCTGGCTTTTGTGAAATTTTCAGAAAAAATTCTTAAACATGGATTTGAGCTGCAAGATCTTTCGAAGAGTGACACGCTTTGCGAAAATTTCCGATTTTTAAGAAATTTTACTAAAAGTATTGAAACTGATACAGATTGGCCTGTCTTCGCAGTATGTAATACAGCTTGTAAAGAGACAGTTTCAAAATTTTGAAGTGCCTGGCATAATTATTTTATTTGTAATTATGTACCAAAATCACATGATTTTTTCGAATAACACCGTTAAGTATATTCTGTACATGTTGATAAAGCATAAAGTATACACGCATCTTAAAAACATCGATGTCAAACAAGCATCGTTTTCAATACAGCATTGGATTAAACATCTGTATATTTTAAAAAACATATGTCGCATCCCTACATTCGGAAGATGCCAGTATATAATAGTATATACCAAGTAAGGTCAGTTGACTCTTGAAATGATTAGCCATTAGTAAATTTTCAGATTTTATTGCGGTAATTATAGACAATTCATTTTACAAAATGCATAGCTTGAAAATTATATTTGACTTATAAATTTTCTTAAAAGATCAATAAATTATTCGTAAAAAAGCAGAGAATTCGCCGTTAATGATACGCTTTTGACTTAGATAAAAAGTCCATTCTACTGTTAGTTTCCCAGTTTGGCAATACTTGCATAATATTTTTATTCTCCTTTAAATATGTTTGAGTGATATTTGTATGAACAATTTTCCTTTCGAACATTCAATGGAAAAGTCAATGGAAAAACACATAAATCAATCCTACAAAATAGGCCAAAACATTCTCACGTATTTTAATATTTTTGAGACTCCATTTACTCTTGTGCCTCAACATCTTAGAATGTATCCTGTCACCAGTATATTTTTTATCGAATGCCGTGTAGATTGTTTTTACCGTTGAGTTTCATTAACTTTTTCATATTGCCCTAATTAATAAATGGATCTTTAAAAAACTGCCACATTTCACTTGCTCCTAACATCCAAAATTTATACCAACTTATAGAAAGCGAAAATTGACTGAAAAATGACGAAAGCTCAAAACAAACATCATACTGAAATTAAAGTATTCGATATTCTAAGAAATATAAGCATTTAATGCAAAATAAATCTACTCCCCACCCGCGAACAATATGACCTTTTTTTAAATTAGATATGCATCAATGTAGTGGACAACTTACGCAAAAAAAAAATATATATATATATATATATACTTGAACATCATCAACTTTTTTTTTAACCTAAGATACAGAGAACTGCTTTTCTGACGCTATCTGAGTGAAGCTTTTCTGCTGAGATTTTATATGAAAAGTGCGAGCGATTTTTCGTATTCATACAGAGCAGCGTTGTTTGGAAAATAAAAGTTTTATACAAATATTGATCAAAAGTTTTTGGTAATCCTTTCAGGTAGTGATTCTGCCACTGACTTTATGTAATCCAGTTTAGCTATCGTATAATTTATTATGATAACTGATGTTTGTGGAAAAGTCCAGAATCATTTTGCATTTTCTTTCTTTCAGAATCGAAGTGGCGATCACTGAGTCGTCGATATCTTTTTGAATTGCTCAAGAAAACAACAAAATTATTGGTCATTTACAGCATTTTATGGTATCAAAATAATTTTTTGTTTTGCTTTCAGCTCATCGGTGATTCAGCTGTAAAAAAAATTGAAAATTCAAGCATTGTCAAAGTTACAATAATTTACCATTTTGTTTAAGTAAAATTAAAAAAGGGAAAAAATGCCTTAAAATAGAATGTGTATCATATTATTTGTTATCACTTTTATTTTCAGGAGAATATTATATAATTCCCTTTTCTCGTCAAATAAAAACTCCATCTGTCCTTATTTTTTATTCATTTATTTTATTATGTTTTTTTTAATGCCACATTGCCGTTCCTACCTATGAGTGACTGTCACTGCATGTGGTTTTTGCGACACTTATACGCATGCTTGCAGATATTGGTTGCGAGACAAAATGACCTATGATCTCTTCTTTATTCGTAATTCCACAAACGGCGAAACAGATCAGCTTGCATTGCCGGGTATGGATCGGCAGCTGCTGAATTTCTCTTTTGTAGATTTTTGTTTAATATTATTTATTTATTTGTTTTTTATTTCGATTCTTTACTATGTGGCAAGATTTGCATTAATTGATCTATTCATTTGAATAATATTAAAAATGAAAAAGATCTGGCAGAATTCTGAAACTTCATGACTCATTTTTTTTAATGCATGTGAAATTACGGTAATTCGGCATGTAAAATTACGGTATTTTTTATATGAACATTTTGAGAATCAACTAAATTATAAAAATGAGGAAGATAATTGGGAAAATAAAATTTAGACTTTTGTGCTAGTCTAAATTACAGCTAAAATGAAAGTAAAGCTGGTAACGGGCATCATTCCAACGCATTGTATATGCCTGATACTAAATCTAGACTTTGTTAATACAATACTTTTGCTTACTCAATATTTTTGCTTTTATAGTTAATAACGAAAAATATTGTTGTCCGATTTTAAATGAGTTTTGTGAGGGTTTTTTTTTTGTGTATTGTTTTCTGAAAAAGTACTGAAGTTAAAGAGATTCAACAGTTTCAATTATTTATTATTTTATTTCATTTTTAATTTTCATCAATTTATTCGCATTTCAAATTTCGACATGAGCTTAGGTCTGAAAATTAAAATTTTATTGATTTTCTGTTAAACCATTTGACTGGTTCAAGCAGTTTTTTTTTTTTTTTTTTTTTTTTTTGTAACATTATCGAAAATTGTTTACGTTATAACAAGGCAAAATAGTATCCTTGAAGGAAAATTTAGGGAAGAAAAGATCATTACAGTTTTCTGAGATGAGTCCATCTTGGAATTCATCCGAGGATCTGGGTGGTTTTAATAGTAGAACATTAAAACCACTAATTATTTTACAACGCGGTTTTTTTAAGAACAAAAATTACAAAAGTTTTCTTTTACATTTCACTATATTGTTACGCCTTGCGATTATATTGTTATATTAAAAATACAAAATTTTCATTAGAACTCTTCTTCGTCGTCCAGCTCTGTCGGCCACTGCAGAATGCCTTCATAAAAGTCTTCTAAATCCCCCGGTATGCGTTGTCTTAACTTTTCTCAGCTTTTCAATTTTAATTCCTTGATCGGCAGTTTTGAGGAGTAGCATGGAAATTCTTTAACAGTACGAATGTTTGGGCAGCAAGTCATGTGTTTTTCGCCAGGACGGAAACTAAAATATCAGTCCTTCTCGCTTAAAAACTATAGATCTACATTTGTACACGAAAAAAAGAAGCGAAAAGGTCAGTTTTGGAAAAAAACCTTGAGATAGGCGTTTTGCGAAAATTTGCTCTATTCATGTATTTTCTAAATCTGATAATCAATTAACTCGATCAAATCATATTAATCTGAATGTTCATGATTTTGCAGCTTACTAACTCACTATACACTGCAAAAAGAGTCTCTTAAACTGGCAGAAAAAAAAAACTGTCAGCCAGGACGCCAGTTTATTTCCGTATATTTTACAGAATTCTTCTGTATTTTTTTCCGTATACGGAAGATTTATGTAAAATAAACTGTGAACCTGTAAAATTTACGGAAGATTTTTGTTAATAAAAAAAAATTAAAAAAAAAAAAAAACGGAAATAATCTGCGTCCTGGCTGACAGTTATTTTCTGTAAATTTGACAGACTTTTTTGCAGTGTATAAATGTTAATTCAATACACTTCTGATCTTAAATAAGTTTATCTTATTTCAAATAAGTTGTTTTTTCTTTCGTTTAATTTTTTTCATGTATTGTTTAATTTTTTTAATGTGTTATTTTTTAATATACTGCTTTGTGGCCTTGGAAATGCACTGTAATAATAAATGTTCACGATTACAATCATTTATTAATTTACTCTATTTTTTTATTTTTTTTCTTAATCACTCACATAATCAATTTGCTCGATGCAAATCAGATTCATTTTAATTTTGATGGTTTTCTAATTAACTAACTCCCGTGTCAAGAACTTCTGGGAGAGATATATGTTAGTATTCAAAGAGGAGTGAACAAATGGAATTGTAGATCGCAAGCGTCTACTCCATTCACCGTTAAAAACCACTTTGGAAAAAAGACTTGAAGCGTTCGTCTAATTCTTAACTAAGTTTCATAAGCAATGGTCACGCCCCCCAGAACTTTATACAAAATTGTGAAATATATTTCCTAAACAATCCTCTGAAGTCCAAGTTGTATCAGTGGAAAGGACAAGTCATTTTTCAGGAGCAATGATCGATAAATTAAATACAGTTTAACCTCGATATCTCGAAAACCTTGATATCTCGAATAAATGCTTTTTCCCTTGCAAATGGACTCCTTTTCTTTCACCTCGTTATCTCGAATTTTTAAGGTGTCCCTTCAACTTCGAGATATTGAGGTTATACTGCACTACTTCAATACTTTTTTCCAAAGTGATTGTTAATAGACATATGAAGATGACATTTTGGATCTCGCATTTCCATGCTATTGTGGCTCCTCTTTGATCAACACACACACTCACACACACACACACACACACACACACACACACACATATGAGGGAGTTGTCGGAGGACGATTAAGAGAAACGTTCCCTCGGCCGCTCACATGACGTATAGTGTACAAAAGGTATTTGAGAAAAACTGACGGACAACTGGAATACACAAAAAAGCTGCACTTTATTGTAGGTATCTTCACAAAACAGTTATTAAAGAAACAAGTTCAATTACGCACCGCACATTGCTTCATAAAAAAATAACACCAGGAACATATCTAATTGTTCCGGCCACACAGCATTCCGGAGTTCCATTAAAAAAACGAACACAACCTCCTCTGACGGAGAGCAATCGAGAAGTCTTCTCAAATCTTCCTACAAAACTGCCAGCTCTCTACAGGTTGGCGAGTAAAATATGAGCACTCATAAGCCACTGCCCCACGTGACAACCACCGTCCGGTAGGCGTAAACAATATAAAAATTTGAAACAAACGGATTTAAATGATTGATGCCAAGACAGAAGTGCCAGAATTTGGCGGATGCCAATACGTAAGGCTACAACCCCGTGCGAAAACACCGACGGAAGACCGGGAGGCGCTAAGAACTAACACAGCATATGCTAAAGCGAAATTAATTTAGAAGGGAAACCCCGAAAAATCCCAGACATAGCGTCGCGCAAAAGGAAAGAATATTTTATCGAGCCGAAAAACAGAGTGGAGAGAGATTAATACGGAAAACGAAATTTTGATTTAGAAAGACGAAACATAGGAACATTATTTTAAGACGCGAAAAATATGTGAACTTCGTCACAACACACACACACACATATATATATATATATATATATATATATATCATCAAACTGATGATAAAGAATCGTTTACTTGTATTTTTTTTTAGTAGTACTAAACCCATTCAGGGAATTCATGAGGCTCGTGTAGGAACACTGGGAAAAAAAAAAAAAACTTTGCATTGATTTAGACATCTTTGAAAATTCCCTAGATTGCACCTTCGTTCCTCTTTGTTTACGCTAAGGCGACCATTAAGTTTTAAAATATATACTTTCTGTGCTGAATTTAAAAATTTACAAGTCCCACCCTCTGTTTATTTGCTAATTTTGTAAATTATTATAATCAAAATTATCAGTCTATTAGCCTAGGATTACGTTCCTCCGTAATGTTCCATGGTAAAGAAAAATGTTTTTCAACGTCGTTGTAAGTATCAATATTTCTCCGTCAGAAAACTGACTGGAGGAACTAACTGAACTGACTGGGGTTTCTTTTACGGCATTCAAAAACGTCACGTCGTAAATTAAAAATTGCCTCAGACTGATAAACTCTAACACAAAAAAAATAGGTAAAATCAAAGTGGATTCGAAATTTTGTCGATTCTAAACAGTTCCTCGAGATGACACTGGTACTTTTCACTAGATTAAAATTACTAAGCTACTTTTTTCTGTCAAACCATGGAGCATTTAAATGTCTAAATTGAAAATTTCCCTACTTACGAATTGTTTCTATTGTTAGACTCGAGACTAATTTTAGACTCGATGATCTTTAGTTTTTTAATTATGCAGTATCAACACAAATTTAAAAAATAGAAACGGTTTATTGTTACTGTAACATGAATTCAAGCACAATGTACCGCGTTCTCAAATGTTTCGTGAGCATTAAATTAAAAATATTTGTAATATTCATAATTTTTCGATGAGTGTTTTTACTAAGAAAACGATAAGTAATGCTACTTATATATATCTTACGGTAGTTTCAACAAAAGAGACTACCTGAGCATTACCTAAGGTAGTGTAGTTGTTTCCAGTGGAACTCCTGTTAATACAGCGTATACGGAACTCAGCTTATCAACATCGTGTATTACAACTAAGTGATGTTTTTCAGCTCGTGTCCCCTTGTGTGGTAAAAAAACCTGTTTTACAGGCAAAACAGTAAGAAAACGATCAATAAAGAATCCTCATAAGAATTTTCTTTTTTTATGCCTATTATGCTGAAATATACGTGGTACCGAAGAATATGTTGAATAGTTTTGGAAATCTAGAAATCTTGAAAACCCACTAATCTTTCTCCTCTCTGTCATATGGCACTCGTAACTTCAGCCAATCCACAGTTCTTTAAGTTCATTTTTTTTTTTCTTGTAGAACATGATTATCATGTAAGATCTTAATGTGTATTCTAAGATTATTATGACCGTTGTTGGGATAATTTGCATTATGTTCCAAGATGCAATTCAGCTTAAGGTAACCAAACACGTTCGAAGGCTTTTTTCAGAATTTTTTTATTTTAACTTCAGAGATTTATTTTATCATTATATATGAATTTAAAAAATTGATAAAAGTATAAAATAAAATTCTCTTTTTTTTATTCGTAAGGTATATTTAGCCAGAGATATATGGGAAAAGAACTTGATAAATTAACACTTCCGTAAAACATGATAATTTAAAAATAAATGTATATATCAACATTCTGTATATTAAATAAGGATCACCATAACACTTTCTAAGTAGTAGACTGTTTTCATAAAAATAATCTAATCCTCTGAGAAGCTGGAACTTTCAAAACACATATGAATGTTTCTGAAAATTCGAGTCAAAATATAAACCATTACAAAATGTAAAATTTTTAATACATAATAAAGACAATGAGCATAATCTGTTCCCTTTATTACTGTTTATAGAATATGTATGCAAAATTTCAAGACATTCTATGGGTTATTTTCTTATTTCATGATGTTTTGCACTAAGTGAACCGAAAAGTGTAATATTTTATTTGAAGAAAACCAAAAAATAAGCTTTAAACGCATGTAGAATTTGCTATTTGAGTAAAACTTAAAATAGTTGTAACTTTGCTTCTAAGTAAGATAGATATAAAATTTAAGTGTTTTTGGAAATCTGAAAGATGTAATTAAAATATTTCAACAAAATTGAAAAATCGATATTTTCATACACTTTATATGTTTTTAGCGTTATTTTAGAAACTTTTTCTTGACTTCTCCCTATGCGACATTTTTGCTTATTCCGACCCCTTTGTGTCGGATAAGCGAGACTATAGCTATAAATTAGAACGCAGATATTTGCTAAGCCGGAGCGTTCCTAACTCTCATACTTTTTAGTCGTGTAATACAATGCACCATCTTTTTTTTTAATATAACTTATACACCCCTTAAAAACTAACTACCCGTTCTATCCCACAATAAATTCCCAGGTCTCTTCGAAAAACCCAGAATAAAAGAAACTCCATCAGAAAATCAAATATACATGCACTGCTTTCCTCTGTTCCTTGCTTCACCCCCCCTCCCCCTCATTATACTTGCAGCAGCTGACTTTTCACCGCGCCCCAACGCCACTGCGTTTTCGGACAACCCAGCGCGACACGGGACGACCTTTCGATCCCTTAAGTCCGCTGTGTGGCGACCGAACACACGACCAGGCGTGCAGCAACGTCCGGCAGCAGCTGTGGTGGCTGGAAATGATTCCATTTCCATTCGATATGTCACGCTCGGACATTCGAATGCTCCTATTCTTTTGTGTCCTGATATTGTACTTCAGCCATTTTTTTTCCTCCGCCGTTCCCCTTTTAACAAAACGTAATATTAAATGACATTCTGTTTTCGTTTGGAGTTGTGCGGTTTGGTTGCTGTCACCTGCTGACTTCCGCCGTTCCGTAATACTTAGTCCGGAATGCACGCCGACTACTTAGCTTATCATTAGTTATCATTAGTGTGTGCCAAGTATAAGCCTGGGCGATCACGAATTGCTGCATTTTTTCAGGCCTCGTTAATGATATTACAGAATTATTGTGACGCATAAATATTTATCGTAATCGATGAATGAATATGCCTATTCTTCATACTAGATAGTGATGCACGCAATGCGCAGGAACTTATAAAAGTACAGTTAAACTCGGTTAAAACGTTCTTCGAGGGACCAGCTCACAAGAGCGTCTTAAACGGGAAAGCGTTTTAAGCGGGAAAGCATTTTATGGATGAATGGATAAAAAAAATCTGCTTAAAAGATAGAAAAAATATGGATTACTTATTATGTATAAAAACCGAATAAAGTACACACAAAGTATGAATACTAGAGATGAGACGGGTTCAACCAGAGCCCGAACTGAGCTCGGGCTCAGTAATTTACTATTGTGTTCGGGCTCGAGCTCGTAAGAAATTTCTTCTTTATTCACATAAGGTACACATAAAGTATGAATACTAGAGATGAGACAGGCTCAAACAGAGCCCGAACTGACGTCGGGCTCAATAATTTACTAATGTGTTCGGGCTCGACCTCGTGAGAAATTTCTCCTTTATTGAGCATATTCCTTGTAAACAGGTTTCAAAAAGGGATTCATGGGAGAAATTAACTAATTATTATTATTTGATAAACTTGAATATAAAGAATTAGAATGTGCACTAAGAGTTTGCTATTATATCTGTCTTTAATTTGCACAAACGGCAAAATTTACGATATTCTATATCAATGAAATAATTGACTTTTATTTATCAATTAGCTGAAATTTTGGGTTCGGTCTCCGATTTAAATATCACCCGGGCTCGGGCGGGATTCAATTAAAATTCTTCGAGCTCAAACAGGCTCAGGCGGGCTCGGGCTTTAAAAAATGAGCTCGAACTCATCTCTAATGAATACCAAAATAATAATAATAATAATAATAATAATGTGTACTGGAATATGTTACATTTTTGATGTTCGGGGAAAGAAATCATATTTTTACGTCTCTTTGAGATTTTCGATACGCACTGCATTAAGGAAATCATCAGTTTTGTTGACGTAGGTCAACGTTTCTTCAGTATGCTCATAAAATTTTTGTGTGCCTTAGTTCACTAGCGATTGTAAGTAATACGCGTAAAATAAAAAATTAAAATAATAATAATAATCATCAAATTTATAGTAACTAAATCGACATTGTTTTTCGAGCAACGAAATCTTCGCACGAAGCTGAAATGATGCCAGAGATCATATTATGAGCGCAGTTATATAAAATTACAAATGCGACAGTTGTAACTTACATCTTCGTTTTAAAACTGCGATAGATTCCAAGCTGATAACAATCTGTGCACACACAAAAAATCAATAAATGAAATGGTTTTCCTATAGATTAATATTAAGAACTTAGGGTACAAATAGGAAGCAAACAGTATGGCCATGTGCTATTCTGTGTCATTTTGAAAGGTATGTTGCCACTCACGCATAGAAAATAAATTGCTAAACCGCTACAATAAGCACTATAAATCCGATTATTTTTAAATCGGCAGTTAGTTAATGTTCTATCTGTGTGATATTTATGTATTTTTGAGCCTAAGAAATCTAGAAATGACTTGTTCTTGTTGTTGTTGTTGAATTTAACAATGTAAGTGGCAAAATGGCCATTTTTGTGTTACAGAATTTTTTTCTGAAAGTCGTAGAGATGCATACGTTGAATGAGCCAAGGCGCAATCCACCAAGAAAATATTGCAATTCGTCGTATTTTTAAGGTATTTTCATTGATCATTTCATAACTTTTAGGGGAACTATATGTTAAAGTACATATCACATCTTGTGAAGAGACATTCTAAAACTTGTTTTAGTTTTAGCTTTATTGGATTCTTTAAAAAGGTATGTTTGCATGATTTATTAAAAGAACAGCTTTAATAAGTTTGTCTCAAAGTTATTATTAAAAAAATAAAGTAAAATAAAAAATACCGTTAAATCGTTTTAATGCTATGATCTGTATTTTAGTAATGCATTGTTTCACTTGAAAAGAAGCGCATTTTAAATACAATAACCAAGTAAGTAAAACTCAATTCCCATTGGTAAGCAATTTTTTTCTTCTAAAAACAGTTTAAATCTCATCCATTGTTATAGGCAATTTTACAGTCAGAATATTTGTAATTCAATTACAGAAAACTGAAAAGTTTTATTAAAAAATAAAATAATAAAAAAGAGCGCAGGCTTTACTTTTTATCAGGGAAACACGCAAAAGTTCGTTAAAATCAGTTCTTCCACTCCTCTTTTCTATAATGCTGTTTTACTGTGACTCTAAACACAATTAACCACGTATTTAAACTTAAAAATGTGTTTCAGCCCAAAAATGATTTTTGCTCCTTAACGTCTGTCATTTTAAATTAGTTTTTGCTTATTTATTATTTACACTCGGTGAATACGCATTCTCTTACCATATTAATAAGTTGAACATTTTCAGTTAAAGGTTAGCAAATAAGCCATCAAAATTTCGAGATTGTTGATGTTTTTGTGCCAATGAATCTATGAATAATGTATTCAAGAATGGCACCGCTAATGAAAACAATTTTATTTTAACAAGAAGTGCAACAGAATGTAATCATGTTTTTGTAACGTGTTTCTTTTAAAAATGTTAAGTCGTACTTTTCTTTTATTTATTTCTTTTTTTTTAAGTGCAGAAAGTTAGATTTAACAGATGAGTCAGATCGTTATAGTTTTAACTGTCGCTTTCAAATAATATTCACCTGAATGCTTCATTAGAACTCAAGTACATTTTGTATCATAATTAACGTTTATCATTTTTTAACTTATGACGTTTTGGTTTTTATGGTTAAACCATTGATAAAACATTACGACAGTTAGTAAATTATAACTACTAAATGTAATATATATATATATATTAATGTTAGAAAGTTATTAGCGCGTTTATTTTAATCCACTGACTTTTTTGTTAATGTAACAGCCTAAAAAAGTTCATGTCATTATTTTCCTTTTGTTCGTAAATTAGCAATTTAGAAAAAAAATCAGTAAAATTACTAAGTAATTATTGGCGATCATGACGATCTTTAAAAATTTTGCAAAAATAAGATTTTTATTTTGGGGGGAAGTGTTATATCTTTATATTTTTAATGACCTCTATTTCATTTAATTAAAAATTTAAAATATCTACTCACTAGAAGTTTACGTTTCTGTTTATTCAAGACTTGTTAAGTTTTCATCAATGAACGGCCACTTTCTCTCTCCTTTTTTTATTTTAGACACATTAATTATGCAGAAAGGCTAACATTTATTTTTTATATCTCTTTTGATCTTAAAACTACTAGATCTGCCCAAATCTTTAAATTATAATTTTACGCATATTCCTGCCAAAATCTTCTCGATACTCAATTACAAAAATGAGCGAATAAAACGAGCACATAAACATACATTCGTCAGTTAACGTCTTTGCTAAGAAGCCCTGCTAGCAAAGCAATATTCTAACAAATGGTGACTGTATTGTTTTTGACTAAATATTAATGAAACAGCGGCTTTCTCACAGTATTGGAATAATATTGAAGTGAGAATATTTCTTGTATTTATATAATATAAGAGATTTGTTAGAAATTAGTTCTATAATAAAATGAGTTGATCTCGTATCTAATATTTGAATGAAAATTAAAATATTTTTTTATTTTATTTTATTTATTTTTTTCTGTTTCATAATCACATTTTTAAACATTTTTATTACAGAAAACTGCATTTTCTATTTGCTCAAGACTAAAAAATATCATCCAAGAAAACCATATTTCAACAATTTTTTTTTCGATATTAATTAATTGTTATAAATGTTGCATAGGTACTGCTTAGAGTTTTAGCGATCCTGGGTGGAACATATTTAGTGGCCCAGGACAGAAAATAAACATTGGATCTTGACCTGCCCTCACCTTCCCCCATCCCCCCACCCCACATACAGTAAAAATCCGCTGCTACTATTCACTCTAATTAAGTGAATTTGATTAATTAATTAAGATTTTAAAGCAATACGTTTCCATAATGTAAAAGCTGTATTCTATCTACTTGCCTTGCTGTAAATTTGAAAAAGAAAGATATACACGAAATTACAAATTCTATATTTTCTCTTGGCTGTGCTTCCTGAAAGGCCGTTTTCAGTTCTAAGTCAGAATGTTTATTTGCCTGCTTGATATTCAATAATTCAACAGTTTTTTATCGGCCCTGGGTGGTTGCCCAGTTTGCCACCTCCTAAGCACGGCTCTGATTGCATTATGCATTACATATGTATTGCACATATGAGATTAAAACCTGAATTTTTACTCTACCAAAATAAATAAAATAAATACGATTCTTTTATTTAACTTAATCTGGTTTTCACTTTTTTTTTCAATTTAGTTCTCTGACTTCAAATTGTTTTTCTCATTTTTTTTTTTTTCAAAATTAATGCTTGCAGTATGAGTGAAAAAAAAAAATGACGTTAAAATTTTGTGTTCATTTATGATACTTAGGTTCAATTTTTTAGCGATTTTATCCATCATAAACCGAAATAAAGACTGTAAATTGATATTGATGATAAATATAAAAACTTTAATTCCACATAAATATATCATAATTTTCTACAAATACATCTTTCTGGATCTGCGGGAAAAGAAGTACTGATTTCGATTTGATAATCATTTTAAGTGGCATCGACAAGCTTATCAACATCAACTATAAAAATCCCTTTCAGAAGGGGGGGGTAGCCAATAAATAAAAAATAAATAAAAGCATAAAAAATACATCGGCTAAGTGATTCCAAGAACAACCACAGACAGAGTCCTGTCACACTTGTGAAAGATGAGCTGAGGGAAGGGAGCTGAGTTGCTGCCTTCCTGCTTCACAAAATCAGAATTTAACAGATGTCGTCTTCGTGAAACACACACACACACAAAAAGAAAATGAAAAAAAGAAGGTGCAAAATAAAATAAATAAGCTCTACGTAAGAGAAAAAAAGACAGGTTGGTGCTTTGAAGCATCTGCTCGAAACAGCGATTAGGCCTAATTCCTGTTCTCTGCTGTATAAAGAAACCGGACAAGCGCTTGTTCTCCCGCCATTTTTTTCCTTGTTTCTCCCTCGCCCCCTCCTGCTCCACACTCTATCAGATCTGAAATAAATAGTGACACACCATTCTTTTTTTTTGTCAGCTCCAGTCATCGCTTTCCCATTTTGTTTTCCCTCTATTTTAATTTTTTTTTCTTTTTCTATTTTTTATTCTTTTCGCCGTCGAGTAAGAACGCCGCCATATTTGTATTACTCCAACGTTGCCAGGTTCATTTTTTTTTATTCGCTCCTCCACGGCGTTTGTTTATTTATTTGTATATATGTATTTTCTCCAGAGCCAGTCGCCTCTCCCGAGAGGCGATACTTCTCTCTGTATCCCAAATTTGCTGGTCATTTTTTTCAGCTTTGCGACTCTGCTAGATGCGAGAAAGCGTTTCGATGTCCATGGGAGCTTCACATTTCTGTGTTGCTGCTTGTTTACTAACACTTTTCTCTTTCCTTTTATTTTATTTTTTTACCGCCCCTTTTTTGCGATTTAGTCTAAATGTATCCAAAATGGAAAACCCCTTTTCATATTTTTTGTTTCCTTTCTTTTTTAATATTATTTTGGTTCTTTGCTGCTCAATCACATTTTGAATGTCCAGCCGAGAATTCTTTTCACTTCACTGATTTTTTTATTTTTTTTTTTCCTTTCGTTCCTTAGAGATTTTTTTCCCCTCTTTCTTTGTGAAATACTACTTTAGCGACGCAGCTCATTTTTGTTTCTGTAAACAAAAGTTTTTAGGAAAGAAATTTTAAAAAGTTTGGTGATGTGTTAAAGAAATATAAAAGTTACTCTCGAGAAATTGTATACTTAGTTTCAGAATAATTTTACTTAAGCAAACTTCAGAAGAGTAATCAGGCGAGAAGTTGTAAAACAAGGAAGAGTTTTTTTTAACTTATTTTAAATTTCTCAGATGAGTTAACATTAAATCCACTTTAATAGAAACTAACAGACTATTTTTAAGTAATGCGTCTGTTCATTAAATACATTTGAATGAAGTAAATACATTTGCGATAGTAATGCAGCACTAATAATTTGTGCAGTTAATTAAAAAAATAGTTGGAACCCATCCAAAAAAATAAATGGGGTCGGTCATGGGGAATTACGGGTCACTGTTTCCTGGGCAAATAATGGTCACTCACTTTATAGCATTAAAATATTTTTACGAAGCAGCTTAATTATGCTAAGTCATCCTTATACATTCTATTTTTTATATCAAGTTCAAAAACACTGCAACTATGAAGCAAATAATAGAAAGACTTTTTACACTACTATCAATACATCTTCAAAAAAGATTGTCTTTGAAAATCATAATTCTTTTAAAGGTTCATATCGATGAAACATTTTTGAAAAAAACAATTTTGTTTGTGCGGTTTTTTACTTGCAGATGGTCTAAACTTTTCATGCGTAGATATACTTTTTCTTCGTCATTTTAAATTTTAATTTATTAATTTATCCTTCAGTTTACTGGAGTAATTCTGGATCAGTGATATGTTTTTATATTTTAGGTATATTTTTTATTTATTTTTGTATAAATAATAATAGTATTTACTATAATTTACACTTTACTGTAATATTATATATTATATTAGTGATAAAGAACTGTCTAATGACAACGAAAATAAGATTGAAGAAGATGCAAAAAAAATTACTCCTTAGAAGGTGGTACAAGGAATTCTTACTGTACGCGAAGAGCAGAAATATTTTGCTGTGTATTATGATCAAGGTGGCCAAGCGTCCCGAATTTTCGGGATCAGTCCCCCATTTCAGAACTTTTTTCAGTTTGTCCGCAAAATGGAGTCAAAATTTCAATTAAAACAGTGATTCCTTCTCAATTTAAAAAGAAATCAATAGTGTTTCCTTTATTTTATGACTATTAGTAATACTCTAGTTGAATAAATATAATATATTTTGAGAAGAGCATTGAATTTATAAAATGTCTCCAATTTTTGTTTCAGAATTGGGGACACAACACGGATTTGTTCCCAATTCTTTCTTCAAAAATAACCTTATCATTTAAATTAATATTTTTTCTTAAATACAACACATTAGACAGATGAAAAGTCTGTTTTTGTGCTAAATAAAGATAATTTAGATTATTTATTTACTTTTGACATACATTACTATAAAAAAGGGGTGACCCATATTTACCACATAATAGAAAAAAAAAACTTCTAAACTGTATTTTAATTGAATCGATTGTCAGAATTGTAATGCTCCCTTCTCCCCCACCCCCCACCCCACCCCCGAATGAGAGAAATACTGAAGCGCAGCGCAGCACAACGCTCCACTACAAGCAATCGAGCAGAAAAGCAAGGCGAGGCGTTGCAAAAGTTTGACTTGGTACCCTCTATGCTGGTTGGCGCGTGCACTTCGAGCCTTCCACCTTGAGCTTATGCGAACCAAGGCGTTGTTCCCAATTTCAACGTCTTGAGTCTGAATCTTTACCTATTTCTCCTTCTCTTAGGTAACTTTTCCCTGGTGTTAGGCCGGTAAAGGCCAGATTTCGCCCGAACCCGTCATCTGACTGCGTAAATTTCCATCTCAAATTCTCTATGTCTTTTGTATGTGCCGTCAAATAAAGTGTTTTATGTGAGCAAAAGGGCTCCCTCCCCCCTTTATTTATGACGCTACAATATGTTGTGCGATACCTTCTATTTATAAAACAGAAAGATTGGCACTCGAGACTTCATTTCCAAACTGTCGAGAAAAGAAGAAAAAAAAAACTATCTTGCATTAACCCTTTGAGGCGCAACCCTTTCCCATTGTTGAAAAAAGGGCAGCCGTTGCCATCGCTCGACTTAACTACCAGCAAGATGGCGGACGATCGCTGTGCCCGGCACAGCCAGCTGCGTCAAAAAAAGGGTCTCTAGATCTGTGGCACGCGATGAACGTTTCGATCGTACGCCATCTTGCTGGTAGTTAAGTCGAGCGATGGCAACGGCTGCCCTTTTTTCAGCATTGGGCAATCTAATCCAGCTGTTCTCGCATTCTTCCATTTTTCAGCAGATGTCAGTGCTGTTAAAAATAATCGTGACCATTTTTTTTTACGGGAAATGACGCGCTAAAAAGTAAAGGATTCTCGTAAAGGAGCTCTGTCACCCGCAACTATTTTTATAGAAATGAAATCTATTCTTCGTGACTGGCAACAGTCAAAACGTCAAAAGAGTTCGGTGTTCCCAGAGCGGGAACACTGCGCGCTAAAGGGTTAATGCCTGCTCAGTTTTAGCGTGACGACATCTAAACGACTTCACTCCTCCGCCATAACGACACCTGAAATCTCGCCCGGACTCCTACCATTTCACAAAAGCGCTGCTGCACCTGATGCACGTAGCAACTTAATCCCCCACATCCGATGCGGAATTCGCTGTCATGTCCGAGCTCTTCCGGCGGTGTGTGATGCCGGACATTAGCCGGGCGAATCGGAACAAAGGGGGACATGTTCCCACGGTTCCAGTTAAAAAGGCGCCTGTCGAGATCAACTCTCCAGCACGTGTCTTGCCTGTTCTCGTTCTCGTATACATCGATTGAACGGAACTGTGTATAGTGTATGAATAAAGCACACAGTTTCATCTTTTACCAGTAATTTATTTTATCTGCCAAATCCATTATTGCTTTAAAAAAAATAAAAATAGAAAACACTTACTTGCGAAATAAAGAGATCTACCGTGTTTACTCGCGTAATAGTCGCACCCCCGCTTTGAAGCCTTTGAGAAAATCGTCAAAATATTTTCCCCCGCATAAAAGTCGCAGGGTCATGTATTTGACATTCATTTATGTCTGTAAAAATATTACTATAAAAAGAAACATGCCTGTTTTTTGAGTGCAACTGACGAAAAGATTATTTAATATACCGCAGATAATCAGATTATCTGCGGTATATTAAATATTAAATATTAAATATTAATTTTTACAGATAATCTGTAAAAATTTGGTAAGTTGATAATTTTATTATAAGATCAGTCATATTTTATCTTTAGATAGGAGATAGGAGAAATCTATTATGTAATAGATTTCTCTATATCCGCATAATACTCGCGCCTAGACTTTCAGCATAAAAAAATTGGCAAATAAAGTGTGACTATTGCGCGAGTAAACACGGCAATATGTGTTTATACCCTCTACACCATATTAAGTTTAAAAAATACCCTATTCCGATGGGTTGAAAGATGCCCGGCACAGCCAGCTGTCGTCAAAAAAAAGGTCTCTAGATCTGTGGCACGCGATGAACGTTTCGATCGTCCGCCATCTTGCTGGTAGTTAAGTCGAGCGATGGCAACGGCTGCCCTTTTTTAAGCATTGGGAAAGGGTTGCGCCTCAAAGGGTTAAAGGATCTCCAATTGATACTCAAAAACGCTGGATCTATGACAGATTTAAGATGTTTTTGTTTATTAGAGTATTCGGGTGCTATAGAGTTTATTCTCCCAGATGTAATAATAATAATAATAATAATAATTTATCAATGTATTTTCAAAATGAATACTTTCTGTATTTATTAATTCTCTGCCCCCCGTAAAGAAATTATTAATGCTGCACTCTATTTTTATTGTAGAATATTTTAAGGTAAATGCTTGTTAACAGCATATTTTGATGAAAATTCAATCAAATTTATGGCCATTAGTATGTAATCAAACATACTTATAGGCAAATAATCCTAAAAACAAACATACTAATAAACAGACAAATGAAAGTCCCAAATGTTTTTCTCTTTCTTAGAAAATGTTAAAAGTTGGACTAGTGGGATGTTTGTTCCTGGCTAAGAAAAGATCAAAAACAAAATGAAGCTTCTTAACAAAACAGAATAAAATACTTACTAAAATAGTATGTAATCGCTAAAAGACAGATGTCATAGACAGTAATTTTACATTGAACTAAAATAGGTAGCTTCAGCGTTAAAGCAAAATAACTTGATCCCATATTTTAAAACCACTGAAAGAAAAATCTGATGTGTCCAACACATGACTTCCTTGCACGTCTATTAAATCAAAAATGTTTTTAACGCACTTCCTCTAAACTTATTTGTTTGAAAGATATAAAATATCAATAATAGTAAGATATAGCGATTTCTAGCCAAACATTTCGATATCGCCTCGCCAAGCTGAGTTCAATTTGAAAGATTTCTTTCTGACACTTTATTTGGCGATATTTCACCAAAAGCCGACAAACTTGAGATAGTTTGCGAGATTTTGGGGATAGCCAAAGTAGTCATTGACCACAGACTTTCAATGAATTGAATGCCTTAATGTATCTTAATGTATTTAAAGTCATTTGGCTCACCCTGTAAATAAATTCCCAGTCGATTGCTGTCAAAAAAGATATTGAAAACCGTTAGATATTATAATATAGTTCTAAATACAAAAGTTCAAAATTCTACGGGTTAAAGTTTTAGAGTTATACAAAATACGAAATAATTTTTGGCGCCAAATTTGGCGATATTTCGGCGAAACTCGTCAATGTCGACGACATTTGGCGAGATATTAAGCATGGACCAACAATGGCAGATTATCGCCAAATTTGGCGATAT
The DNA here is from genome assembly GCA_038373885.1 of Cheiracanthium punctorium. Taxonomy (NCBI): domain Eukaryota; kingdom Metazoa; phylum Arthropoda; class Arachnida; order Araneae; family Cheiracanthiidae; genus Cheiracanthium; species Cheiracanthium punctorium. Next base: position 252,546 of record JAWZYV010003979.1, on the reverse strand, counting down.
TTCGCTAAAACTCGCCAAGAACGATGACAAAACGATACCTTGGGCATGGACCAAATGACTGACTATCGCCAAATTTGGCGACATTTCGGCAAAACTCGCCAAGGTCGGGGACAGACGGCGAGATTTTGGGCATGTACCAAACAATGACTGTCTGCAATTGTATTATATTGAAGATGTCCATAGACATTAAAGTACTGAAATTCTTTTCGGTGGTCCTGTAAATAAACTCTCCAGTAGATTTTAACCAAAAATCGAGATGCACAACTAGATGTTACAAAAATCTTATATATGAAATTTCATAATAGTTTTTGAGATTTGAGAGTTAAATATGCACACACGTACACAAAAAAATCGCCAAGCTTGGCGACTTTTGGCATAGTACTTGAGGGAGGCACGTGACCGTGGTCGGACCATTACCTAACTTATGTGGTAGGACGGTATTGTGCTTGAAATGGATGAATCTCCTAAAATTGCCATTGACCGTAATGTATTGGAAATCTTTTGAGTGTTCCTGTAGCAGAACTGTAAATGATAAAGACACTTTTTTTAATGGAGAAATTCATTTTCTAACTCTTTACAGCATATATCACTTCTGAGTCGTTTGAAATAGCCCAATACCTCTAAAAAACGCTTTGATGAATTTCGGCCCACAGAGCGTAATGTATTTCGAATCTTTTAGGCGGTTCTGTAGATAAACTATCCAGTCGAATGGAACCGAAAGGGGAGGTGCACAACTAGATGTTACAACAATCCTAAATATAAAGTTTCAACATTCTACGCCTAATAGTTTTTGAGATATGCGAGTTTAATGAATTTCGGCCCATTGAGCGTAATGCATTTCGAATGTTTTGGGCGGTCCTGTAAATAAACTATCCAATCGAATGGAACCAAAAGGGGAGGTGCACAACTAGATGTTACAACTATCCAAAATATGATGTTTCGACATTCTACGCCTAATAGTTTTTGAGATATGCGAGTTTAATGATTTTCGGCCCATAGAGCGTAATGTATTTCGAATCTTTTGTGCGGTCCTGTACATAAACTATTCATTCGATTGCGACCAAAAGGGGAGGTGCACAACTAGATCATAGAACAATCCTAAATATCAAATCTCAACATTCTACGACCCATAGTTTTTGAGATATGCGAGTTACATACATACGTACGTACGTACGTACAGACGGCATGGAAAAACTGACCACAATAAACTCGCCGCTGGTCAAAATGAGTTGCAGACGCGTTAATATGATCGTGCATGCTAGCCTACGATGAGATGCATCGAAAAAAATTTTAAAATTCAATTTAGAGGTAGTCAAAATCGGTTTTTTTGTCGAAATTTGGCCCCCAAAATTTTTCGGGATCACATTACTTCCTTATACTACGTACAAGGAAGTAAAAAGTACTGGAAAAAGAATTCTCTCTGCACTTGATACCTCTAGGGGGGGGGGGCTAATTTTGAGATACATTTTTCTATCCGGCACCTGTAGGGGAGGGGGGGGTGGCACAGTGAAACTATACATATTTTTCTATTATTCGAAAGCTCAAAAATTTGAAAAAAAAAATTCCATAATTTAGTTAACCACTATCGCAACATTGTGGAAACTATTCACGGTCACAATTCATCTTGTAGGGAAGTTGCAGCCATTTTTGTTTCTACTATCACTGTTGGAAAAACAGTTTAATTTGATGTTGCTTTATTAATTTTAATTCGCCAAACATTATTCAGGAAAGAATTTTGCAACTCTTAAAAATGTGTTCCATTCTGATAACTGTTTTTAAGTCTTGCCATTTGGAAACGGCTTTTATAGTCTCTGTTGAATATCTTAACCTGAATTTAACTATAATAATAATGTGTTGACATAATATAGCTGATTTTTTATGTTCCTTACTCATTGTTCTACTGTGTCCCGCAATGAGGCGCACTTGGAAAATTTGGGTAACTTTTGAGGTTTTTTTTTTTTTTTTTTTTTTTTTTTTCCCACAGAATAAAATAAGGATAAATTCTGAAAAAAAATTGTAATGAAAGGTAAAAGTTGTCAAAATATTGGTCTGTATTTAATTTTCATTAAAATCTTATTAAAAGGGAAAAATATATTACTAAATAGCGAAAAGTGTCGCACACACTGTCCCCCCCCCCCCCTCTACCCTACTCAGAATTCAAACTTTTAATGCCTTAAAAAAACCGCTAAGATTTGTTTCACGATACTTGATAATAACAAGCTGTGACGATAAAATTGGGGCACTATAACGATTGTTCATTAATTTTGAGGTTCTTCATTGCTCGACTGGGTATTCTTCTTTATTACGTGATATCCTACTATCAAAACTTAACCCATTAAACACCGCTATGTGAACCACGTAGAAAATTTTTAATATTATATGTTTATTTACATACATTTCAAGTCTCTATTACAGAGCAGTTGAAATTCTCTTTTTCAATGTAACCATTTAGGAACTATAATATGTTCCCGTAGCAGGATCTTTGGAGGGATACAAAATTTTCCCCATTTCGGAAAAAACAATTCTTTTTTCTGCCCGATGTTTTTCAAAAATATATATAAGTAATTCTTTGTGTTGCTCACGCCATAGACAGTTTAGTTTGTTTAAAAACGGTAAATATTTTAAAAGATTATTTATTTATTTTGTTAGCTTTCTGGACGACAGTCTTAAAAATAAAATTTCACTTAAAAAAATGAAAAAATAAATAAATTTTAAAATATTATTCAGATAAAAAATTATAACTTACCTTAAATGTTTGTTTAAAATATTTTAAGAAAAATAAATAAATAAATAAAAGTAGATGCTCGGGCAAGCGGGAGCTTTGGCGCTTAATGAGTACAGTTTGGAAAAAAAAATTAAACAGTTACATGACGGAATTTGAACGTTTTCAAGGTGCATTTTCGCTAACCGTACTACACTGCAACTCATTTTTATCTATTCCAATCAACATTTTGCTAAATACAGTATAACCTGTGTGCATAGCGATAATTTCTCTTAACTATAAGCCTCCCCATAATGGGTTTTTCTTTGGTTTCGATTCCTATATTTTGAAGTTGTCTGCAGCGACATTCACTTTTCTGATCGCACCTGTTTATAGCGATAATTTCAACTTAAAAGGAAAATGTTGCAGAGCGTATGATTTGATTTTTAGATTTTGGAAAAACTTAAATCTATGGTCCAGAATAGAAATGGGGGGGGGGAGAAAGGAGTAAACCCTTTTAGTCGTATATCGTCTCGTTCTCCAAAACTGGTTTTTGATGTGTTAAAGCCTTCATTTAACGATGGGTTATCTTAAGTATTGGCATTTGTTAAATAGTGTCTTTTCTTTTTTGTAATACTACAATTAAATGAAACTCGTTCTATGTATGTATACGCAAAAAAATATAAATAAATAAAAATAAAAAATAAAATTTTCATCTTATCTAATCGCGCAATATAGTAAACCCCAAGTAAAATTTGGGTATTACGTTCTTTGTATGCCGACTGCACTTTCACAAAAAAAAAAAAAAAAAAAAAAAATTCATCGCTTGACTTGACTAGCCACGTTCTTTCTCGTAACGGCGAAAAGAAAATTTCAACTTTTTTTTTTCTTTTCGCATAACAAGTAAATTTCGGCATTCCAAAATGCGCGTACAGGTAATAATGATTTAGCGCCCCTATGCACTAATAATACAAATGTATTAAAAATATTAAAACAAAAATAAAATAATTTTTAACTATATAATATAGTTCTTAACTAGTATCTCTCTATTCTAAAAAAAAAAAAAAAAAAAAAAGTAAAGGCCGCTGTCAGAGCTTGTTTGTCTATCTTCTCCTAAACCATGGGAATTTGAATTTCCAGAAACATGTCCACGGATTTGGAAAATTCCGAGGAACCTGCTAAGCTGACTTAAATTTCGAAAATCCAATTATTTTAGAAGATATTAATAAAAATCTGAAAAAATAAAACATAATGGTTGCCAGATTTGGCATAAAATCATTCATTCCTTTGCAACAAAGCAATATAGTAAGTAGAAGCAAGTATGTAGAATCGCGTGAAATTGACAAACATGAAGTAGAATGACACCCATTTTACGCCAAATTAAAAAGTATATGCAATAAATAACTCAAAGTGCGTTACACAAGTTGGCAATTTTCAAATAGTAAGTTCGATTAGACAACAGAAGTTTAGAATTAGCGACTATTCATTTTTCCAAAACAGAATAACTATTTGTAACTGATTTTAAAAGCGCTATCTTGGCATTAGGAATGATCCGTCAAAATGGTATCTTTCGAAGCAGGGTGAATCTTAACTTCGAATTCCAGAATGTTAGAATCCAGTATCTTGAAAATGAAAAATAATTAAAATGTAGATTGTTTTAAAGCCGGTTCGGTCCAGCAGGAGTATTGGCTACCAGTAGACATATTTGGTGGCGTTCACTATGCCATTATAGCAGTTATAGTACACTTTGGATATTTGCCAGCGCGGCGAGATGATATAATTCGTGGTGCAAAATACGCCAATCTGCAAAGGATTATGTATATGAAAATATGAATAACAGTTTTGCGGGAACCTTACATGAGTAGTAATCACATACTCACAGTAAGTGAGTATGTGTAAATCGCCAAATAATGAAAAGTCACCATGGGTGACAAGCTATCCTAGCTGTTCCGTAGTTTTTATCAAAGCAAACATATAAAGAACTGTTTTCTTAGAGCTAATTATTAACTATACATATACGCAAGTCGCCAAATAATAAAAAATCGCCCTGGGTGGCAAATAATCAAGGTGTCCAATTGGTTTTACATAATTAAAAATACAGCTGAAACAGATGTTCTGATTTTATTACGCTTTAGCTCCTAATTAATATAACTTCTGAATGGCAACATTAATTATCATTGTGTTTCTGAGCAGTGTAAATAAGTTTTCCAGCAATTATACGCGGAGTCCGCACTCCAGGGGGAGTATAGCTCAGGACCCGTACAACACGGATTCCTATAACAAAATATCTTCCGTGTTATGAGGGGGAGGGGGTCTACTGTACTGTGGAGTTTAAATTTTTGTACCAATTAACATGCAAGAACCAAGCAATGTGTAGCTCAGTAAACATTCTATCTGATCCAGTCTTCGGGTTTTGTCTGTTGAAATTATGTCTTTTTTACGAATAAGCCTTATTAGGGGCCGAATGCCTCATACGTAAAGCGAGCATAGTGAGTCTGGGGTCCTTGGCCCCTAGTACATGTAAAAGTAACTTTTTAATTCAATTTTGAAACTCTTAAACATTCCTTGGGATAATACAGGGGTCCTAAAATAATCTCTTGACCACCCCATCTAAACATTGTCAGGGGACCCATCATGGTTGAGTGGATAAGACACTCAAAATGGTATATGGATGAAGGTCCAGCGTTGTGGCCATATCGCGCGGCTATCGATCCAACAGTCTGGAGTTTTGGTCGGTTTTCTCTAGATGCAGCGTGAATGCACTTTAGAATCCCTTAAAAAGTCTTTGGACCCAGGAGTTGGTGACTGGTGCACCAAGAATTGGGGGTCAGAAAATATGCTTGATAGCTAAAACTGATTTTTTTTCATTGGACTATATTACTGGATTTTAAAGCCATTACTGATTAAATGACCTTCAGAGGCGATCTCTTGCTAGCTCGTACTCCTTTTCTTCTCTCGGTTTGTGCATTGGACTTCTCTCCATCAATTTTAGATGGATCGTTACTTTTGATCATAAAAAAGTGATAGGGTAAGGCCTCTACTTATAGAAGTCAAGGGACAGTTGGCCCGTTGTTCCCCCATACGATCTGCGTATGGATCATGGCATCCCCATCTTTGACAAATAGCGCAGCTTTACCACAACACAACTGAGCTGATTCAGAACTGAACTTATCAGATTCTGATGATTCTGAACTTATCGGATTCTGCACTGTAAGAAATACCTGTAATATTACCACAGACATTGCTGTAAAGTAATACAGCACAATTGCTACAGCTTCGGAGGACAGTGCTGCTTTGGAGGACAGTTTGTGTTGTAAATCCACTCACGAAACGATGTAATGACGTTGGTAAGCCAATCACAAATAACCTTGTACAACAAATTAACCCAGTCTTTACATCACAACGTGTTAGCGTTACGTTTATCCACACGTCGTGCTGTAATCTAGGAAAATATTTTTTGCAGTGTACGCGTACAGGTTTACAAAGTAAGTGTCACCAAGAAGTCTGGTCGTGTACTGCAGATGGCGATGGATGCGAGACAAGACAGTGCTTTACAGCTTTTTTGCGAGGCGAGACATTTTTAACATTACGATATAGGGATTTTGCGAGACGAGACAAAGCTTTCGGGCTGTTTTGCGAGACGTCTATTTTTCGTCTCGCGTCGATCCCTAACTGCATAGGCTATCCTGAAAAACAGCCGAAGTGATTTTTTTTTCCCTCCGTCGAAAAAAAAAAGAAACAGCACTCTTCAGTTACGATCCGGATCTCTGAAACGAAAATCGGCTTCCGCCTGGAGGTGCTTAACGAGAGGCACTCATGCAGTCGACATTTTGCGATGGCATTAGGAAACAAAACAGGCTCGAAAGGGCGGCGTCCGAACAGGTGAAGCGTTGTTTCAGGTGCAACACGCCCCTGCGAAGCGTGGGAAATATGCCGAAATGAAGGAAGTGCCGAAGAGTGCGCGAGCCGGAACGTGGAAGCGTAATACTCCTCGCCGGAGATTCGGATCCGGGTATGAACCGTTTGTAAAAATGATTTGGACTGTACAGTGGAGCCCTGTGATAAAGTTATTTTTGTGGAAAAGAAAAAAAGAATCTGCATTAGTTGAAAAATTCTTGAAAGTGTTTTTTTTTTTTTTTTAAACTAACAAATTTGCGCTAAATGTTCTGAACGTAAAACAGAATGGTTTTTTTTTTTGTTTTTTTTTCACAAGTAGAGGAATGTTCTTCTATAAACGAAAAAAAAAAATTATGTCTAATGTATATTCTAATTAATTAAGAAAATAAGTTAATAATTAAGAAAAGTAAGTTAATAATTAAGAAAAAATAAGCTTTCAGATTAAAAATATTTATTTCAATAACACATGAATACAGATGGAAATAAGAAAGTTTCTGGGCGATTTCTGAAAAAAATTAACAGCTCAAAGTTTGAATGTCTTTATTAATTTATTTAGTTAACTTTGAAAATAAAATGTAAATAACTGCAGCCGAATTGAAACCGGGAGGTTACGTGTTCCATTCCGACATACCACTAAACACCATCGCTACATGGGGTATACATAACGTGTTAAATACGTGGTTCCGAAAGTTCCCCCCCCCGCGGTCTCTAGAGCACTTTCCGAGGGGTACCAATCTTCAAAAGTTCTCTTTCTGTCCTCCATCCTTAGTTTGATTACCAGGAGAGGACTGTTCACGCCACAGAAAGAAATTAGAAATGAGTGTAGAGGCCCAACACGTTCTTTTCACATTTCCCTCCACATCTCAAAAGAAAATAGAGATAGCCAAAAATTCTTGCTTTAAATCGTAACGCTCACAAATGCCTAAAAATCATTGTCATGATTTTTGGTTTTTTTTTAAGTCGACCCCGAGAATGGGTAGTTAACGAAAAAAGCGTTTTTCACGTATCTTTTTATCTTGAAAGAAAGAACTGTATGAGTGATGTTCTTGTTTTTTAAATGCAGTATTAACAGGGGTTACCTGCTCCATACAGTTAAAATGCTTTTTCATCTGTCGCTAAAACTAACATTGGCGACAGGGTTACTAAGTAGTGGCTTTAAAATGCAGCAACGGCTGAGCTGAGTTCGCGCTAGTTATTTTCTTTCCAAGGGTCAATTATGAACCATATCTGAGAGCACGAGATTTTTTTTAAGTTGAAAAGGACTGTTGGCAGACCCAGAGGGGGGAGGGAGGCACAGGGGAATGTGTCCTCCCCTCCTTCATACGAACTAAGTTTACCCTATAGAAGACTGACTTATTGTGTAAATTCAAGTAAATTTATGAAATACAAGAAAAATAAATCATGCCAAACGCTTGGCTTGCAAAACACTTTCCAACACAAAAATATTTTGCGACAAATTTGGCGATGTATTTTCCTTAAAACTAGCGAGATTTTGGACATAAGATAATGTTATATAATCATTATAGATGCAATTTTATAAGACCCTGTAAAACACATTTAATTCTTTTTTTCAACGTTTAACTGAAGAATATAAAAATATTATACTCATTGTCTTGTGCTGGAAATGTAGTAGTGTCTCTCAAATGCCACACACTGTAATGTATTGGAATTCTTTTGAGTGCTCCTGTAGAAGAACTATTAATAATACAGACATTATTCTCAATGGAGAGCATTATTTTGAGAGCCTTAATAATATATATACCAACTTTGTTTTCTTTCGAAAAATAGAATATCTCTAAAATACGTTTTCAAGAATGACTGCCCATTCAAGAATGACTGCTGGATTTTTTTTCTCCTGTAAAAGAACTATAAATGGTACTTACACCATTTTCAATAAGGTGCATGGTTCTGTACATAGAAAAAACATAAATTTCGCACAAATCTGTGTATATTTACAGCAGTTAGAACACTGGACGGGTGGACAATAGAACAAACCGAAATCATAAAGATCTCTCAAACTTGCTGGTAAGTTAAAAATATAAATATTCTTTTATACAACATAACGGTATCGGACGAACACGGAGAGCGAGAAATTTATTTTTTTAAAGCTTAGTCTATTTTGACCAGTTTTTCCATGCCGTCTGTACATACGTATATAACTCGCATATATCAAAAATTATTGGTCGCAGAATGTTGAAACTTTATATTTAGGATTGTTGTAGCATCTAGTTGTGCACCTGCCTTATTGCTCCCAATCGACTGGATAGTTCATGTACAGGGCCGCCCAAAAGATTTTAAATACATTATGCTCCGTGGGCAGAAATTCATTAAAGCCTATTTTAGAAATATTTCAAACGACTCAGAAGTGATATATGCTGTTAAGGGTTACAAAATTAATCTCTCCATCTAAAATAGTGTCTGTATCATTTATAGTTCTTCTACAGGAACACTCAAAAATATTTCAACACATTAAGCCCAAGTCAAAATTAATGCTGGTATTTCTTTGCTAGACTAGCATTAAATGCTTGATCCGAGCTGGGGAAAAAAGCATAAACTACCATAAATACTTGCTAGTTCTAGCAAAACTACCAGCATGTCATACAGTGTATTCGACACTTTTTTTGCTTGTCCAGCATACATAATCCAGTTTGTGTTGCTTGAATATTTTGCTTGTTTAGCAACAATCAAGACCAACACTTACTTGAACTTTATGCTATTCTAGCAGTCATTCACAACCAACAGATGCTTTTTACTTCCTTGTACGGAGTATAAGGAAGTAATGTGATCCCGAAAACTTTCGGGGTCCAAATTTCGACGAAAAATCCGATTTTGACTACCTCTAAATTTACTTTTAAGAATTTTTTCGATGCATCTCATCGTAAACTAACATGCAAGGTCATATAAACGCGTCTGCAACTCATTTTGACCAGCGGCGAGTCTATTTTGGCCAGTTTTTCCATGCCGTCTGTACGTGCGTACGTACGTACGTGTATACGTACTTACGTATGTGTATATAAGTATGTATGTATGCAACTCACATATCTCAAAAACTATTGGTCGTAGAATGTTGAAACTTTATATTTAGGATTGTTTTAACATCTAGTTGTGCACCTCTCCTTTTGGTCTCAATCGAATGGATAGTTTATATACAGGACCGCCCAAAAGATTCGAAATACATTACGCTCTACGGGCCAAAATTCATTAAACTCGCATATCTCAAAAACTATTGGTCGCAGAATGTTGAAACTTTGTATTTAGGATTGTTGTAACATCTAGTTGCGCACCTCACTTTTTGGTTCCATTCGACTGGATAGTTTATCTACAGGGCCGCACAAGAAATTCTAAAACATTACGCTCTATGGGCCGAAATTCATTAAAGCGTATTTTAGAGGTATTAGGGTATTTCAAACGACTCAGAAGTGATACATGCTGTTCAGAGTTACAAAATGAATTTCTCCATTAAAAGAAGTGTCTTTATCATTTATAGTTCTGCTACGGGAATACTCAAAAGATTTCCAATACTTACGGTCACAAGACAATTTTAGGGTCATTCATCCATTTCAAGCACAATACCGTCCAACCATATAAGTTAGGTAATGGTCCGATCACGGTCACATGCCTCCCTCAACAACTACGCCAAAAGTCGCCAAGCTGGCGACTTTTGGTGTACGTGTGTATGTATTTAACTCTCTAATCTCAAAAACTAAAGTCGTAGAATGTGGAAATTTCATACATAAGATTGTTGTAACATTTAGTTGTGCATCTGGATTTTTGGTTCCAATATACTGGAGAGTTTATTTACAGGACCACCTAAAAGAATTTCAATTCATTAATGTCTTGAACTTGTCCTCACTAATGATTCTTGTTATCTTCAATATATTACTTCTGCAGTCATTGTTTGGTCCATGTCCAAAATCTCGCCATTTGTCATCGATACTGGCGAGTTTTGCCGAAGAATCGCCAAATTTGATAGTCAGTCATTTGGTCCATGCCCAAAATATCGCCATTTGTCATCGTTCTTGGCGAGTTTGGGCGAAATATCTTCAAATTTGGCGATAGTCTGTCATTACTTGGTCCATGCTTAAAATCTCGCCATATGTCGTCGACCTTGGCGGGTTTTACCAAAATATCACCAGATTTGGCGATAGTCAGTCATTCGGTCCATGTCCAAAATATCGCCATTTGTCATCGTCTTTGGTGAGTTTTGGTGAAATATCGCAAAATTTGGCGGTAGTTAGTCATTATTTGGTCCATGCTTAAAATCTCGCCATATGTCATCGACCTTGGCGAGTTTCGCAGTAATATCTCCAAATTTGGCGCCAAAAATTATTTCGTATTTTGTATAACTCTAAAACTTAAACCCGTAGAATTTTGAACTTTTGTATTTAGAACTATTGTAACGTCTAACTGTTTTCAATATTTTTTTTACTGCAATCGACTGGGAATTTATTTACAGGGGGGGAGCGGCCAATGGCAGTTTTACAGACATTCATCCATTTCAAGTAAAATATCATCCTACCATATAGTTAGGTAATGGTCCGGCACAGTCACGTGCCTCTCTGAAAAATCACGCCAAAAGTCATTTAACTTTCATGTCTCAAAAGTTATTAGGTGTACAATGTTGAAATTTCATATATGAGATTGTTGTAACATCTGGTAGTGCATCTCAATTTCTGGTTCGAATCTACTGCAGAACTTATTTACAGGACCACCTAAAAGAATTTCAATACATTAATGTCTTTGACATCTTCAATATATTACGGCTGCAGTCAGTCATTTTTTGCCCATGCCCAAAATCTCGCCATTTGTCATCGATACTGGCTAGTTTCGCCGAAATATCGCGAAATTTTGCCTTAAAAATAATTTCATATTTCGCAAAACTCTAAAAATTTTAACTGTAGAATTTTGAAATTTTGTGTTTAGAACTATTCTAACATCTAACTGTGCAACTAACTCTTTTTTGATTGCAATCGACTGGTAATTTATTTACAGGGTCACCAAAATGACTTTAAATACATTAAGGTGTATGAATACATTCAGTTCATTGAAAGTCTGTGGTCAACTACTACTCGCAAACCCCACAATATCTCGCAAACTATCTCAAGCTTGTCGGCTTTGGGCCCAATTAAGTGACAAGTGAATATCGCCCAATTAAGTGTCAAAAACAAATCTTTAAAATTGAACCCAGCTTGACGATTTCGGAAATATTTGGCTAGAAATCACTAAACACTAGTATTACTGCATTATTTTATCTCTTTTACACAAAATAAGTTTAGATGAAGTGCGCCGAAAATATTTTTACTTAATAGACGTGCTAGGAAGTCATGTGTTGTCCACATCAGATTTTTTTAACTGTTTGACTGGTGCAATGAATCTACTTATCACTCTAAAATTCTGGCACTTGCGTGCCATATTTTATGGAGGGAAAATTTGAAATTCGTAGGTTGTAGGCACTAGTAATTTTATGTAACATGATAATATTTTATACTTCATTAATAGTCTTATAAATTCAGTTATCATTACACTACGGTCATTGACATTCGTTGGCACACAGAGATTAAAAAATAAAATTATCCTAAAACCTATGATTTCATTTCCCCCCTAAAAACATCCCCCTAAACTATATCGCCCCCTAAAAATCACCTTTAAGGGTAAAAATCCTCCTAAATCTGGGGCCTGACCAGTGGCATGGTGCATTACGCACTGAACTGGAAGACGGAAGGTGCCTGATTTGAAGCCAGGTCAATCCCGCCGACCTAAACATTCGGAGTTTTCCGTTGTTTCCTCTGAAACTAGGCGTAGCATGATAATATTTTATACTTCATTAATAGTCTTATAAATTCAGTTATCATTACACTACGGTCATTGACATTCGTTGGCACGCAGAGATTAAAAAATAAAATTATCCTAAAACCTATGATTTCATTTCCCCCCTAAACTATATCGCCCCTTAAAAATCCCCCTTAAGGGTAAAAATCCTCCTAAATCTGGGGCCCGACCAGTGGCATGGTGCATAGCGCACTGAACTGGAAGACGGAAGGTGCCTGATTTAAAGCCAGGTCACGTCCGCCCACCTAAACATTCGGAGTTTTCCATGGTTTCCTCTGAAACTTGGCGTAAATACGGGTTAGGACCCCTTAGAAAGACCCGCCCGGAGGGCACCCCGCCCATAGGCCTAGATCCCTCGTGAAGATAATTGGCCTTAATGCCACAACTAAATGTAGGGGAAACCCCCCAATCCGGCTTCACTGTTAAATGAGAACGGATTGACGAACAATCTCATGTTTTATAATTTTACATGTTAATAATATGAAAAATGTAGTCATTCTTGATGCTTAGTTAGGGTTCAGCGGAACAATGTCCTGTGCCCCGAGCTAGAAGGAACCGCAATTGAGGAGGAAAATATACATCTATTTTATTACTGAAATTTTGAATTAAAAAATGAAGACTTCAATAATAATTTTTAATAGCAATGTGGGTCGAAAATTGTCGTGTTCACATTCCCTTTGGAATAATAGTGAACTTTCCGATCACGGTTCGTCAAAAACTAGTGGATCTTCCACAGAAATCACTTGTATAGAATTGATTAGTAACACGATTCATTATTCAAGCACGGATTACATTTTATTGCAGGATGGATTATTAAATTGATTATTAATGTTACTATTAACAGGTAAATGAAAAGGACGTTTCTGACTGCACATTCCTGCTTGTTATATTTGGAAGGCAACAAATATTTTTATACTGAATAGATTGTCATTTTTAAAAATCAAATAATAAGTCATCACAACTTTTATTTGTACTTTTTTTAAAATTTAATATAACAAAAAAGGGTTATAAACAGCTTTTCAAACGAAAACCACCTACCCCTCCTCTAAAACTGCAACTTAAAATAGTAGGGGGGGGGGCTCTCAAAACTCGCCTTGCCCACTGCTAATTTTTTCCTTACCCCGCCACTCTTTATAAATTATTTACAGGGGTGCTAATACTATTTGCACTCCTGTAAAGCAGCTATGATAGCTCGTTCCTAGAGACCCTATACTTCGTCAGAGACCCCACACGAGTGAAATAATTTCTGATTGGCTGAAGCGGAGAATCAGCCGCCACGGGCTATGGATGAAAATCTTCCGTAGAGTTAGCATTGTGGTACGGAGTGACTTTGAAAAAACTGCTATATCTAAGCATTAAATAATCAATCATATGTTTTTCCTTTCGATTTTCCTCATCTGAAATACTTACTTAATGCATAAAATTCACTTTTTAACTAGAAATCCGAAATTAAGTACTATTTTGAAGCGATTATTTACGTAGTTTCGCTTTCGAGCTGTCATCGGAAGCTTGAATTTTAAGTCTTATCTTACACTTTCCTTGTTTGAAGTTTACAATAATATTGTTTTAATATTTATTTATCTTATATGTGCGCATATCATGCTTTAAATTAATTAAAAAATCTTTTAAAAGCTTTTTATTTTGTACTTTTTACCATGATTGCGCCGGGCTGCATTTGGCGAAAAGAATACAGACGCCAAACTACTGTTGGCTCCCTTTTACTCGGCGCGTTTCATCTCAGTTTTTTGCTTTGAGTCAAAATGTTTCAGTTTCAATTTTTAGATAAAGCAATATTTTTCTGAAATCGTAGCTCACTAGATACCAGTCTCTGAAAAATATTTACTGGCATGAGTCGTTTTAAGCACTCTATGCAGAAGTTATTCAGCTGTTCGAAAATGTACGTGTAATTGAATATTTACTATTTACTTTTCAATTTTTCCTTTCCGTACTTGTAATGGTCCTTTGATGTAGTGTGACTGATTTTTACGATTTTTTTTTTTTTTTTTTTTTTGGGGGGGGGGGGGAGGCACATGAAAGATTTGGAGTTAGTTTTCTTCTACCGATGATTCTTTTTGAATTTCCAAACAAATATTGAAAATAAAAAGATCTTGACGCAAAGTTGGGAGCACGTGCCCCTTTCTGTATATGCTAACGGCATATTGTGTTTTAACACATATTATCGCAACAAATCTACTAATAATACCTATTACTTTCATTTTCTTTTCTTCCCCGTAAATCCACAATTTAAATATTTAAATCCTCTATGTTTCGGCAGAAGGAAATAGTTTACTTTAATCTCGTTTCTTTGCGAATTTACTTTGATATGACGTAAATTTTATGGCATGCCGTGTTTACTCGCGCAATAGTCGCACTTTTTTGGCATTTTTCATGGAGAAATGAAACTATTATGCGAGGAAATACACTACACAATATTCTACACTCTAATGTTGAAACATTACTGGTATTATACTGGTAGTTCAGTATCTCTACTCGTTCCAAGAACCTTTTCTTTCATCCTACTTTTCAGTAGTGCTGCCATCTACTAGTAGATATATAAACGAGAATATAAATTTTTAATTTTTATAGCTACAAAAAGCATTAAAATAAATAAATGTTTTGTGAAAAAAACACACATAAAATGATACTTATAACAAGATACGATCGTTTCGACCGAAAATTTATTCAATCTTCATCACTCGTAATCGTTCGTCGCACAAAACAGTGGGAACTGAAAAAGATAAACACAAAAAGCAACATCTTCTTGTTTATCTTTTTCGTCTTTTATGCAGTGGAAATATCCGATGATAAAGACAGATTCTTAAAAAAAATTAGGGGACTCTGTGGCAACAAGTGATAATGGGGCCTCATCTTCACTACTTTTTCCAAACTTAACCAATGTTAATCGAATTGTGGTCCACTTTACTTGCATGTATGCCGTCTCTTAAACTCGGGCTGGGGGGGGCCCAGTGTACTTTAAGAAGGCCCTTTATGAAGCTTACTATCCGACTATTACTCATGATTTTTCGTTATGGCGTCGCCTACCCCCCCCCTAAAATATTTTTCTGGCCACGCCACTGACCCAGTCCCAGCCATTGCTCACACACAGCGGGAGTTTGAAGTAAGTCGATTTTGTCATTTAACCCGTTGAGGCGCAACCCTTTCCCCAATGCTGAAAAAAGGGCAGCCGTTTCCATCGCTCGACTTAACTACCAGCAAGATGGCGGACGATCGAAACGTTCATCGCGTGCCACAGATCTAGAGACCCTTTTTTGACGACAGCTGGTGTGCCCGCGCACAGCCAGCTGTCGCCAAAAAAAGAGTCTCTAGATCTGTGGCACGCGATGAACGTTTCGATCGTCCGCCATCTTGCTGGTAGTTAAGTCGAGCGATGGCAAACGGCTGCCCTTTTTTCAGCATTGGGCAATCTATCCAGCTGTCCTCGCATTCTTTCAGTTTTCAGCAGATGTCAGTGCTGTTAAAAATAATCGTGACAATTTTTTTATGGGAAATGACGTGCTAAAAAGTAAAGGATTCTCGTGGAGCTGTGTCACCCGCAACTATTTTTATAGAAATCCAATCTATTCTTCGTGGCTGGCAACAGTCAAAACGTCGGAGTTTGGTGCTCCCAGAGCGCGAACACTGCGCATTAAAAGGTTAAGTGGTTTTAATCATGAAAATTGTTATTTTCTTTTTATTCTCTTCCCATTTCCTTCTTCATTTTCCTTTAATCTTCTAATTTACACTTCTTAAATGTGATTTGACGTTTTACGCGAAAAGAGGGAAACCCCACAAGTATGTATTGCATACGTGAGTGTGTAATATGTTTAGCCATGGCCTTAGTGCCACTTAGTAAAAATGGCTTAAATTACGCTCTGTTTTACACATATAATTTTCTGGATCACGGACATTTTTATACACAACATTTAAAGTTAATTTTGTAAAAATCATTCACTCTGTATTTTTTTACAATTAATTTGTTATCAGTTTCTTTTTTTGTTATTTATTTTAACTTTAAACATTTAGTCCACGGTATTGACTTCTCGCATCGTTTAACGGTCTGGAGTTTGGGGTAGTTTTCTTCAGATGCAACAAGAATACTCGCAAGAACCCCTTTAAAATGTCCATTGTCCAGGGCATCTCCTCTTAGGCTGAGTCCTGGCTTGTCTGCGGCCGTTACTATCCGGACGATGATCCCATTAGCCTACGTGCTATTTGCACAGTTATTTCGTTTTTCTATTCACAATGTTTTGTGTAAAAAGGAGAAAAAATAAAAACACGATAAAAACTATAAAAGCATCTTTTGTCATAAATTAAACAAATATGAAACGTTTCTAAATAAGATAAAAGTAAAATTTTAAATTTTTTTATGTTAAAATAAAAAAGCTTTAAGAGAAATTTTTAAAATTCATCTACGGACGAAATTTGCTTTTATTGTTTTAAGTCTAAACATCCTAACTAATATTATAAATGCGAAAGTGAGTTTGTTTGTTTGTTTGTTTATGACGCTTTCACGCCTAAACCGCTGAATCGATTAGAGTGTATTTTGGTTTAGATATAGATGGGACCCTGGAGTTGGTTATAGGCTACTTAGAATTTTAGATTTTTAATTATTTTTTTAATTATTAATTAAAAACCGTTTTTACGTTGCCATGCTTGGCGAGTTTCGCCCGTATCAAATGATTCATGTTTTGAGCTAACACGAATGCTATTACTTCAATGAAGAAGCGCGTGCGAAAAACATTAAATACCACGGAAATTACGCCAGTTTTATGCCAAATCTATCTATTTATAATACCGTATATACTCGTGTATAAGCCCACCCGTGTATAAGCCCACCCACCCAGTTTTCTCCCAAAAATCTTTCATAAATGACTGACCCGTGTATAAGCCCACCCTCCCAACTTTAAAAATGGACGCGTCCGTAAAATACTCCCCCTACCAGAATTCGACTGGCTTTCGGTGATCACGTGACTGTTTTGCGACGCAGGGTCAACATAATCGGCGCCTTATAGCACTCAAAGGGTGGAATTCTGCCCCGGTGGTTCACGAAATCGTCGGTTGTTAGCTGTCAACTGGGCAGAACCAGTTGTTTGGTTACCGACTGCACTAACAACTCCGGAGGAAAATGGGAGGTCTTTTAGCCAATCGCATGAACCCCTTGACGCTCCTCCTTAAAACTCCACCTCAAGGCGGGGCAAAGTTAACGACTGCGAAAAATTAACGACGAGCGGAGAATCCAGCTGAAAAACGAATGGATGGCTTCCGATAATGTACAGACTACAAAGACAGGCAATCTAAAAAATACAAAAACTTAATGTGCTAGATCTTACTTTTGTTTCCATAAAGTTAAATTAGTTGCCCCAAATGCATGGGCACCGGAAGGGGGGGGATTGATATGCCAATTTCCGGGACCATGGTTTTCCCATGTACATAGTATACATATTTGCGCGTATGTGTGTAGATGTTTACTGCTCCCTGAACATTGAATTTCCGATGATCAAATTTTGAAATTTTTTTGACCCGTGTATAAGCCCACCCCCCACTTTCAATCCAAATTTTTGTCCAAAAAAAAGTGGGCTTATACACGAGTATATACGGTAATAAAAATGAATGTTCTCCAGACAAATCTACAGAAAGCAGAGCTTTGAAAATTTGAGCATGACTGAGCCCATGACTTCGGTAAAGTGCACCTGAGGCTCAAAATTTTGAAATTTTAATTACTTTTCTAATTATTAATTTAAAACTGTTTTATCGCCGCACAAAATAATTTATGCTTTTGAAATAAAGCAGAAATTCTATTTGCAAAATCACATGCATTTGAAAACCATAAATTTGTAATGAAAATTGTTTTTATATTTTGAAAATTATGTTGATTTTACGCCAAATTAAAATAATAAGTATTATTTACTTATTAAAATAATAAGTATATTTACTTATTAAAATAATAAGTAAAGAAAAGGGTACTTACGTATTATCCCTGCTGTCCGCCAAGACGAGCGATTTTTTGCTTAGATAAAAGACGGGCACATGAAATTATTAATGGTTTTGAAGACGATTAACAACAGTTTGGCAACTCATTTGACGGAAAAACAGTTTGGCGGGAATGACCGCCAGGATAATACGTAAGTACAAAGAAAAGTCCAGATGTGTTTCTTAAAAGTTCATAAATTTCTAAATCCTTCCAATAATATAAATGTGTACGTTTGCGTGTTTGGATGTTTTTGACTGAATCACACAAAAATGGTTGAACGGATTTGGAAAAAATTGTAATGAAGATAGCTTATGCCCTGGATTAACATACAGGCAACCTTTCAAGCATATAGCATAAATAATTCTTTTACAAAGACGCTCAAAATAATTCTAATGCATTACGCTCTATGGAAATTTTGTAGTTACTAAACCAATTCTAAAACTTTTTTCACTGATTGAAAGTTACATTATTCCTGAGTATTATTGTTTGTTTGTTTTTGGATTAACCCTTTGAGGCGCAACCCTTTCCCAATGCTGAAAAAAGGGCAGCCGTTGCCATCGCTCGACTTAACTACCAGCAAGATGGCGGACGATCGAAACGTTTATCGCGTGCCACAGATCTGGAGACCCTTTTTTGACGCAGCTGGCAGTGCCGCACAGCTAGCTGTCGTCAAAAAGCGTCTCTAGATCTGTGGCACGCGATGAACGTTTCGATAGTCCGCCATCTTGCTGGTAATTAAGTCGAGCGATGGCAACAGCTGCCCTTTATTCAGCATTGGGCAATCTATCCAGCCGTTCTCGCATTCTTCCATTTTTCAGCAGATGTGAGTGCATTTAAAAATAATCGTGACCATTTTTTTACGGGAAATGACGTGTTAAAAAGTAAAGGATTCTCGTGGAGCTATGTCACCCGTACCAATTTTTATAGAAATCAAATCTATTCTTCGTGACTGGCAACAGTCAAAACGTCAGAGTTTGGTGTTCTCAGAGCGGGAGCACTGCGCGTTAAAGGGTTAAGACCGATTGACTGCACTAGGGTCCTAGGTCTATAAGGAGAATTACTCTGTGGGGAACTTTCTAAGGGATCCTAGCCCGTATTTACGCGAGGTTTTTTAGAAAACCACGAATAACTGCGAGCGGCTGGGTCGACAGGCGCGACTGGGGTTTGAACCTGGACACTCCTGCCTTGCAGTTTTGAGAGCAGAACTTCTTAGACACTGGTGGCACCCTAAGTGTTATAGGCTACCTCTAATGCATATATCACTGACAGTTCTTTTACAGGGATGCTCTATGTGTATCTCTGTATTATATTACGCTCTATGCGTATCTCTGTAACTGAACCGATTCCTAAACTTCTTTTACTGATAGTAAGCTGCTCTATTCCCGATTAACATGGCTAAAATTCATGCATATAGCATAAATATTTCTTTTACAAAACAGTTCGCAAATAACTATCGTCGTAACTATCTCTCTTCGCCAAATGCCAGAATAAAATCTAAATTTAGTATCTCTGCATACTCTATTATTTTAAATGAAGTATACTGCCATGCATTATACTTCATTTAAAACAAGTTAAAAGCAAATAATATTTAAATGCAGTTTCTTTTGCCGCAAACATATTTGTTATTCCCACATGTTTCATTTCTCTCGGGACCTAATTCTAATGCCGACGCAAACGAAGTCGCGGGTAGCAGCTAGTATATTATAAAATGAATCGTTAGTATATAATGCATATATTTGGGTTTAAAATTTTAAATACTCTCATATAGAACTGGCCGAATAGCTTGTGGGCTGATTTCCTTGTTTGTGTTTGTTTCGCATCATAGTAATCCTACAGAAGGGACATTGCCACCCCATGGCACGGTGGTTTATGTCACTGAAAATGGTAGACGGCCGAAGTACGAAGGCCCGGGCTCGGGTCTCATCGCGCAGCTGTCAATCTAACGGTCTGGAGTTTTGTTAGGTTTTCTCCAGATGTAATGTGAATACGCGTTAGAAAGTCCTCCTACCAAGGCACTCTCCATCCTTGGCCGATCGCCCTAGCGTAGCGTTGCCATACCATAATCACACAAAACAAACAGAGGGGGCATCTGCCTATTGTGCCTTGGCCGGAGGACTTTTTAAGGGGTTCTTACGCGTATTCACGTTACATTTGGAGAAAACCCCAACCCAAACTCCAGATTGTTAGACGAAAACCACGGCTTGTGGGCTGATAGCACCGTCAGTCCGAATAGCCACTCCTGGACTGTCCATTCCTTGGACGGAGCCATGGGCGCCGGCAGCTATGGGCAAGGGACAAGGGTGGGCACTTGTGTGAGGAAGTCGTACAAAATTATTGATAAATTACAAAATCTGAAATTTGATTTTTTTTTTTTTAGATGGGAAGCAAACCAGTAATTTTAGTGTAATTTACTTAATTTAACCACAGAGTAATAATATACAAAAATGCTGCTAGAAGGCCTGTGTACATGCGCATGCATCGTGCTCTGACATTTTATTTTGCCCATCCTCATAAAAATTCTAGCGGCGCCCATGGACGGATCTTAAGGGGTTCTAAAGCGTATTAATGCGTTTTTAACTTATCAAAATTATGTCAAATGATTTTAGTCTAAAAATAAATAGAAAGATTAGAGCAAGCCATGAAACGTATAAAACAACGTGAAACATGAATATGGGATCAATTGCTTTTCCATTCCATCTCGAGAAATAAAATATCGAACTATCACAAAAGTCCAGAAAATAATTTGCATCAGAGCATGCATTGTTCTTACTCAAATTTTAATGAATCAGCAAATTCAATGCTATCAATTTGAAGAGAAAATAAAAATGGCGGCTGCCGACTAACTCTTCCATTTTATCTCTTCTTCCCTCCGTTCCCCAGTGGCGCAATTGGTTAGCGCACGGTACTTATATGACAGTAGTCGTGAGCCATGCCGGGGTTGTGAGTTCGAGCCTCACCTGGGGAAGTTCTTTTTGGTAGTCAATTCTTGGGCTTAGATGAGCGTTTAGTGTAGAGTAGGAATACTTTATTCGCGCTTCTGTGATGCTATTTTTTTATATCACTCTTAAACTTGGTTCTAAAGTACCAATCAAATAATCACACAAGGTCTAGCAAAAAAAAAGATATTTTAACACATTTTTAAAACTTTGTTTAATTAAATTCCCATATTAATAAAATTTAAAAAATTAAATAACCTTTGTATTGTTAGTTAAAAGGTGTTAGTATATTACAATGTAAAGTACGTGTCCATAATAATTTGTTCTCAATTATGTTTTGCATACAGATTTTATATTTCTCACCGCTTATTATTAATGCTAATTGCCGCTCTCCCGTCAGCAACTGCACAGTTCACTCTTTAATTAATAATAGTTTGTAAGCAAGAAACTTTTATATTATTATTAATTTTATTTACTTTATTTATTGCAGCGATATATCTTATATAAAAAATTATCATCACTCTTCGCTTTGTAGTCATTTTTTCTTAAACTATCTGAGTTGTTTATAAGAAAAATCGCAACTCGTTTTGTGAAACTCGCCAACAATGAAATTTCACCTCACTCAATATATATATATATATATTCGTTTTATAATCGTGTAAATTTGTATCATTGCTTAACACAATTGTTGATTATCCCGCATCAGCATTAATAGTAATAATAATTTAACTAATTAATAAATACTAAACCCTATATATCATTGCAGATTTTCGAAATATCAACACATTTAGATGAAGACATTTAGATAATCACATTTTGAGGATGAGACTTTTGTCTCAATTCTGTCTTTTCTAAAGAAATTTACCACTCGCGTCGCAAAAGAAAAAGCGACCAGAATCTTGATTCGGTGCTGCTGCCATCTATGGAGGAATGAAGATACTGTGACTGTTCGTACGTTTGCTAAAGGAATTAACGCGCAGTGTTCCCGCTCTGGGAACACCAAACTCTGACGTTTTGACTGTTGCTAGTCACGTCACTATCTCTGGAATAGATTTGATGTCTATAAAAATAGTTGCGGGTGACATAGCTCCATATAATTTACTTTTAAGCACGTCATTTCCCGTAAAAAAAATTGTCACGATTATTTTTAACAGCACTGACATCTGCTGAAAAATGGAAGAATGCTAGAACAGCTGGATAGATTGCCCAATGCCTGAAAAAAAGGGCAGCCGTTGCCATCGCTCGACTTAACTACCAGCAAGATGGCGGACGATCGAAACGTTCATCGCGTGCCACAGATCTAGAGACCCTTTTTTGGCAGCTGGCTGTGCGGCACAGCCAGCTGCCGTCAAAAAAGGGTCTCTAGATCTGTGGCACGCGATGAACGTTTCGATCGTCCGCCATCTTGCTGGTCGTTAAGTCGAGAGATGGCAACGGCTGCCCTTTTTTCAGCATTGGGAAAGGGTTGCGCCTCAAAGGATTAATATGGGATTGTATCAGGAGCGCAGAAGTTCCATAAATTTGGAAGGGAAGGAGAGAGCTCGATATGTCACCATAGATTTTGGACCCCCCCCCCCAAAAAAAAAAAAATCATATTTTGCTGATCTGTCTTCCTTCAAGGGTATGGGCAGTGGCAAGGCCGTACCCAGAAAAATATTTCGGGGAGGGTCCAACAATTTCGGAGGGGGACCAAACGGTGAAAAAGGCTGAATTTTTCACAAAAAGACTTCATCATTATTATTTTCTTAACCACATTATAAATTTCCGGGTGGGGGTAGGGGACGAGACCTCCTGGTCCACTCCTCTGGGTACGGCTTAGGCAGTGGCGTATGATATGGTGATCTCAATTCATTAAGTTTTTAAAGTACATATAATAGAAATGCATGATGAAGGATGGGGAGGGGTAACTTTGCTGATGATTGCAGAAAAAAATTAATTATTTACATTACATCGTAACCTCACAAACCTCGTATTAAATATTAAATCTATGTATATATGTTACAGTTAAAACCCGAAATCAGTCAAAACCCGAATTAACTAGGGAAAACGCTTTCTGACTGACAGCGCTTGGGAAAACCCGTTTTCCCAAGTGAATTCCGAAATGTTAATGCTTTATGCACTAAAAATTGGGAAAATAGATTTCTTGAAAAATTACAGTTGTTAGATTTCAAGTATTCAAATTGTAAGAAACAAAATAACTTTAATGTTATAACAAGTGATGAATACGGACGAGAGTCAGTTGCATCGACCCCAGTAGCTATAAATCGAATGGATGGGCGAATTGAACCGGAATCCTTATCTTGATCCCCCTCGAAAATATGCTAACGCTGCGAAACCCCCAAAAAACATCACTGGATCCGGCCACCGCTGTAGGGGGGGGGGCCCTCAAAAGTATGCTACCGCTGTCCCTTTGCGAGACCCCCCCCCCAAAAAAAAAGCATGTCATATAACATATCGTTGAAATAATGCAATAATTTTTGATAGATGTAAAAATTATTGTCTAACAAATTAGTCAAAACCCGAATGAATCGTTTTTTGACTGATTAGTTCCTAGTTAATTCGGGTTTTGCGTAGTGCTGTCAGTTAGAACGCGTTTCCACTAGTTAATTCGGGTTTTGCCTAGCGCTGTCAGTTAGAACGCGTTTTCACTAGTTAATTCGGGTTGTGCCTAGCGCTGTCAGTTAGAACGCGTTTCCACTAGTTAATTCGGGTTTTGCCTAGCGCTATCAGTTAGAACGCGTTTTCACTAGTTAATTCGGGTTTTGACTGATATCGGGTTTTCACTGTAACATATATAAATACGCTATGGAAAACCTTTGGGTCCCTTTTGCAGCACATTGCTCAAATGTATGAACACTAAATTCGGCACAGTGAAAGTTCATATGGAGGTGGCTGTGCGAATGTTAAAATTGTTGAGTAATATGCTAATGCACCGTAAAACTTAGAGAAGTAATTTGGCACGCAGTATTTCGCGATAAGTCAGGCGATGGTTTCAAATAACAAAGCTAAGTTTCAGCAGTACTATAGTGTTACAGTATTACAACAAAATTTGCAAAAATTTTGTTGTAATACTTTTGTTATTATCCCTTGTTTGGCGAACGCCAGTGACTAAAATGTGCTTTAACCTTGTGCTTGGCGAGTTTTTTTAAACGATCAATAAGTGCGCGAAGTGTTGTAAATTCCATGTTTTAAAGCTGAGGAAAAACGAACCGAAAGGGCAGGTTGCAATCCAAGAGACGCTTTACAGAAATGCGCCAATTCGATAATTTCTTCATAATCTCTCGCCTTGCAGTATGCTAAAGCAAATTTTCTCCGAAAATATTATTGAAGAAATACCTCAGCAATTAATAGGGAATGAAAATAATAATATTAATGAAATGTATGGAAATATTAGGTTGTAACGAAAGTTTCCCGCCACTGCAAACATTGTCAGCACACAGTTCGCGTTGGCGTATTTGCTCATATTTTTTTTCAAACGATTTTTGGCATTTGAAAGAAAGAGACTTACTTTATAACACTGTTGTGAAATCTGTAAAAAATATAGTGATCATTAAGGTGTCTCAAATGGAACTATCACTCTAGAGGTTTAGAACCATCCTTTACTTCCAGTTGTGTTGCAAAAAGTCAGCTACAGAATATCAACGAATTATGAGTACAGCTTTAAGAACTATTGCTGTATCATGTGACACTGTGGAGGTTTGGTATCGAAAGTTCAAAAACAGTTATCTAAGGAGTTAGAAGTTAGTTTCTCAGGCAGATTTGGCGGAAAACTTTCGTTACAACCTGATATTTCCCAAAACATACTCTCAGATAAGGGAACGTACCCATACTACGTGACCCGTTTAGGGGGGGAGGGGGGAGTCTTCAAAATACTACGCTTAGTAATAGGAGCAAGGGGTGGCTTAGATTTTTGTTACGTAGTCGATTTCGCCTAGAGAAATTTGTTGTAAATTAGCAATATGTTTTTACATAAGTTTTTCAATTTCATAATATTTAATTGACTAGTAATTACAAGCATATGCAGTCTTATGCAAAAAACGCTGTATTAATAAAGACGAACATGAATCAAATTATTTTCATTTGTTTCACTTTCTGCCTGCGAAATGATTAAGGGCGAGATTCAAGTGAAACACAATTCGAACATTTTCCGCCTCGAAGAGGGGAAACTTCGAAATATATCAATGTTTCTTATTCAACTGAAACAAAACAATCGTCCCAGCAAGCGCACACACGTTTAAATTACGTATTCCCGCTGTCGAAATGTCGAAAATAGGTCTATGAAAAATTACAGCAAAAAATAGCGTTTAAAAGAGATCAAACATACATTGTGTTGTCGACGTTATAAAGAGCCGTTCGATTTTGGTCAGGCAGGCGGCTATCTTCGACTGTTAATGTTGGTCGCCCTCACGAGGTCTATGATCCGTCAATACATCGCCGATTTTCCGCTCATGGCTTCGGCGGTCTGAGAGACCCCCCCCCCCCCCAGCCAGCCAAGAAGAAACACGATGGAGCATCGAGAAATTTTTTCAGCTTAGTTAATAGTCAGTTGAACGTCGAATAAACAGTGCAGGGGAGACAGAATTTACGGGGTCCTTTCTCACGACCTTTGACATGTCCACCCCAACCGTTTTCTCAGAAAACAGATGCTTTTTTTTTCTTTTTGTGTGTGTATTCGTTCATGGTTCGCGTGGCTCGTACTTCGCAGTTTTTTATGCAAGGGCAGAACTCGCTCCAGCGTGTAGTCAGTGGCTGAGCTCATCTGCGCCACACAGAAGAGTAAAATTTCCATAGTTTTAACTATAAAAGTGGATATTTTTCGAGTATCTCTTGGAATATTTTTCAAGTTCAATGCTAACACGATCTATCGTTAGCTTGGCATATTAATAAGTTTGTCTGGCTCTCTTTAAATTGTGTTGGCCGGTGATGTTATTAAAGTTTATAGGGGTAACTACAAATTTTAATTCCAGCATCAAAATTTTAGAGGTGAGTTAAATAATTATTTAACTAATAATTATGTGCTTTGTTTCTTTTATTCATTTTCTTTTTAATTGCTAATTATAAGTCTTCTTATTTGTATTATAGAGTGAAATATAAAGGTACAATTGGCATAAAATCAACTGTTTACCTTAAGCATATGAAATATCTTTTCTCATTATAACCACGAATTTACTTAATGTAAACTTACTATAACAAAAGTCAACTTATTATTGCATTATGGCATAACTTACAATGAAACAGATTAAAGGACTTGCAAAGTTTTTTTTTTTCTTTTTAAATTGTATACTAATATGTGTGCATTTAGTATGTAATTTAAACCTATTTGGAGTAGTAAAATTGAACAAATCAAAGAATTAAGAGAGATAAATAACTGTTTGTGTAATGAAGTAGACAAAATTTTTCTCGTGGGAGGGTGAGAGGGGGGGGGGTGGATTTGTAGATAGAAAACTTGTTCATAATTTATTACAGAAAAACTATAATAAACTATGGAGATAAAAAAGCAGGCTTATTCGTCTAATAGAAGTGGTTCCTTGACGATTTCGTCGAATCCTGACAGTTTATAAACGTAGTAATTATGCCGGAATTCCAGACATTTAGAGAATATGTCAGTCACACACTATTTACATACGTCGTGAAAGCATGGAAATTCAAACTTCTTGTCGAGTGCACATGACGTTTAAAAGGAAACACTCTATATTTCTAAATATAATACATTATACTACTAATTGTTAGCTAATGAAAAGCAATTTTGAATTAAATGATTAGAAATAACAAGTTTTAAATTAACTTCTAATCGTTTAGATAAAGTTATAAAATTTATATTCATAAAAGTTTGAACATATACAAAAATATATTAAAGTTAAAATATAATCTTGATTTTTAATTTAACAGATACGTAACTCGCACGAACAACTTATATCACTAATTTACATTTTAAAGGGTTTCCATTTTTCCCCCGGTACATTTTATTAATCGTTTTGGCTGTATTAGATATTTTTAATAAAAGGGTGCAAAAAATTATTTAATCTACTCTTATAAACTATCTAAATATTTTCATATATTGGTTAAAAAGTAACCTTTTTTATATAAAATAAGTAAATTATATTTACTGTTAGTAAAATTGCATTTTAAACTGTATTCCTTACTCAACTAAATTTACTAATATTTTATTTAATTTTTAAGTTACTTTTTCACCATCTTTCACCAATATATGAAGATATTTAGATTGTTTATAACATTGAATTAAACAGCGTACCCCCCCCTTTTATTGAATATACCTACAGTAAAAACAATTCATAAAATGTACCGGGGGGAAAAAGTAAACCCTTTAAAATGTAAAATAGAGACATAAGCTATTTATGCAAGTTACTGATCAATTAAATTCAAAAAATCAAGATTATATTTTTCTTTAATGTATTTTCTCTGTGTTCAAATTTTTATGAATGTATATTTTACAACTTCATCTAAACGACTAGAAGGTAATTTAAAACTTGTAATTTCTGCACATTTAATTAAAAATTACTTTTTATTAGCTAACAAACTAATATTAAAATGTATTATATAGAAATATAAAATGTTTCCTTTTTAAACGGCAAAAGTTCACAAGATGAGAACAGTTTGAATTTCCATTCCTTCACGACGTATGTAAATGGTATTTGTCTATTCTCTGAATGTCTAGAATTGCGGCATAATTACTACGTTTATAAATGGTCAGAATTCGACAAATTCTGCGAAGTCTTTAAAGAACGACTTCTATTAGACGAATATAAGCCGGTTTTCTCTGTCCTGTTGAAGCGATTCAACAACGTATAACGTAAAATCAACCACTATGAGCTGAATTTTATAAACGGATTCCGAGAATATGTCTCCCTTTGCCGTTATAGCGACGAGTGTTCGACCAATATCGGGGATTTTCTCTTCCTGGCGGTCACCCTTTTCCATTCTTACGCCGTAGTTAAGCGAGATTGTTATCTCTCACGGTCATCCCTCGCGGGTAATACGCCGTCGAGAAGTTCTGCGCTCGACGGGCAAGCAGGTGGACATATCCAAGGATTTTTAACGTCGATGATTACGTCGAAACTACGTCGACGGCGACGTTAATTCGATGTATCGTGGCTGGCTGGGGTGTTTTCATCACGTGACAGTGAGATAGGTTTGTTCATTGGAAGCATTCTGGGGACTGAACTGGGAACTGGGGACTGTAAAACGTTCGATTCGAACTCGATTGCGCGCGTTTCACTTGAATCTCGCCCTAAATATCATACTTGTCAATACTACGTAAAAACTTAATGGGGAGGGGGGGGGGTCTTGACATATACTACGAGTGGTCACCGCGGGGAGGGAGGGGTCAAAAAATCTTTAAAAATAGATCAGGTAGTATGTGTACGTTCCCTAACATATTGAAGTCAATTATAATAGAACCTAACAATGGTGATTGAACTTTTATGAATGCTGACTTAATCGAATATGTGATGAATAGAGAACATATCACCATAGCTACGATAAAATAATTTGCTGTGATGACAATAAAGTCAATAACTATCAAGTAGAGTTTTTAAATTCTTTGACTATGAGTGGTTTGGGATTTTTTTCGGTTAGCCCGGAGAAAGTGTAAATTTGCCAAATAACTGTGATCTGCGTGAAATGCGTACAAACCTAAAGCTATTTCCAGTACATAGTTGTTCATCCCTTACCATATTTTGGAAGTTTAATTTAATTTCGAATTTTAATTTAATTCCACACGTTTTCCCCACTTCCCATTATGGAACCAATAAGTATACAAATTTCTTTTTAGTGTATTGATATTTTTGTATATTTTGAATTATGCATCTAAGTACTATTTTGTATACGGATTAAAATTTCCGACTTGTTTGGGGGGGAACGACTGTGTTTCAGAAGTAGTCTTTAAGAGTTTCCCAGAAAAAACAGTTGGCGGGATTTGTACCTGGCTAGCCGAAAAATACCATAGTTTGCCACCACATAACTTAACATGGAAAGCTAATGGCAGCGTTATACTAATAAGAAACTTAAATACGAAGGAAGCATTAGTCAATGGAACAAGATAACAAGTTTATACATCGTATTGCTATTGATTGAGAAGTTTGGACTGGAACCGCAGGCAATAAAAGAATTTTAATTCCACTTATAAGATATTCTAGTATTATTTTACCATATCCTTTCAAAAAAACTCAATTTCTAAATATACCTGCATTTGCGGTGACAGTAAATAAATCTCAAGGACAATCATTCGAAAAAAGGGCAAATTTATTGGAGCAGCAAGTTTTTATACATGGTCAGGAGTACGCCTCAGCAAGTAGAGTTCAGTCATTCGACGATTTAAGATTTTATAACTCCAAACACAGTGTGCCTTTAACCGAGGACGGATCCAGGTTCAATTTTAGGAGGAGACCGCTAGACTTTTTAGATTAGCCTAAATTGTTCAAAACGCATACTGAATGTGTGTAATCCAAGCTCGGCAGAGGGAGATGATCCTATGACCCACTCTCTGTAGCTGCCCTTGCATTTAGCAAAATATGATAGATTTTAAAAAACCGTCTTCAATGAAAAGTGTGATGGTTGTAAAGTGAAATTGTACAAAAGTGAAAAATGGAAGAATGCGAGAACAGCTGGATAGACTGCCCAATGCTGAAAAAAGGGCAGCCGTTGCCATCGCTCGACTTAACTACCAGCAAGATGGCGGACGATCGAAACGTTCATCGCGTGCCACAGGTCTAAGAGACCCTTTTTTGACGACAGCTAGCTGTGCGGCACAGCCAGCTGTCGTCAAAATAAAGAAAAACCCATACAGCTTCATGTATTACGATTATTTTGTGTGTCCCTGTAAAAGAACTATCTAAACTATATCCATGAAACATAGCCTTTAATACTCAGAAATAGAAGCTTTATATTAATGAAAAAAAGTTTTGGATTCGGTTCTCTAGTTACAGAGATACCCAGAGAGCATAATGCAATACATGCCTGTTCTTCTAAAAGAATTATTTGTGATATATTCATAAAAAGGCAGTCTAAAATACTCGGTGGTTTTCTATCAGTGAGAAAAGATTTAGAATTGGTTCAGTAGTTAGAGAGATAACCATAGAGTGTAAATGTATAATAGTTATTTTGAGTGTCCCTGTAAAAGAATTATTTACGCTGCATTAAATGCAGCCTATAATAATCAAGAATATGGTATCTTTCTATTAGTAAAAAAAAGTTTAAAAATCAGTTCTGTAGTTACACAGATGCCCACAGAGCGTAATATAATTCTTATGAGTGTCTCTGAAAAAAAATTATGTATATATATCTATACATATACCTGCATGAAAGGCAGTCAACAGGCGCGCACACAGGATTTTTGACTGGGGGGGTCCAACTTTTACAGTTTGAGGGAGGTCCAACTTTTAGGGATGTTCCAGATTGACAAAAATCAGTGATGAAAGAACTCGTTTTCATTAGATGGAATTCATCAAACTCGTCCCATCCAGTTCCCTAAGAATACACTACACAATACAATAGGAAGCAAAATAATAGTTGTTCAGTTTTGAGAACAAGATGGTGTTTATGTTCGCTTTCAGTTCGTTTTTGAGGAAAACGAGAAAAACATTTCATTTTTTATTTATTAGAACTGAAACAATTGCTACCTTTTTTTGGAATCATTTTATTTACTATAGATATAGGGTAATAATCAATCGGTAAAAAAATCAAAGCCGATGGGGGGGCTCCAGACCCCCTGGACCCCCCCCCCCCTTGTGTGCGTCACTGGCAGTGAATAATTTTCAGGAATAGTGTAGTTTTTATTGGTGATAAAAGTTTGGGATTCAGTTCAGTAGTTAGAGAGATACCCATAGAGTGTATTGCATTTGCATTATTTTGACAATTCCAGTAAAAGAAATATTTATGCTATATGCATGAACTTTAGCTTATGATACTAGGAATAGTGCAGCTTTCTACCTGAGAAATGTTTTTAGAATCTAGTCAATGGTTACAGAGATGCCAATTTTATGTATTTCTTATGAGAGCACCTGTAAAATTGTGATATATGTATGAAAGGTACTCATATTACTGAGTAGCATAGCTTTCTATCAGTGAAAAAAATTTCAGATTCAGTTCAATAGTTACAAGATCGTAATGAAATAGAATTGTTTTCAGTGTCCTTGTAGAACTATTTACGCTAATACATGAAAGGTATTATTTAAGTTAATCCAGTGTATAAGCACTTTAAAGCATACTTTTACATATATTTGAAACAATTACTTCCATTTGTTTAATGTTATTCTTTAAAAAGTTAGCCCATTGTTTAGAAATATATTATTGACGGATTTTTAAAAAGCATAGTTATATCATATATTTTTGCCTAAAGTCTAACGGTAATGTCCCTTTGTTCAAGGGCGTTTTTAATATAACCCTTTGATTCTATGTCCATTATTGACACACATTATAAACAGCATTATTATACCGTGTATTTCTGCATTACTTTCAACAACGAATGCCCCTTTGTTGAAAGTAATTTTAAATAAAAGTTTAGTCCAATGTTTCAAAGTATTGTTGCAGAATACTCTGCTTGTTTCCTGGGTTTGTCGCTCTAAAATCCAGTTGGTGTGGAAAGTTCTAGTAAAAAGTCACTTGTCAGGATGGAACACAAACTTTATTGCATCTAGAACTTCGTAGAACAATCAGCTTTACAAAATTCACAGGCACTAACGGCCAGTAGCTCATTTAAAACAGTCCACTCAGTACCGAAGCTTTCACAAATGCTGTAATTCTACACATCCACAGGTAAAAATTCAGTGGAAATATTCGAGGGATAACACAAACAGTCCCTCAAGACCAACAAGAATTTACACACAGCACTTTAAAACAGCTTCGAAAACGCACGCAGAAACACCGCTTCTATCACAGATCAAAGCGCCGTATACATCGGCAGCTCTATCAGCTCTCGACCGTATTTATAGAGGATCTGGTATTTATAGAGGAGGCAGAAGCTGCGAGGAACTTCGAGAAAAGTCTATTTCTCGCAGATGCTACATAAAGCGGGAATTTTGATTACGTCATAGAAGAGAAATGTTAGGTTATTATGCGTTTTTAATGCAGTAAAACTACCTTCCAGGCCCCATTGAGAAAATCGTTGCAAATGACCAAAATGTCGCGAAGATTGGCCACTTTTGGCGAAATATCGCCAAATCTGGCGCCGAAACTAAGTATCCAAAAGTGAAGTTACCGAAGGCTTAGGAACAAATTTCTCGAGATTTCTAGAAACCCCATAGAAAAACAAAGGGGAAACCGAAACCTCCGTATCTCCGGTTCCTGTTGACGGATTTTGATGCAATAAAAAGCAAAATTTAACTATTTGAAGCGTAGAATACAAATTTCAAACTATTTTAAGCCCCAGAACAGCGGGTTGTCCCGAAAATTCGTAATAATATATTATTGACACACATTTTTAAAGAACATTGTTATAGTGTATTTTTGCATTATTTCCAACGATTACGTCCTTTTGTTGAAAGTCATTTTAAATAAAGGTTTAGTCCACGGTTTCAAAGTATATTATTAAAACACATTTTACTATATTATTGACACACATTTTTAAGGCGCATTGATGTATCGTGTATTTTTGCCTTATTTCGAACAATTAACGTCCCTTTCTTGAAAGTCATTTTTAATAAATGTTTAGTGCACTGTATCAAATTATATTATTGACTCATATTTTTAACGAGCATTGTTATATCGTGTATTTTTGCCTTTCCAACAATTACGTCCCTTTGTTGAAAGTCATTTTAAATAAAGGTTTAGTCCACTGTTTCAAAGCATATTATTGACACTCATTTTTAAAGAGCATTGTTATATCCTATATTTTTTCCTTATTTCCAACAATTTCGTCCCTTTATTGAAAGTCATTTTAAATAAAGGTTTAGTCCACTGTTTCAAATTATATTATTGACACAGTTTCTTAAAGAGCATTGTTATACCGTGTATTTCTGCATTATTTCCAGCAATTAACGTCCCTTTGTTGAAAGTCATTTTTAATAAATGTTTAGTGCACTGATTCAAATTATATTATTAACACACATTTTTAAATAGCATTGTTATACCGTGTATTTTTGCCTTATTTTCAATAATTACGCCTCTTTGTTGAAAGTCATATTAAATAAAGGTTTAGTCCATTGTTTCAAACTATGTTATTGACACACATTTTTGAGGAGCATTGCCATATCGCGTATTTTTACCTTACTTCCAACAATTTCGTCCCTTTATTGAATGTCATTTTAAATAAAATGTCCACTGTTTTAAAGTATATTATCGACATACTTTCTTAAAGAGCATTGTCATATCGTGTATTTTTGCCTTATTTCCAACAATTACGCCCCTTTGTTGAAAATCATTTTAAATAAAGGTTTTTGTCTTCTGTTTCAAAGCATATTATTGACGCACATTTTTAAAGAGAATTCTTATACCATGAATTTTTGCATTATTTCCAACAATTACGTTCCTTTCCCTTTGTTGAAAGTCATTTTAAATAAAAGTTTAGACCGCTGTTTGCAAGTACATTATTGAACACATTCTTAAAGTGCAATGTTACACCTTATAACATATAAATAGTATTTTTAACATATAAATATAGTGTTATTAACATATAAAGTGTTATATAAAGAGTATTTTTTTCATTATTTCCAACAATTATGTCCCTTTGTTGAAAGTCATTTTAAATAAAGGTTTAGTCCACTGTATCAAAGTATATTATTGACACATACTCTTAAAGAGCATTGTTATACCGTGAATTTTTGCATTTCTAACAATTACGTCCTTTTGTTAAAAGTCATTTTTGATAACGGTTTAGTTCACTATTTCAACGTATATTATTGACAAACATTCTTAACAAGCATTGTTGTACCGTATATATTTTAATTGATTCTAATGGTTACACCCGTTTGTTGAAAGCGATTTTTAATAAATATGTATAGTCTATTGTTCCAAAGTATATAATAACCACATTTTTAAAATGCATTATTATACCGTATTTAATAGCATTGCTTTTAAAAATTATGTCTCTTTATTATAGTTATTCTACTAATATGATGAATGTAAAAGTTCGCATTTTTGTGTGTTTGAGTGTTTTTGACTCAATCACGCAAAACCGCAGAACGAATAAGTGAAAATAGCTTACGCCCTGGATCAATATGCAGTCTACCGTTTATGCATAGAGCTTAAATAATTCTTTGACATGTACGCTCAAAATAATTGTAATACATTGCGTTCTATGTACAGCAGTGTAAGTACTATACAAGTTCTAAAACTTTCTTCCCTAATAGAAAGCTGCACCATACCTGAGTTTTATAGGCTTCCTGTTATGCATATTTCACAAATAGTTCTTTTACAGGGAGACTCATAAGAATTGGATTACACTCTATGGCATCTTGGTAAATATTGAACCGATTCTCAAACATTTTTCATGGACAGAAAGCTACAATATTCCTGTGTATTATAAGCTACCTTTATCCATTGTATCACATAGTTCTTTTGCAGCGACACTCATAAGAATTACATTACTCTCTGAAGGCACATCTAAATACTAAACGGCTTATCTAATATATAAAATTCTCCTGTCACAGTGTTAGTCATCTAACTCCTCCAAAACCACTCGACCAATTTTAATGAAATTTTCTATGTATATTCGTTACGTCTGAGAATAGGTTTTTAACTATGTCTCATACCCCTAAGTCATAAGGGCGGTCCACCCCAAAATGTTTAGCCCCAGAGTGCTATTAATTTCAATCAGGATTTCTGTGTAGACATTAGCGTGTCGAGTCACTTTTCAAAAGTGTTTGCCAGATAACGTGGAGAGGGGGGTGGGGAAGTTAATAAAATGTTGAAAGTCGCACAAGGTTTGCAATTTTTGATAATTGATCGCTAAATGTGGTGCCAAAACGTGACAATTTATTATAAATATATTTCGCGTATAGTTAGAAAACGCCTGGCGTATATTGTAAAAGAGTTTTATTAGGCGATTTTAATATAGATTTCTATTCCGAAGGATTGCTCTGTGGAACAAGAAAGGAAAACACGGTACACTCGTGGATTATGATGCCCATTCCAAACAGCATTTAAAATGTCTTTGCGGTATAGTTGGAATATGCCTACAGGAAGAAAATGCCTGGCGAACAGTGGCGCACACAAGGGGGAACCCCCCCCAGCGGCTTTGAATTTTTTTTTTCGATTGATTATTACCCTATATCTATAGTAAATGAAATGATTCCAAAAAAAGTAGTTTCAGTTCTAATAAATAAAAAAAAGAAATTTTTTTCTCGTTTTCCTCAACTTTTCAAAAACGAACTGAAAACGAACATAAAACACCATCTTGTATATGTATATATTGTTAAGAATTTTCGGTTTGTTCATCCTCCCAGATATTAAAATTATTCTAAAATTCGTACCCTACGCGTCAAATAATTAAATTTTGTATTTTGTTGTATCTAAATACGAAAACTAGAACGCGACGTACGGATTTTTGGGTTTGCCCATTGGTTAACAAGGGTTTTCTAGAAATCTCGAGAAATATTGATGCTAGAGCTTTGTCTATTTCACTTATAGGAACTTATTTTTGACGCCAAATTTGGCGATATTTCGCCAAAAAGTCGCCAAGCCTGGCGACATTTCGGTCATTTGGTGCGCTTTTACCAATGAGGCCAGTAATGCTTTTTTTCCTGCATTAATATTGCGCAGTAGCTTAGTATTACTAATTTCCATTTCCACGACATAATCAAAATTCGAGCTTTATGGGGGTTCTTCGAGAAATAGCTCCTACCATAATTTTCGCTTAGCTTCTGCGACTCCTATAAATAGAGGCAGGGCAGGCCACCAGAGATAGTTATATTTGAACGCTAATTGAGTTCGATCCATTACTCTGTAAATTTTGCTATTGGAAGCAATATTTTGCTTGTTTTTGAGTACAGAGTGTAAATTCTTCATTGCTGAGTCCTGAGGGACTGTTTATGATTTCCTTTGTAAGTTTTCATTGAATTTTTGCCAGTGGAAGTGTTTTATTTTTTGTAAGAAATACTGCATCTGTGAAAGCTTCTGTACTGAGAGGACTATTCTACGCAAGGTACTGGCCATTAGTGTCTGTGAATTTTGTACAGCGGATTGTTCGACGAAGTTCTAGAAGCAATAAAATTTGTGCTCCATCCTGACAAATGGACTTTTTACTAGAACTTTCTACATACACTGGATTTTAGAGCGACGAACCCAAGAATCGAATCCCGACGAAGCCAATATCTCTGCAACTATTGAACTGAATCAAAAACTTTTTCTATAATAGAAGTCTATTCCTAAATATTATAGTTTTACGAATTTTTGGGCTAATCGACTGTTCTAGGGGTAAACTAGCTTAAAATTCGTATTCTACGTGCCAAATAATTAAATTTCGTATTTTGTTGCATCAAAATCGGTGACCTAGACCGGAAGATATGGAGTTTTGGGTTTCCCCATTGGTTAACATAGGGTTTTCTAAAATCTCGGGAAATATTGATGTTAGAGCTTAGCTGACGTCACTCTTGGGGACTTATTTTTGGCGCCAAACATGGCGATATTTCGCCAAAAAGTTGCCAAACTTGGCGATATTTTGGATATTTGGCGCGATTTTTCCAATGGGGCCTATAAATTTCATTTTGCTGCATTAATATTGCGTAATAGTCTAATGATTCAACTGTATTTCTATGAAGTAATCAAAATACGCTCTTTAAGGGGATCCTTCGAGGAATTTCTAATAGCTTCTGCGTCTCCTATAAATACGACAGCGTGCTGCCGCGGTTGAGTCACTCTGTTTTTGACTGCTATGAGAAATAGACGTCCGTTCTGTTGAGGGTATAAGATTCTGTGTTAGCGCTTATAGAAGTAGTAATTTGCATGTTTTTAAAAGCGCGTTTTTAAGTGCTGTGTAAATTCCTCATTGCTTAGTCTTGAGGGACTGTTTCCGCAATCCCTCATAAGATTCCACTGAATATTTTACTTGTGGAAGTATTTTATTGGGTGTGAATTACAACATCTGTGAAAGCTTCGGTACTGAGTGGACTGTTAGAGCAAGCTACTGGCCGTTAGTGCCTGTGAAATTTTTACAGGTAGAAGCAATAAAGTTCGTTTTCCATCCTAACAAGTGGACTCTTTACTAGAACTTCCTACTCCTACTGGACTTTAGAACGACGGACCCAGAAATCAAACAGAGTTTTCTGCAACAATTGGCTACCTTTCACGAATTTCTTAAAAATAAAATAAAGTAAAAGTTTAAATAGTTCTTTTACTCGGACACTCAAATTAATTCTAATACATTAAGCTGTATGGGTATTTCTTTGACGTCTGTACTGATTCTAATTTTTTTTTTTTTTACTGATAGAAAGCTACACTATTCCTGAGTATTATATGGGCTACCTGTCATGCATATATCACAAATAGGTCTTTTACAGGGATAATCATTCGATTTACATTACGATCTCTGGAACTAATGAACCGATTCTAAGGCTTTTTTCACGGACGGAAAGCTGCACTATTCCTGAGTATTGTAGGCTACCTTTCTTGTATATAGAATACTCAGTTCTTTGAATGGGACACTTATAAAAATTACATTACGCTCTATGTGTACCTCTGTAACTATTAAGACGATTCTGAAAAATTTTTCACTCATAGAAAATTACGTTATTCCTGGGTATTAAAGCCTAGCTTTAATGCATATAGCATAAATAGTTCTTTTACACAGACAATCAAAATAATTCTAATACATTACGCGCTAAGGACATCTCTATGACTACTGAAACGATTCTGAAGATGTTTTCACTAAAGGCCTCATTACACGAAGGAATTTTCGTGCGATTTGGTTGCTGCAACCAGTTGCAGAAACCTCTTTCCTGGAAATTGCCCTCGGTTACCTAGGGAACAGTCAACTCAAACTTTTTCGTTCAGAGGCGAAAAAATTGCAAGTTGCAGGAAATCCAGCCAATTGTAGTGCTTCTTATTTCTACGTCACAACACAAGATGGCGGAAGAGTCAGCGTCAGCCATACCGTTCGTAGTGAAAGGGGTGAGCGTGTGCGAAGACAAAATGTGCACTGTGAAATAAAATATCGACATGGAAATTGATTTGATTGAAGAAAAGAAAAATAAATATCAATCCGATCTTGTGAACGATGGTTCTTCCGTTCCTTTTGTTCATTCTGCTTGGAAGCTCCTGTTGTAAGGTTCTATTCACTTTCTTCCTCTACTCCCCCTTTCCCTTTTTTCTTTCTTTCCCTCCCCCCCTATTCTTTTATTTCGTTTGCCCCCCCCTTTTTAAGTGTGTGTATGTGTGATTCTGTCCTTCTTTTAAGTTTTTATTTATAAAAATAAATAAAATAAATTATATATATATATGTATATATATGTATATATATATATATATATATATATATATATATATATATATATATATATATATATATATATTGTGCTGTTCTGTTTGTGGTTTATATATATATATATAATATTATTTGTGTTTTTATGTTATATTTGTTTTTTGTTTGTTCTGCTTTCTTTTATTTCTCTTTTGCGTGTGTGTGTTTGTATTCGTGTTCTTTTTTTTAATTTATTATTATTATTATTATTATTATTTATTTATTTTTGTATTTTTATGCTTCGTTCCTTTCTTTTTATCCCTCCCCCCATTTTTCCCCTCTCCATGGTTTTGTTCGGCTTTTCTTTTTGTCCCTTGTGGCAACATGCTTGCTTGTTTATATTTTTTCAGTTCCCTCTGTTCCTTGTGATTAAGGGCTTAGACTGAGGAAGACCAATACAATTTTTGGTCGAAACGTACGTATCTACTTACCTGTACTTACCTACTTACCTACTTACCTGCTTGCTTGTTTATATTTTTTCAGTTCCCTCTGTTCCTTGTGATTAAGGGCTTAGACTGAGGAAGACCAATACAATTTTTGGTCGAAACGTACGTATCTACTTACCTGTAACATCTTATCTGTGTTTTTTGCAAAGTTTTTTATTTACTTTATCATTTAACACCAGTACTTTGAGTGTTTTTTCCAACCAACGATATGCTATTTATAATTACATGCTATTGCAATCGCCAATTCGGTGAATCTCTGGCGTTTGTGAACACAGCAGGGTTTATTTACTATGGCAACCCTGCGTGCTCATCTGGGCTCCCTGACTTGCGGGAATGAACTGCAGCTACTTGTTTCTGCAACCAAAATTGCTCTAAATTTTGTCCATGTAATAAAGCCTTAACAGAAAGCTTCACTATTCCTGAGTATTATGGACTACCTTTTATTTATCTCTATTCTAAAAAAAGGTAACGGCCGCTGCCGCAAGCTTGTTCTGATAGCTCTTTTGAAACCGTGAGGATTTGAGTTTCGACGAAGGTGTCCACGAATTCGGAAAATTCCGAGGAAGCCGATAAGTGATCTTAAATTTCGAAAATCGAATTATTTTAGAAGATATTAATAAAAAACTGAAAAAAATAAGCATAAAGGTTGCCAGGTTAGGCAATTTTCGCCAGCATAAAATCATTCATGCCTTTGTAACAAAGCAATTCCAAGTATGTAGAATTACGTGAAACTGGAAAACATGAAGTAGAAGGACACTAATTTTATGCCAAATTTAAATGTTTGTGACATAAATAAGTCAAAATATGTTATACAAAGTTCCTTTAGATAACAGTAGTTTAGAATTACCGATTATTTGTTTTTCCAAAGCAGAATAACTAATTTTAGCTGATTTAAAAAGCGCCCTTTTGGCATCAGGTACAGGTACTATCTGGCAAAAGACTATCTCTCCAAGCAGGCTAACTCTAAAACGCGTTTTTCAAAATGTTAGCACCCAGTATCTTGAAAATGAAAAACAATTAAAATGCAAATTATAGTAAAGCCGGTTAGGTTCAGCTTATTTGCTACCTGAAGAAATATTTGGCGGCGTTAGCCATTCCATTATAGCAGTTATAGTACAGCTTGGATATTTGTCAGCGCGGCGAGATGATATATTTCGTGCTGCTAAATACGCCAATCTACAAAGAATTATGTATATGAATATATGATAACGATTTACACGGTAACCTTACATGAGCAGTAATTATTAGTTATTAGTTTGTGTAAATCGACAAATAATGAAAAGTCGCCATTGGTGGCAAGCTATTCTAGCTGTTCCGTAGTTTTTATCAAGGAAAACATATAAAGTACTGGTTTCTTCGAACTAATTATTAACTATACATATACGTAAATCGCCAAATTATGAAAAATTGCCATGGGTGGCAAATACGCAAGGTTTTTCATAGCTTTTACATAATTAAAAATAGTGAGAAGTTTAATTTTTATGTTCCAGAGAACATACATAACCAAGCGATGTGTTAGCTTGGTAACATTCTATCTGATCCAATCTGAAGTTTTTTTCTTTTCAAATTATGCCTTTTTTACGAATACGCCTTATTAGGGGCAGAATGCATTATACGAAAAGCGAGCGTAGCGAGTCCAGCGGCCTTGGCCCCTAGTCTCTCTATTCTAAAAAAAGTAACGGTCGCTGACGCGGCTGCCGATGTCAAGATCTTGTTCAACTATCTCCTCCTAAACCGTGGGGATTTGAGTTACGACAAAGGTGTCCACGGATTCGGAAAATTCCGAGGAACCTGATAAGCTGACTTAAATTTCGAAAATTGAATTAGTTTAGAAGATATTAATAAAAAACTGAAAAATAAACATAGTGGTTGCCAGGTTTGGCATAAAATCATTCATTCCTTTGCAAAAAGCA
Source organism: Cheiracanthium punctorium (assembly GCA_038373885.1). NCBI lineage: Eukaryota > Metazoa > Arthropoda > Arachnida > Araneae > Cheiracanthiidae > Cheiracanthium > Cheiracanthium punctorium. Next base: position 211,443 of record JAWZYV010003979.1, on the reverse strand, counting down.
TTTCCAATTATGTAGAATCGCGTGAAATTGACAAACATGAAGTAGAATGACACCCATTTCACGCCAAATTAAAAAGTATATGAAATAAATAACTCAAAGTGTGTTACACAAAGTTAACAATTTTCAAATAGTGCGTTCGCTTAGACAACAGGAGTTTAGAATGAGCGATAATCGTTTTTCCAAAACAGAATAACTAATTGTAACTGATTTTAAAAGCGCCATCTTCGCATTAGGTAGGGGAAGGGGGGGTGGGGGCAAGACGGGGTCCTTAATGTTTGGAACTTAATAAAACCCACATCTTTAAGTATTTTGAATATTTATTTATTTATAATTACTCTTACACAATCAATCTTTGGAAATAAGGAACGTATGAAATTTTCCACTGATAGAAAATGAAAAAAACGACCAATTTTTTCAAAAATGCCCAGGGCCCCATCTTGCCCCCTCGGTAGGGTAAGACGGGGTACCCTACTGGGCAAGATGGGGTATGGGAGACATATTCTATTTTGGGTTGCAAAACTTGCAAACAAATACTGCATCGTCGTCCGCATCATCTATCCCAGCACAGCTACAGCGTGCCCAATTCCCACAGAGAGAACATGCGACCCATCCTTCATTAGAATCCAAGTATTTTCCATAGCAGTAAAAGCAAGGCATATTTTCTTCTTCGTTGTGACATTCTGTTGAGGAATTAGGATTATTGTTGGTTTTATTCTTTTTCTTTTTCTTAGCCAATTCGGTTTTCTTATTCTTTTTTTGTTCTTTTACCTCCTACGAAGAAATATTTGGCGAATTATTTCTTCGTAGAATAATTTCTACGAAGAATCTTTTTTTGTTAACTTCTGCCAGTTTCTTTATTTCATTGTTTCTTCTAACTCATTTTTATACGGAGAAGAAGTAATGATAACCATTTTTCCTCGTTTCCTTGTTACACGTGAAATTTTGCGAGCTGCAGGATAAGGCATCACTTGCTGAGGACTAACGACAGGAAATACTGATGGTGGAGTAGTTGGCCTTTGATCTATTTCGATATTGGACATCCAAGTGGAGAATCCTGGCTCAGGCTCTGCTTCAATCTCAGATGGTGTCATGACAACAGGCATGTGGCATATCAGCGGTTCGTCAATAGTTATTTTGTCAGAATCTTCAACTGTCGAAACTGAAGTTATCTTTGCAGGTATTGTCTCAGCCGTTATCGTCTCAGGGTCAACTGAAGCTTCAGCGAAATGGTCATGCGAATGGTCTATTTGGAGCTGTTGCTCCGTTGTCCGACGTAACAGGTTGTGGCAATGCTTCAGTGATGGATAATCTCTCTGTTTGTGGAATATGTGTCGTCAATGAGGAGCAAAATCACTATCGGAAAAAACTCTTGGACTGTATAGCCAAATCCCACATTTTTTGAAGCTATTTACAGCCGTATCGACAATTCTGGATGCCTGCTTAAAAATCCCTGAACCCAGTCTTTGTCAGCTTCTTTTTTTTTTCTCATAAAGAGATGTTGTTTCCCATTTTTTACTGCAAGAGTGTATGCCAAAGCCCTTAAATATTTTGTTGTAAGTCCATGAAGACGACCCTCCTTATCTATTATGTTATTGCAAAGTTCTTTCTCTTCGTCATCAGAAAATGTTCGCTTTTTTGGGCCTAAAGGAACGTTCACCCAAGGTAAGTTGTAGGAGCACCTGGATCTTCTAGGGCTACACGAGCTTCTTTAACTTTTCTTTCAAGGGCGTTTGTGGCACAGAATATGTTTTCGACGCTAATTTATACGCCATTCTTCCTTTAATTACAACATCTACCGCATTTTTCATACTCTTTTCACTCCAATTCCCCCTCTCTGTCTTTCTTTTATAATTTATCACCATCCTAAAACAACTCAATTAAGTTAAGAAAACTCTATTAAGTTTAAAGGATCATAAAGTGTCTTAGAGAAATCATAGTTTTCTTCGAGGGGCAAGATGGGGTACCACATACTCCCGTACCCCATCTTGCGCTCCCACGCTTATTTCAATAAAATAACTTACCTTAAAAAACTAAATAGAAATATGGAAACAAACATGCTTTTTCCTGCTGGTGTATAATGATTGATAAACCAGGATAACTTTCAGTCAGTTCTAGAAAACTAATATTGAGGTACAGAACACATGCGATGTATAACACGAAAATCACAACGATCTTGACAAAAACCGAGTTTTTGGAGGTAGGGCAAAAAAGCATGGACTTAGAAGCCGGTCACAACGTTGACTGATAAACAATACAATGGCTCGTCATTACCAGCTAGGGCGGCTGTGATAGGTCGTCCGTAGGACCGACGAGACCCGGTACCCCGTCTTTCCCGCTACCCCATCTTGCCCCCCCTTCCCCTACGATCTATCAAAATGATATAGTTTCAAGCAGGGTAAATCTAAAGTGCGAGTTCCAAAATGTTAGAAACCAGTATCTTGAAAATGAAAAATTATTAAAATGCAGTTTATTTTAAAGCCGGTTCTGTCCAGCTGGACTATTTGCTACCAGTAGAAATATTTGGTGGCGTTAACTATGCCATTATAGCAGTTTTAGTACATTTTGGATATTTGTCAGCGCGACGAGATGATATAATTCGTGGTGCTAAATACACCAATCTGCAAAGGATTATGTATATGAAAATATGGATAATGGTTTTCCGGGAACTTACATGAGCAGTAATTATAGATTGTGAGCATGTGTAAGTCGCCAAATAATGAAAAGTCGCCATGGGTGGCAAGCTATTCTAGCTGTTCCGTAGTTTTTATCAAAGAAAATAAATGAAGTACTGTTTTCTTAGAGCTAATTATTAACTATACATATAAGCAAGTCGCCAAATTATGAAAAATCGCCATAATTGGCTAATACGCAAGTGTTCCATGGTTTTGCGAAGTTAAATTTTTATCTTCCAAGGAATATGCAAGAACCAAGCAATATGTAGCTCGGTAACATTCTATCTGATCCAACCTTCTGGGTTTTTTGTTGAAATTATGCGTTTTTTACGAGTAAGCCTTATTAGGGGCCGAATGCCTCATACGAAAAGCGAGCGTAGTGAGTCTAGGGGCCTTGGCCCCTACTATATGACTAAAATGGTTATTTAGCACGGACACTCATAGAATTGCGTTACGTTCTACGGGTATCTCTGTAGCTGCTAATCCGATTCTAAAACTGTTTTCAGCGATAGATTCAACCTTAACGTAACCTTGCGACTGTAACTAGAGATAGATACATCTTAACGTAAGTCACTTGGCTGACCCTGTAAATAAATTACCCAGTCGATTGCAATAAAGAATAAAAAAGATGCACAGTTGGATGTTACAATAGTTCTGGTCTAAATACAATATTTCAACATTATATGGTTACAAATTTTTGGAGTTATGCGAAATTCGACATTATTTTTCGCGCCAAATTTGGCGATATTTCGGCAAAACTTGCAAAGGTCGACGACAAATGGCGAGATTTTTGGCATTTAGAAAACAATGACTGACTATTTCCAGAAGGAACTGGTGTTATTATTGTAAGGTCATTAGTTGTCTCGTTCATCCTAGTCGCGCTAGTGTTTACCCATCAAAACATGATACAATGACAGTGAAAGTTCTGAGGGAGGAGATGGCTAAGATGGAGAGGGGGCGCCAAAGAGAAAATTATCATAAAGGCACGTCTAGAAGTGGCCTTGTCAACAGAATTTGTGTCTTTTGAGAAGTCCAAAAATTTTCTCACTTCCTCCTTTGCTGATTGCAGTTTCCCGGATCGCGGGGAACGCTAATTTTAGAGATATACTAAACTAGCCGCCAAGGCGACCAGCTTCGCCGCCCCGCGCCTAACTGTTCTTTATACTCAGTGCAGTGCCGGTCAATGGTCAATACTAATGCTTACATCTCAAGGCCGTACCCACGGGGGGGGGGGGGTTGACTGCTGTGGGTTTTTGCGTCGGTTTTCTCCAGATGTAACGCAATTATGCGTTAGAACACTCTTAAAAATTCCTGAAACCATGGCATCCCCAATCCTTGGGAGATTACCTTAACGTAGCTTTGTCATTCCTTGTCATAACATCCATAACATTCAAAAATGCCGCTGGAAAATCAAGATCGATGTTTACTTAACCAATTCGATCCTTTACAATCATCCAAAAATTTTAATTTAACATTTTTTATAATGTTAAAAATCGGATTTTCTCATTAAAATTCATTATGACTTTTGAGAACACACAAAGCCGCACATACCTTTAAATGACGTTACATGAAATGCTAGTATTATTTATAGCGCCCTCTATTGTTGAAAGGTAGGTGTGTACGTTAGAAAGAAGTGACGTGAAGTTACTTATAGCACAGGAAATTCAGTATGGCAGTGTTTACGTTATTAATGGACGTGTGCGATAAATTTTTGGTAACTGGTTGTGGTGTTTAAGTAATTTCATTCATGACTGATACTTTTATGACTCATCATCACACTTTTCTTCACGTTAATCATTCATATGACCTGCTGGATTTGTTTGTGTACTTACAAATCTTTCAGTGTGGCTTTCGAAACTGAAAGCTACTAAAATGAGCGACCTATTAAATGCTTAGTTACTTATCTTTTTTATCCTCGTGCTTTTATCATTATCTGTTTATTTTTACTGTTTATTGTAGTACCTTTCTTTTTACATGTTCATGGCACGATTTTGTTAACGCTAGTGTGCAATACTTCATGCTTAAAACTCCCTTTTATTTCAATATTTTATATTGTTTTTTTTTCCCCCCGCTGCTATTTGATCGTTAACAAAGATGGAACTTACATATGAAAAATTACTTGCTGCGGTGGCGATGTTCGTTGCAACTTTTATATCATCTTTATTACCTATTGTATTGATTAAAAGTTCTGAAATTGAAGCCAGCAGACCAAGGAATTTCCGTATCGTGAGTTTTCTTAGCTGCTTTGGGGGTGGTGTGTTTATGGCTACGTGTCTGTTACACCTATTGCCTGATGTTCAAGAACAGATGGTTTTGATATTTAAAAATCTTAATTTAAACCCTAATTTCCCCTTAGCTGAATTTCTTATGAGTGTAGGATTTCTTATTGTATTGATTGTTGAACAAGTAAGTATATTTACTTTTATGCTATTTACTAAAAAAAAAAAAAAAAAAAAAAACTGCTTTATTTCGTTTCGATTAATAGTCGGAGCAGATAAATCTTTACTTTGTAAAAAAATTCTTCCAGTTGAACTGATATATTTTAACTTCTGTTAAAGCATTTTTTGTAACAAGTATGTTTTATTAGTTGCTTATCACAAATTAGTTAAATAAATGATTTTTTTTCAATATTAAGAATATAATTCAGATGTAAAATAAACTATCCAAATATAGGCACTTGCATATTATTATGGCGGCCCGCCAAGACGAGCGATTTTTTTCGCTAAGATAAATGCCGGATACAGGAAATTATTAATGGTTCGGGATATAATTGGCAAGTCTGCCATCACAATTGCCGAAAAAATAGGAATGACCGCTGGGATAATACGTAAATACCCAAATATATTGATAAATTGGGAAAAATACTTTTCAAGATGCCACTTGGCGGCTTTGTTAGCACAAATGGTGTTTATGTTTAATGCCCTACCAAATAAAATGGTACCAAAATCTTAATGAAGAAAATTGAGAGGAGTTTGGCTATTATAAGAGGCCTCTGTAGTTGGCTTGCGGCGATTCAAGTCCCAGTGCTTTGATATGGAGAAAAGTGCCTTAACGCCTAATCATTTTTCTCAGAAAGTATTAGGTATTTTTAAATGAAATTTTCCTGTGTGAATCTTGAGAACTATTCGCAAGGCTTGCACGAATCCGATTTGAGTTAATTTAGCCAAAAGAGATTTTATTGCAGTCTAGAATTTGTTACTTTTCAGACTGTAATAAAATCTCTTTCGGCTAAATTAACTCAAGTCTGATTCGTGCAATCCTTACAAATAGTTCTCAAAATTGACACAGGAAAATTTCATTTAAGATTTTTTAAAAAAAGCCTTTTTTCAATTGTTTATTTTATCTGCAAATTATTTAAGGTATATTTGGTGCTATTTGGCGATATTTAGTGATTTGTCCCTTGTGCCTCACGAACAAAAAATTATTTACGCTTTTTGCGTGATTAGCAGATCTGTATATAAGCCGGCCCTCGTGAATTAGCTTTCGAAAAAGTTCCAAAAATTCTTGGCTTATACATGGAAATATACAGCATATAAAAAGTCAGTTTTTAAAGTCTTGGCATCTTATACATCTAAATGCAAAAATGTTTCCCTACCCTGCTAGACAGTAATGCTTAATATGGGTTTTGTGCATGCAGTAACATCATTTCCATGCAATATATTTTGTTTGACCTATGATGATATGTATGAAAATAGTAGGTGAAGATTTTTACTGTGTTTATTATATATATATATTTTTGCATTTATTTATATGTAGTGTAGCCATTCTTTTCTTTCCTTAGTCTTTTCCTTAATGTGTCATACTGTCTTGAATAAGTAGTTTGTTATTTACGTATTAGCATACAAACATATTTATGCCCATACCTATGGCAGGAAGAAGCCATGCCCCCCCCCCCCACCTGACTTAATGTTGAAAAGAGGTGATCATTTACATTATTTTCAAATGCTCTACATAAAATGTCTATAATGTTCAGCAAATCTACTCTTGTGACACGTACCCAGTTCAGGTGCGCATGGTCGTCGTCATTATCAGGTGCCTCATTGGTTCCAGGTGTCGGATGGATCATTATTGTTATCAAAATTCTGTTTGTTAGCAATTGTTGTGATTGAATTACGGTAACACCTCCACATAAACATGAGTCATCTTTGACTGTTTTTCACCTCGCTCTAAAAGCCAATTACGTTGGAATTTTACCTTATCTGCAAAGATTACCTGACCAGATAAAGCAGCACTCGCTACCGAATCAACCGGCAGAAAACCAGTGCGATTTGGCCATTTCGTTCTGTTCATACCGATTTTCACCGGAATAATGGCTCACCAAATAAACAGCGACCTCTATATTAGTATAATGTAGCAGAATTGTTTATAATCATTTTAATAGGATTGATTAAAATTGAAAAATACTCTAAATGCAAACATGACATTTACAAACTTTTTAAATTACAGTTAAAATTATGTGAATCAGAACCAGGGTTTAAGCTGAGTTCTAAAGTTCTTTAGCAAAAAAGCTAAAATCAGAAAAGAAGCTTTAGCAAAATGCTAAAATACCAATAGGACTGTAAATAGCATTCACATTGCATTCTTGATGCCTTAATGTGTTTCATTTGCATTTGTAAATCAAATATTAAAATTTAGGCATGACATCTTTGAAGAATTAATACACAGCAGTAAATAAGCATTTTTAAAAAATTGAGATGAAAATTAATAATTGTACTTATCATTAAGAGAAAAAAAGTTTAATTTTAAGACAGTACAAGCCCAGCATAACACGTACTGCATTAATACTGAATATTGTTGAAATTTAAAATAAATGTCTTAGCTTTGATCTACATTCCTTTTCAAGAAAAATTACTTACTACATAAAACTGCATTATATCAAGCTTATACTATACTTTATCAGTCTTATAATAGAAAAATTTCAAGAATAAAGAAAATAACAAATAAAATATGTTTTTATTTTTATTCAAAGCAAAGGCTTTAGCAAAATAGCGAAAATGTCTTGTTTCATTTTTGCATTTTGGATAGTCTTTTCGCATTTTGCTAAAAATGCGACCGTAGCGGAAATCCTGATCAGGACTAATGGTTTGTATAGCGATATAGCCATAGGTTCACTATATCTGGAGTTGATTTTATTGAGAAATCATTTTAAGTAAATAGTTATGCATATTTCTGAAAAGAAGGGGGAGGGAATTTTAGAGATTTGCTTACAGTATCTCTGTTCTGCATGAGGGCACTCTGGTTTTAGTGAACTTCAAATATAGTGGATGCAATTTGACAGTTCCCAGAGGTTCACTATAACTGGAGTTGACTGTAGTTCATTAAGGTAAAAGCATTAGTAAAATGGACCACTTACTTTTAATAATTCAAGAAAAATGTTCATTAGTCCTATTTAAAGCAGGGGTTGATCCGGGAATTTTTTCCAGGGTCCCATTTTGTGAAAATTGCTAATTTTTGTGAAATTTTATACCAATTTTTAATAAAAGTAACTTTTTTGTTAAAATAATTGATAAACCAGATTAAAATGTAGGACTGTTTTAATCAATTGTATTTTTGTGAAGGGGCCATTTTTATCCATTGTAATTTTCTGTAGGGGTCGCAAAATGGACCCAATTTTCCTCTGCTTCGACCCTTGTTAAGTAAAAATGTCAAGTAAAGAAAGAAAAAAAAATTGCTTCAGCTGTTTTTAGGGGTGAATTATGAGCTTGTTTTTTGTAAGTAAATCAGTAATAGATGCTTTTACCTTAGATTTTTTACTTTCCAAACATGTAAGAAAAGTAATGTAATCATTAAAAATTTCAACTTTGGAATTTTGGTGTATTTACATTTTGAGGTCTTCTGAAGTCATTTATGCTATTTTTACAAAATGCATGCATTTGTTTGTGTGTATGTGAGTGAAGATGATGGCTCCTAAACAGTGCATTTGATTTAGCTCAAATTTGGTATATATGTTATAAACCACCATTGGAATATCGGTATTGATTTTGGTGTGTATAAGACTTACAATTTTTATACAGGGCTGCGAAAAAGATTTCTTTTACATTATGGCCTATGGGCGGAAATTCTTGAAAGTGCGTGACTTTTAAATGGTGCATTCGATTGAGCTCAAATTTGGCACGAATGTTATAGACCACTGTTGCAAGACTGGTATTAATTTTGGTATGCATAGGATTTAATAATTTTTTACAGGGCTATGAAAAAGATTTCTTTTACATTATGGCCAATGGACAGAAATTCTTGAAAGTGCTCTATCGTTTAAATGGTGCTTTGAATTGAGCACTAATTGGGCATGTATATAAAAGGTCATGGTCACATGATCTGCATAGATTTTGGTATGTGTAGAGTTGATAGTTTCTTCATGAGATTGCAAAAAATAATTCTGATACATTATGACCTATGGATGTCAATCATTTAATATGAGCTAGTGTCTAAAGGATGCATTAGTAAAAGTTCAGTTTGGGAATATATATTATAGGTCACAACCTGTGTATAGATTTTGCTGTGCATAGGACTTATAGTGTTTTGACCTTGCAACAAATGAGTGTTCCTTTACATTATGGTCTACGGACAGAAATTCTTGAAAGTGCACTAGTATCTATAGGGTGCATTTGATTGAGCTCAAATTGGGTATTTATATTACAGGTCTCTGTCTTATGACCTGCATAGATTTTCGTGTGTGTCGAAATAATAGTTAGTTCTCAGGTTTGCAAAAAGTAATTCTTGTATATTACAGCCTAAGGACGCAAAAGTGAGCTAGCTATTAAAAGGTGCATTCAATCGACATCAAATTAGGTACGCTTATTACAGGTCACTGTCTTACATATCGTATAAATTTTAGCGAGTGTGCACCCTATGGTTTTTACAGGGCTACAAAAAAGTATTCTTATATAGTGCAGCCTATACATTCAAATCATTTTAAGTGTACTAGTGCCTGAACACTAAATCTGATTGAGTTGAATGGAATTTATTTAAATGCTTGGCAAATATCAAGTCAAGTGGTCAATAATAAGTCAAGTGATGTCACTCCAGTTTTTTTTTTTTTTTTTTTTTTTTTTTTGTAATCGGGTAATCTATGTACATAGAAGTGATCCTTTTAAACTTCATATCATAATTCATGTGAGGCATTAGTTAATATGTGTGGTTATTTCACATAAGAGGAGATGTTATTGTAACACACCCTGTTTTCTCCCCTTTTGATAAGGAAAAATGCAGAAAATACAAGGAATTTCATTTGAGGATTTGAGTAGCAACTTAGAATAAATAAAGCTGCAAATTATGTGCTCATAGATCACTTATCTGCAAAAAAAATGTACACACTTGTTCAGTTACCATATATACTAATGTTCAAGTCAAAAAAGAAACGGATCATAAATTGTGCAGATAAATGCAGGTTATTTATTGTCTTATATTTTCATCCTTGAATTAAAAAGCAGTGTTTGTGCTGTAGAAAGCTAAATTTTAAATTAGCATTATATTATATGCTTTTAAAATTAAAGCTAACCAACCAACCATTTTTATTGCATAGATTTTTCAGGATTTTTTTAGAAGAGGGCTCAATCACTCCTGAATAGTATCTTTCTAGGGACGGACCCTTGACTAGTCCCGCCCTAATACAAATAATTGTATGGACCCTCATGCAAACTCACAGGTAAACGTCTACTCAGTTATCCGAGGTTATTTGAGCCTCGAGTTATTAGCTACCTCAATGAAATTTCCAGCATAACTGTGTCCAGTATTTGATTGCATCTTAGTGTCCCTGTTTTTTCTTTTATTCTTCACTGCACCTGTCTTTTGGAGAATCAGGTTGAAGAAGGCTTGCTTCCTCAATGTCCAATGCTGTCCTCTGTATAGTCCAGGCAAAACTAAGCATCTTTGACTTGTGGTTAAGACCCGAGAGATGTGAAGATATGTAGCTAGAGAAAACTTAAAAAAAAAAAAAGTGTTCTGAATTTCAGAACTGGAAAGTATTAAAATTGATCTGTACACTGAAGGTTAAGCGTACTTAATTTTTACTTTCTGAACATGTACCATGTAAGGAAAGTATTGTAATCATGAAAAAATTCGACTTCGAGATTTTGGTGCATTTACACGTTTTGAGGTCTTCTGAATTCATTTATGCTATTTTCACAAGATGTATGTATGTGTGTGTATGTGAGTGAACATGATAGCTCCTAAATGGGGCATTTGATTGAGATCCAATTGGGCATATATGTTATAAACGGCCGTCGCAAGACCGGTATTGATTTTGGTGTGTAGGACTTAGTTTTTGTACAGGGCTACGACAAAGATTTCTTTTACATTATGGCTTATGGGGGGAAATTCTTGAAAGTGCGGTAGCGTTTAAACGGTACATTCGATTGAGCTCAAATTGGGTATACATGTTATAAACCACCATCGTAAGACCGTTTTTGATTTTGATGTGTATAGGTCTTATAGTTTTTCTACGGGGCTACGACTAAGATTTCTTTTACATTATGGCGTATGGAGAGAAAGTCTTGAAAGTGCGTTTCTGTTTAAATGGCACATTCGATTGAGCTTCAATTTGGTATATATGTTTGAATTATTTATCGATTACAATTTATTTAAATGCTTGGTAATGATCTTAATCGTAAGTGTTCGGAAATTCTAGTGTTTGAGTACTTGATTTAAAAAAAAAAAAAATCTTTTTGTAATTGATATTTAAACAGTTTTTCTAAAATTTGTAGTTAGTCATGCTTACATTTACTTATTTAGTCATTTTCCTTCTCTTTCAGATTGTTTTGAACTGCCGAGGAGATGACAACTTTGAAAGGATTCCCATTCTCAGCCATCAGCACTCTCATGCTGAACCACATCATCAAAATTACGGAACCGTAACTGAGAGTTTAGATCAAAAGACTAACAACCAAGACTTTGCACCTTGTTTGCCGTCCACTGATCCACCCCTGGAAGGTGAAGAGTTGCACGCACACGAAGTTTCCTTTCACCAGGATCGAAGTTCACATTCCATTTTGCGTTCATTGTTGTTGGTCTTTGCTCTTTCCTTACATTCTATTTTCGAAGGTCTTGCCATCGGCCTGCAGTCATCTGTGGAAAGCGTCGTTAGAATCTTGTTAGCTGTACTGGTTCATAAGTGTATTATAGCGTTTACTTTAGGCTTGAATCTTTCTCATAGCAAACTAGACAAAAGTGGGGCCATCAAGGGTATTGTTTTCTTTTCGTTGACTTCGCCCGTGGGAATTATCATAGGTCTTGTGGTTGTGGATTTTGTGACGGGCATGCCCATGTTGATTACCAGTGGTGTGCTTCAAGGTCTAGCTGCAGGCACGTTTTTGTATGTTACATTTTTTGAGGTCCTTCCTCATGAGTTAAATTCCGGTGAAAATGGTATGATAAAAATGGGCTGTTTAGTTTTAGGATTTTCAGTTGTTTCCATTTTATTAATTTTATTTCCTGACTAAATGCAATTCTTTGCTTAAAAATGCCTTTTTTTGAGGCTATATTTTATTTTGCACTTTTATAATTTCTGAGACTGAATATTAATGGCATGTAATCTATAACAGATTAAAGTCATTTAAGAATCTGCACCAAGATTTTATGCTGATAAATTGCAAATCAGCTGATACACAAGCACTACCATCTATAACCAAGTTCTGAAAGCTTGAATATTTTATAAATCTTGGTATATTTTTATTATTAGCTCTCTCAAAACAATGATTTCCTTACCTACCTACCCTAGGTTTAATAATAACTCATAAATCAAGTATAAAGTCAAAGTATTTTATAAAGTGCATTTCTCCATCATATTAACCTGGAAATCTCATTGCACCATATCTATAATGTTTAAAAACTAAAATAACCTCCTATAGTAAAGCAGATAATTCTGTTTATAAGATTAATTAAAATTACTTTTAAATAAACAAATGTATTATTATACAATAGCAGTAATCAACTCTGCATAAATTTCAAGATATACTAAGTAGGAAATACCCTTTTGTATCTTGTTAAATGTGCATACAATTTTTATTACTGTTATGTATGTATAATAAATTATATATATAGCTATATTTTTTTTAGTGTTTTTAAACAGGAAATGTTTATTAAGAACTCTAAAAAAATTTGGTGTTTAAAAGTTAAAATTAATAAATTTTGTAAATAACACTATAAAAAAAGATTAATATTAATTTTTTTTTTTGTGTGTATGTTATTTATGAAGTCCTTTACTAATTTTACTTGGAAATTTTTAGTTCAAATGGGAAAATATATTTTTTTCTTAAAGTTTGTTGTTAAAATATTTACCAAAACGATTAAAAGTACCTTAAATGCATTAATTCACTTTATAGATGTTATTACTATAAACTTTTGTATTTATAGAATATGCCATCTTTTGTCTGAAACTGTTTTATTACTTGTTTTATTGAGTACTCATTTGTTGTATTATCAAGATGCATTTACTATAAAGGATACTGTTCTGTTAAAGACCTGCTAATTTTTTGGTGTCACTCTGGCATAACTTGACCAAAAAAAACTAACTAACTAACAACAACAACAAAAAAAAACCAGATTAAAACAAATATAGAAAAAATGTATATAATTTATTCCATTTTAAATGACAGAAGCATGTGAAACTAAAATTTAAGAATAGACTGCAAGTATAAAACTTAAATAGAAGGAACTAACAGTATAAAGTGTAGCAAAGATCTTTTTCTTGAGATGCATGCAGTACTTACATGAATTCTGCATAGTTTAAATGTTGATGGGTTGTACCGAACATTTTCATAGCATGTTTGCTCAAACACAACCTCGCTTTGTATAAATATCCTTTTCTCCAAGAAAGAGGATTGCTAATGATTCATTCATAGCAAATTTGTAATAATAAAACCCACAACAGTAAAAAATAATGCAAGTATAACTGCATAAGAAACAATCTTTTATTGGGAGTAATAATTGCAGCTTTTAATACAGCAAATAAAAAGTTTGATATTGCCTGTAGACGAGAAAATAATTTTAAAAAGTTTCATTGCCAGAATGAATTAAGAAAGTAAAGTGCACTTGAATAATGATTGTCCAGTGTTCATAAAGGCAAAAATAAATAAATTTATTTCTATGGCGAAAAGAAAGTATACAAAGAAAAAAAAAGTAGGTTTTTAAAGGAAAAAGTACCTATGAAGGTTCATGTTAAAAGTAATGCATTTAATCTATGTTGAATATATTATTTATATAAAAAATAGTGTACATATCTATTTGTCTTGTGTCTTATCTTATGTCTATTAACATAAGATACATTGAATGTTTTTATGTTTTCATCATGTACATTTTATCCTCTGACAATTCACCGTTATTGTAAAATGAATGTGCAGCAAAAGTAAGATTGTTTGAAATTACTTTCTATTAAATCACATTAAGTAAATAAATATGAAGCACTAGTTCTTTGAAATAAATAAAAACTTTGTGAAAAAACAACATAAAATGATACTTATAACAAGATACGATCGTTTTGACTGAAAATTTATTCAGTCTTCATCAGTCAAAGCTCTTCGTCTCACAAAACAGTGCAAACTGAAAAAGATGCTTGTTTGTTTATCTTTTTAGTTCCCACTGTTTTGAGAGACAAAGAGCTTTGACTGACGAAGACTGAATAAATTTTCAGTCGAAACGATCGGATCTTGTTATAAGTATCATCTTATGTGTGTTTTTTCACAAAGCTTTTATTTATTTTAAGCTTAACACCAGTATTTTGAGTGATTTTTTTTCACTAGTTCTTTGCTATCTAAAAATAGATTGTACCCTAATGTCTGACAATATAGAAAAGACAGGTGTCTGACAATACCAATTGCTTAGTGTTATACGGTTTTTAACTCGGAAGTCGCATTTGAAAGAATGGAACTTTGATTTTTTTTTTATTGTCATTTATTATATATATTATTAATATAACAATTTATTTTCTAATAACATATTTCAGAAAGAAGTGCACAAAATGTATTCATTCAGACTAAAAAAAATATTATAGTTTATTAGAAAGCATCCATGCTTTAAAAAATACTACCATTGATTTGCAGATTTTGTGACCTCCATAAAGGAATTGTGTCTGGCAAATTAACAACATTTTTTGCATGGCATGTTTCCTCAGTTTTGGAAAATGAATATTGTTATTCATACTTGCATTTAAGTTGGTAATGAAAAAAGTTTCGGTAAAGGTTCAACAGAATGGAAAATTTATAATTTCTTTTAAAAAGTCTTAATTTTTATAATTTGTTAACGAAATTTTAAATTTCAGAGGCTTTGCTGATTTTATAGTCTTGTGTTTGAAAGTGTCCTTGCTTCCATTACTTAAAAATGAGTCTTAAAAGACTAATTTCTTGTTAAACAAATCTTTTCTAACTAGTCATGGCAAATTGTTGAATAATACAATCATAGTCTACTTTCTTTGAAAAAGATACTCAATAACCAACCCCCATGTTTTTGTCTTCAGGTTTGTGGATTATGCAAGCTATATTTTTTTTATAATTTTAATTAAATTTAAACTTCCAGGAAAAATTTAAATTTCATTTGATGTTTTTTAAGTGACAGTGTACAATTAAGTATTATATATAAAACAGCAGATGGAGGCTCCTCACAGGATGAAGCTGTTTTTTTTCCCCTGCTTTCCCTCCCTCTCTAAATCACTGTGTGGCAACAGTTGATTCTATTACTAAAGTAACTGTGATGTTAGGTTGTGAAATTAACTATTTATTTTAAGTGGACAGAGATGTAGTTTTCAATAATAAAACTATTTTTCTGACAGAAAATGTCTTTTTAACTTGCACAGATTGCAAAAGACTCCTAGCATAGAAAATGCCTTTAGATGTAGCATTCAGACCCTTTTCTTTTACTATTATGATACCTATCCTTGTATCTAACATTTTGGAAGCATTGAAAACATTATGTTAGCTTAATCCATTTGCTGCTAAGTAACTACTGTAAAATTATGTGTGAATTAAAATTTTGTAGTCAAACTATTCTTTTTGTTGCATCTGTCTGTATATAAAATCATGAATTTTAAAATGTTTTGTTTGTAAATCAGTGAATGAAAAGGTGTTTTATTGGTAGCTGAAATTTAAAAACAAATACTTCTTAAGTGTGTGATCTTTATTTAATTATTACTTTGTGGCAATCTCATATATCACTGAATCTTGTGTATAGAAAATGTAGTAAATTAATAATTTTTGAAAGTTCTTCAAAGTCACGATTATTTATTTTTAAATTACTTTTAGCACTTAGTAGTTTCAGAATGTATAGTGGTAAGTCAGTGTATTCAACAATATGTGTATGTGTTTCTAAAAAGACAAGCATTACTAAGTTACCTATGAAGGTATAATTTTAATTATTGAGGTAACATTACTTTTATTATTAGTGTTATAGTTTTAAATTGCACATATTGTTAACTTGTATTAGTTCTAATTTAACTGTAAATAAAATCAAAGAAGATTTTTTAAATAAATTAATCATAGAGAAACATATTTTAAAATTAAGTCTACTAAATCTAAAGACGCAAGAAAGTGTTTAAAAGGAAAAATAGAAATGAACAGGGAAACCCAGTCCGTAACTTTTTTTGGTAGCATAAGTTCTAAACATCACTGTAACCATAAAAAACAATAATTTAAAGTTCTGTAGTTATTATTAAATGGAAGAAAAGCTGTTGTATTATTTAACATTTTTTGGTCCATAACAAAGTGAATGAATCTTTTCATTTAAAACATGGGTTGTGTGCAACTGCTTTTCACACATGTAAATATTTAGTTCCTGTTATTACTTTTTGATAAAATGTTTATCATAAATATCATTGACACTTTGATTGTAGACTTAAGACCAGAAAAGAACAAAGAAAAAAAAATATACAGTGTAATTATCCATTTCGGCAATTATGTATAAAAACAAGATTTTAGAGTAATGTGTTCAAAGCATTACATAAATGATTTTAAGTGTTTATTGTCTATTTTACTAGTCAGTTATTGCTAATTAGTATAGCAATATGGCCAAAGATTTAAAAACAAACTGCTAAAGCATGTTTTATTTATGAACAAATGATGTTTTGTATATACTGTGAAACAATGTATGTTTTAGTGCCTTTCTATTTATAAAAACGTGTTTGTTGTATTGTAATTACTTTATTTGTTTTATTACATGGCTCCCATCTTTAGGTTGGAAGAACTTGTGTGTATTCATGTCCTATCAAGTTTGTTTTTTCTTTTTGCAGCATTTTTGGTAAAATACTTCAACATAAGTTTTAAGCAAGATTTTAAACAGACAACATTTTAGAGATTTTTATCATTTTCACATAACAGAATTAATTTATAGGTAGTGCTGTCAACATCAAAAGCCACATGAACCATATTGTACATAAAATTGAATATTCTCCCCCCCAAATATAGCACAGTAAAATTATGCAATTACTTTATATATCTATACACATATACATAAACTTTCACATTTTCATGCTACATTTGCTGTTTAAATTGGGAATAATAAATCGGGAATATTTATTGAAAAATAGTTTTTATTTTACTATTGACACTAAAATTGCAGCATTTATGACATTCTGTTTATAAAAATATATTAAGGATCAAATTATTCCTTAACATAAATATCATTATCTTTTGTCTGAAATTTATTGTTCAAAATATTACTAAATTTGTTTCTTCCTTTAGAATCTATATATTGAAATAAAGATATCTGCTTTTTTCTTTAATATTAAAATCATAAATGTATTGTTGATAATTTTGTCAATTTGCTTATCGATGCCACTATTTATTTCATGTTTACTGAATTGGTTTTTTTTAACGGTGCCAAAATATATTTTAAATTAGTTGTAAAAAATTGTGTGATATTTGATTGTAAAGATTTTTTAAATTCTTCATGAAAGTTAATGTATTATAGTCGAATATTGTCATTAAATAAATGATTTAAGAAAAGTAAGTCTTGATATAAATAATATGAAATTTATTTTACAATATATTCATTTTATTTTACAGTATATTCATCACAGATTCTTTTTAAGACTTAGATGCTGAAAGCCACCTATGAAGAGTACTTATAGCTGATGAATATGTACTCAGTCCTGAATGAGTGGAGTATTTTATATGTAATAGACTCCCAGCTTCCGATTCATATCCAGCTTCATACAGTTCTTTTACTATAGTATCAACAGATTTATAACTGTCAATTACATTATCATCTTGGCAGTGAAGAAGAAATTCTATCACGGGTTTATATAGTCCAGTAGAAATTATTTGTGACGTTAAGTTATGTTTCAGTATCAGGTCCAATAATTCATCATCATAATCTTCGGTGGTAACCTGTAAAAAATAGATTTTTTTAGTGCTATTAAATGTTAATATAATTTTAACAGGCTGTGCATTATCCATTATTAGATGAAAAATAAATAATAGATTATCTTTATATTAGTTATATAAACTTACAATACTAAGGCTTTATATTAATCTTAATAGTATTTAAGCAACTTAAACAGTACCTTAATTAATGACCACACCATTTTTCAATCATCTATCTGAATGAAGTTTACCTTTCACTGTTACATTACCATAATGAATCTTTTAAAATACTCAAATCAGCTAGCTAGATCCAATTAAGTTATTGAAGAGTAAAACTCTCAACAAAATAATCCACATGGGAAAGAATTTTTAACTTGTGGGTAATTTTTTGTTGCTTGATGAAATATGCTTTATCACCCAAGAAATTTTTGGGGGTAAGTCAGATTTCCAAGCAGCAGATAGCTGTCATTTAGAAATCATGTTCTTACAATATTTAAACCATACAATTGAGGCTACTCAATAGATTGTATTCTTTAAAAAACATATTTTCGAATAGAATTGAAATGTTTGAACATCATATTAATTGGCATTTAGTTTTTACAAATTTAAGTTGACACAGTAATGTTCATTACAGCTAAAAAATCAAATACCCTGCCTATAGGACAGTAAGGGTACCTTTGAACTATATAGGCAAAAATAATAAATGCCTACTACATTAGATTAAAAAAAAAAAAAAAATTACTCATGATCATATTATTTTTAGTGACCCATACTAACCATAACCAGTGACAGATCTTGTAATTTTTTGGGGGAGGGGCTAATTTTTGAAAATTGATCGAAACAAAATATACAATAAAACTGTAAGAATTTTTAGGAGTGGCTAATATATATGTATAAAGATTGTCCTACAAAAAGGTGATAATGGGCTTCAATTCTTTATCTATTAGCGAAAAGTGGGCAATTAAAACTGAATAAACGTTCAAAATAACACACTAGCAAGGTGATGTACAAAATTTGAGAATTGTTTTCAAAAATTGTCAGATGTATTTGCTTAAACCACTTTTCAATGGCTCTTGAATAGGGAATGCAATCCTGCACTGTTTTTCATTTTGCAGGATTTCGGGATTGAGATTTGTTGATCCTGCAATCCCGCAGGATTGACATTTCATTCAACTAAAAATTGATTTCAATAGAAAAAAGTAGGATTGTAAGTACTATCAAGTTTAACTTTAATTATAATACTTTCTTATTTGATAATTAATAGAATTATGGTCATGATATTCATAATAACATACTGTTATTTCTTAGTTGCTAAAAAAGAATGTAAAAAGACGAAAGAGGCACTCATTTGTGTTGAAGCACTTTTGTGTTATATCAGTATGTAAATCATAACAATATGGGAGCTGGGGGGGAACTATGGCCCCTACCTGCCAATAGGTATGAGCACCCAAGATCACTGGTTCATCTTGTACAAAAAAATTGGCCAATTGATGATTGGGAAAGTGACGTGAAATTGTAATAAAAATAATTTATTTTTCAGTTTTCAATCTCGCGGGACTAGTTTCACAAACATTTGTGTGGGATCAAGATTGCATTCCCTACTCTCGAAGGGAAAAAAAAAAAAAAAAAAAAATATTTTTGAATGATCGCATTTCAGGGGTCATACAGAAATTGTGGAACGATTTTTTTTCGCTCTAGCAATAAGCATTTAGATTCAAAATCATGTATGACTGCTGATCATCATTGAGATGTTTTATGATGAAAGGCTGAAATTTTGTACATCACCTCTTTAGTGTATGGAGCACATTTTACTAATCGGCTTTTTTTTTTTTTTTACAAAGGTCGTATACAAATTAAAAAGAGTGTGATTTTTAAAAAAATTAACAAGAGGAATCATTTCTCAGTCTTTTTTCCTGCCTCTCTTATTTTGAATTTGTTTTTCAATTACACTGCCCACTTATCTCTAATAAATAATTAAAGCATGTTACCACCTTTTGGGGACAACCTGTGTGTATATAGATATATATATATATATCCCCTCCTCTGGATTTCCCACTGACCATAACTAAAAGAGTTTGGAAATTGAAGCTCTTCCCAAAGCATCAAATTCAGGACTGTGAGACTAACTAAATCACTGCAATAAAAACTGTGCTCTTGTGTCTGTTCTGCATCACTTATATAATGGTGGATAACTGGTGACAGAACAATATTATGCAAAAGAATGAGTTCTGTCTTATAACTTGATTAAATCCCTGATTTAGCCCTATATAACTTCACAAGCTTCTGTTTTGGATTAAGTTGGTAATTACCGATGTTAAATTATATATTCCACAGCAATCTTAAATGAAAATGATTATCTATTTACACATATGCTTTGACTGACAAAGGTTCCAAAATGATGCTCTGGCAGTTTCTGTTAAGGGAATTATTTGGAGTATTGTTTAAATAGCAATGGAAATTAAAATCTATTACACTCAATCACCAAAAAAGTATGTTACACATATAATGCATCTGTTCCAATTGTGTTTCATTCATCATTAGATCATTATTATCAATTTTCCGATAAATTGGCCAGTTTTAAAATTTTACATTAAAAGTTTTACCGTAACTTTTTTTTATATATTATTCATTTTATGACCAAAAATTCCCTAGCCATCATGGAGTGATCAACATCACAGCAGGAAATGAGCACAGATTGCAAATTAAGGAAGAGTTTAAAAATTGCAACGTCTTTGTAATTTACAAAGTATGTTGGTACAAATCTTGACAGCCAACCAGTGTCTCTTCTTTAGTAGTTATGGCAACAAAAAATGTGGAAATGTGTCTAGAATTTTATTATACAGCATAGATCCTGGTATAGATTACACTTCTATATCTACAAATGCTTTTCTAAGAATGATTCTTTATTACAAAAGTTTTGTAATAAATGATATCTTTAAGTTTGCTTTATTTCCAAAAACGGAAACAACAAAATTTTCTAAAATGGCTAGACTGTTCTAATTGTTCAACAAAATTACATAAAATCAAGAATCACTAAGAAAATACTAGTTGAGTAGGTAAACATTTTTTTTTTTCGAATTTTATATTTTAAATTTTAACTACATTCAATCAATAGTACATTCTTTTTAAATATTTTGAGCTATTTAATAAAAAACAACTCTTGCTTATACAAAAGAAATCTAAATTTAAGAGGGTACTTAAATATTACCTATAACTAGTGATGTAAACCACTGTATGGCAGTTAATTAAATTATTTGAGCACTGCAATAGTGTTAACTACAAACTATAAAATGTAAAAATCATTTGATTATTACTACTTTTAAAGCTATTTTATATGCAAAAGAAGCCAGTTGGTTTTTTTTTTTTTTTTTTTGGTTTGGGGGGGGGGGAGGGGCTTACCATTTATATTTTGAATAACAAGTTTAATGTCAATTACAATTGCCTATTTGCACAGGAGTCGCTAAAACAAGTACTGCTTATTTTGTGCCAACTAAATAAGTGAGGTTGCTCCCAAGGTAAAAATATAACCAAACATGATTTTGAATTATAACTCATTAGTGATTATTCTGTGCTTCTCTTGTGGATTATTATTAAGTAACTCATAAATGCTAAAGGCTAGATTAGATACTTTGAAAATAATCTTCTGTAGTCATATATATGGCCTTTAAATATAACAAATAAATCATATCCCTTCCCTATATAAAACAATTTTAATCTAATTATATAAAAGAAAATGGTATGGTAAACTTATTTAAAGTACTGTTGACTTAATATAAGAAATGATGTGAAATAGAATTAGAATATTTAAATAGTAATTTAAGTATTTCTTATTTTAGTGCATTTTCTTTTTTAAAAATTAAACATTGTCTAAATACTACTTTTATAAAAGGAAAACACTAATGATTTTTCTTAATTGTACATAAAATCATGAATGTATGCAGAAGATTACGCACATTAACCATATAAACTCAAATTAATGATAAATTTTTACTGCCAGAAAGCTGTAAGATATTAAGCTGTTTTATGTGTAGCAATACCTTTCTGGTAATCATCCGATATCCGCTTTTCGTTTGTTTTGCTAAGGATCTCTAAAATATATATATATATATATATATTACTCGTTATAAAAATGTACATATCCAAGGATTTGTTTTAACTTGGAGTTTAACTCAAACCTTTTTGTTTTAACTTGCTTAACCTTTGGAGTTTTCAAGGCTTATAGAAAGAAAAAAGGATGTTTAAGATAGTGCCAACTCTTATCTATTGCAGTGAAATAATTTTCCTACTTTAAAATCTAACTTTCATTTCTTACAGTTTTTTACATTATAAAGCTAGAATGGGACAAGCTCACAATGTTTTTTGGCAGGTTATCCCATTATATTTGGCAGGTACAGGTTTGTATAAGGTAATGACTGTATACAAACCTGGATAAGGTCATAGCAATAATGCATACTATCTATTATAGAGCATATAAAATCTATATGCTCTATAATAGATAGTATGCATTATATGTTACATAGTAGCATGTAAAGTCCATAAAAACAGACAGGTATTTTTAAATCTCTATAATTATTTTAAGCATTAGTGGTTGCTAAAATAAGCATTTTTATGTGAAAAACAGGATTAGCTGACTAGATTAATGGACACCATCTGAATTCCTCCCCACCCCCCAAGCAAGTTATGCCGTAACACCAATAGTACATCCATCCATTGCCAAGCTGCATAGCTGGTAAATCATGAAAATATTCATAATTTTTGAAAAACTAAACATGAAAAATAAGTGGTCATAAGATTCAGCAGTCTAAATTAGTGTGACAAAATAATTTAATAAAAGAAAATACACTAAAACTATGAAGTACTTCTAATTTTGAAAATATTTATTGATACTTATTAGAAATATCTTTTATGATCTTAAAATTTACATGCTAAAATTTTGTTCAATATGCATTTGTCAAATATACATGTATTTCAGTTTAATAAATATATATATTTAATTTTTTAGGAATGGATTTACATGTGCCTGTTAGAAGTACCCGAAGAAGATGTACTCTTTGTAGTCGTTATCAGATTCAGAAAAGAACAACGATACAATGTAACAAATGCCTAGTTGCTTTATGTTCTAAGAAGCAAAACAACTGTTTTAAAATGTATCATGAGTTGATGGAACTCTATCCTTGGAATTTCCCATAGATAAATTAATCACATTTTATTAGAAATGTTACCAAAGGGATTAGTCAAAAATCTATTTTAATATTTTGTTGAAGTTTTCAAAATTTAATATATTGTAAAATTTGAGATTGTTATGTGTTAAACATTACTATAAATATTTTAAAACTTATTAGCATGTGATAAATATTAAAATGCTATGCAAATCATTAAGTGCAGTTTGCATTTCTAAATTCTAATGAATTAATGTGCAATGTATACATTTTATTTTAAACAGACTTGTTTAAAATAGGAAAATTATTAAAAACATCTTTGGAGGTGCTTAAAAAGAAAAGGAAAGGGGAGTGAAGGTATCCACCGAACCAAAAAGCTTTATAGTTATGAATCTCTCGAATTGAGGTCATAAAGTAACAGTCTGTCTTATATAAAGAAGAAAGAATTAAATATTTAAAAAATAAAACTATTTGCTAATTGGTATTATGAAGCAGCAATGAAATGTAAACAGCAGCTTTTGTGGTTTTATTTTTGTTGTCCAATTCTCTTCCTTAGGCCCTTTTAACCGTTTCCAGCGCAAGCATTTTTATCACTTTTTTTCAGTTTTTGCTGATTCTTGAGTGATAGCTAAATTTTTGATATCAATTTAATGAAACATTGATAACTTTTCTGTGAAATATTTATTGCATTGGTGCATAACACTTTATCATCTGATGGATAGACATAGGAAAATTGACTAATGCCTTAGTATTTTTTACATGAATGTTACAATTATGTGGCCTGAATATCTAGCCAATGTGCATAAAAGGGTTAATTGGGCAAGCAAGTTTTATTGGCCATACGGGGGAATAAAAAAAGTGTTAATATCGTTTTGAATGTTTTACTGTACTGTGTTGAAATTACACATTGCTGCTTCATAATACCAATTAGCAAATAAAAATTCCTAAGGTTAATTTTTATCATCACACTCTGTCCTGACAATGCAAAGAACAGGGATACTATTGTGGCATATATTAAAGTAAAATGCTGTCATAATGTAACTATGTTTTTTTGAACTGATCTTTAAACAGTATTATATTAGTAAAGAAGTTTGAGGGGTGCATCATACTATATTAATCTACATACTTGATAATCTACTAATTTCAGATATTACAATATTATACTATTTTTTTTAATAAAAAATTCAAATAAGAACAGAGTTGTACATTTTTTTTTTTGTAAAGTTCTAAAGCACTTTTTGAAATTGAAAATAAACAAGATTTTTAAATTTTTCATAAAAGCATACTGGAAGGGGTGTACTGAAACTTAACACAAACACATACACACATTACTAGACTCTAATTGTAACCTTAACTTACTGTGAAATTATTACTTTCTCATTTCATTTAAGGTTCTCAAGAGTTGCTTTATGAATTAATAAGGACTTTTTGTTGAATTTAAAACTTAAAATTTGCAACTAGAAACTAAACATATCATGATATTAAGAAAAGTTGTTGGGTAAAGTGAATTTATAAAGGCATAAAGCTCTCTCCCCCTCTCTCATTTTAACTTTTCTGCTTAAAAAAGTTTTAACTCAGCTTGAAGCACAGAGGAAAAAGGGGTGGGGGAGATTTTTATTCTTTTAAGTTCACTATAGTAATAACAAAACATATTTTTAGGTGTTACTGCAAAGATTTCAAAGTAAAGGTTGATTTATCTTAATATACTTTTGAAAAAATAAATTTTCCATAGATCTAGCATGAGTCGTGTTAAAGTGCTATTTCATTTTGCCTCAGTACTTGAATGTCATTTCATTAGGAAAAGACTTGCACTGGAACAATGCCCCCAAATTGCACGAATAAATTGAAACAATGGACTTGTTGACAAATTACTCTGCTGAGCAACTGATTTTGTTTTAGACTGGTGGCTGCCCAGATTGTGTGATATCACATTTCTGGAATATTTTCTAGGAATATGTGAAATCTACATGAATAAGCAAGCTTTGATTTTGGTCTTGGAAGTAAACATTACTCATGTTGCTGGTCAACTGGCCAGATTACAATTGTATGTTTGAATGATGAATGGTTGAAAATTGGACCGTTAAAGTAGACCAGCTAAAGCACAGCTGTTGCCAAATTTATACTTTATTTCTTTAAATAAATTTCAAAGAATAAAGTATAAATTGTTCCTTCGAGGCATAAAAGTTTTCATCATCAAATTCAAGTTTATGTGCTTTATTTAAAATTGCTTTTCTTGAGCCTTATAATGAAACAATCTATATAACATAACTGAAGCTTGTAAATCAAATATTAATCTTAATTATAATAATTTTGTTTCTAGTACACATTTTTGAGCTAATATATGCATTGGTAGTCGGTGACCCGCAATTCATATTATTTTCTAAACCATTGGGAAAAGCTAACAGTGGTTTATATTCCCCTAGTTAGTTTATATAAATATTTACAAGAGTTCTTATATTTATTTTATTTATATCATGCAAATCCAGAAATTTATTCCAAATTCACTAAATAAACTAAGATGTTCAAAAATCTGACTGAATGTAAGACTATTATTTACATTTTTTATTGCATTTATGATTCAAAAATTTTCTTTTACATTAAAAATGCATTTTGTTAAAATATCTTTTGAAAAAAAATTGATAATTTTTGTAACAGTTTAAAAATTCTCACAATTTGGAGGTTATGAAAAAATCAGATTTCAATATAAAGTAAAATAAGGTATTAAGTTTTAAAAAAAAAAGAAGAACAAAGGTTCATGCTCACAAAATGTTTGAGTAAATATATTGAGCTATTAGAATATAGTATCAGAAGTTTGAACTGTTTCAAACTTTAGGTATTAGTATACACATGCAACTTTCAATTTTAGGTTTTATTTCTTTTTAAATTGAAAAACTGAAAATTAGTTTTTTTTTTTTTTTTTAAGTATAATCACAATTGCAAACTCCTGAAGAGACTTTATTTACATATAAAAGAGCTTATCATTGCTAAAACTATTGTTAAATATATTGTATAATATTTCTAGTTTTACATGCATGCTTGTAAATTCATATTTAACATTTCTATTGTTGGAAAGGCATTACAGTTTGATTTGTTGTGTATTAACTGGTATAGATAATGTTTGTTGGTGAAGAGATTATTTTATGTATATACATCATTCCTTGCATTTCTCAGCAAAAAGGCAATATTGTTCAACTTTTCCCATGTGTGATATTTCTTACTTTTCTTTAGAGTAGTTATGCATTATCTTGCTCTTGGGTTTTTGTTTTTCTTAATCATATTTGTTCTCTGTATACAAATATTAATAATGTTATTTAAATAAAAAAAAAGTCAAGATTTAGTTGCTGGTTTATTTAATTTTTATAATTAATATTTACTCCTTTTATTGTTTGTTAGTAATACTTTCAGAAAAGCAGAATTATGCTTAGGGAAAAAATATTTACTTGTATTTTTGGTTATTTCAGTTAAATACAAAAGCTTGCAAAGAAAGCTGTTCGCCTTTTTTGAAACAAAGAAATGAGTTTTGATAGGTGGTCATTTTCTAGATTACAAAATCATGTCCCTAGTTTTCAATGAAATTTACACAAACATATACAGGGTGTTTCAAAATGATGGAAACACACTTTAATTCTTTATCTATTAGAGATAAGTAGGCATTGTAAATTGAAAAAAAAAAAAAATGTTCAATAAGGTAGAAAAAAAGATTGCATTTTTAAGAATTTGTACATACAAAAACATTCCTACTTAGTAAAAAGTGTCAGATATGAAGAAAAATATATGCTGACTTAAACCACTTTTCAGTGACTCCGAAAGGCAAAAAATACACCCAAGGCACACACTGATAAACATTAATGTATATTCATAAAACTTAGTATCAAGAGTACAATAAACTAACATTTGTAAAAAAAAAAATGATAAAAATTAGATTTTTTTTCTGATAACGAAAGCCTGCAAAACTCATTCTAAAGTTGATTTTTTCTGATACGAAAGGCCTAAACCTCTGTAGCACCACTGAAATTGTAAACTTTTTTTGTAAAATATCCATGTGTTATATGAACCATTCTAAAAAATTTCCAATATTTTTAACTGAATTCATACATTGAGTTACAAGAATAAAAACAAATTTGTCGGAAATTCATCTAGTTTTTAGTTGGCTGATTAGGCAACAGGTTACTCTGAAAGATAGTGACACCTAAGAAGTATGTCACAATCTTAGCCAGTACATGGTGCAAATTACCTCTATTATTAAAAATAATGTAGATACTTCAATTGATACAACTCAACATTTTCAGTATGATCAGTTTTAAGATAAAGCCTGGAATTCTTAACTAAAATTATTATTTTCAGATCTCTATACTTTAAAATTTAGGCGAGTATTACATGTAAATGCTCATAGATTTAAGTACTTATTATAAAATATTCTGTAAGAAGTCTTTGTATAATATAAAGAATGTTAGATTTTTAAATAATATCCATACCATTTCACAATTTTTTATTACTAAACTACTGTGAAATAGCTCAAGTTCAGTGCAATATTTAATAAAACAAATATTTTCAAAATTAACTAAAAATATGCCATATTGTACATTTCAAATCAATTCAGTTTTCTAAAAAAATAAAAATATTTTAATAGTGTACCTTTCCTTTTTTCTTCAGTTGATCTAAAGCTTCAGCATGTAAACTACTATATCTTGTTTTTAGGGCAAACTTCAATGTGTGAAGGATAGATTTTTGACTTTTTACCTCTGAAAACACCTCCAGGCATCTCTAAGTGAAACAGAAATTTTACATTGTAATACATTTCAAACAAGAATGTTTGATAATTTGCATAATGAATTTATGATTCAGTTTAGGTATTTGCAACCTGTTGGCAAGAGATGAAATATTTGGACAGCATTAATTATTCCATTAAAGCAGTTTGTAAGAAAAGAAACATGTGGAGCACTTTTTACTAGCAACTTTAATGGAATATGATTATCAGTTATAAACACGCTAAGTTGCAAAAGAATAAAAAATTACCATGGGTGGCAAATAGCCAATCTGTACCAAATTTATGAGAAGTGTTTATTATTATAAGTTATTTATTTGTTATTCTAAAATACATTCTATTAAATTATATAAATGTTTAAAAACTAACTTTAAGCATAAAAAACTGGCTATTTTGAAAGTACTTATTAACAAACTCAAAAAATTTGGAATCAATTTTTAACTACATATCATTTCTGCATAATTTCAGTTACAAATAAATATCATGGTCTGAGGTTTGTTTATGAATTATAATACTACTTACAGAAGTATAACACTCATTTTATAAACAACCCATAAAATACTTAAATATTTCTATGCAAGCTATATTAATTTAAAATACAAAAATTAAAATTCTTACATCTTCTGTAAAAGTTGGTGATGCTAAAGCCTTTTCAAGTATATTTACAGATATGTCAAGAGCTTCTTTATTTCCTAAAGTTGCAAGTCCGGATAAAAGTTTAGTCCAAGGCTCATGATGACTGTTTCTGTAATGAGAAATCAGCAATAGTTATGTCAATATGCAGAAGTTTAAAGCATTTAAGTTAAAATAAGCAAATAACAATTATAGCAAATGTAAAATAATATTTTTTGTTGTTGTTGTTGAGATTTATGCACAGAGTAGTTCAAATGTTACTTTATATTGAACCAAAATATTGAGTTAAGATACAGCTATGCTGATTTTAAATGATTTACCTTGAAATTCAGCATATAATAAATATTCTACATGCATTTTGAAATAAACTACATAATGAAATAGGCTCGTACTCAGGATTCATATTCAGGGGGTGATGAACCTATTTCTTGAATTATTTAGTTTAAGGCAGCCAGTAGCAGATCCAAAGAAATATTAAAATTAGAGGTGAGAAGTATGACAAGATTTTTTATGAGATGGATCATCTGTTTTATTTTTTTCCTCTCCCCAGTTTTACAAGCTTGAACCCATGTTCAACCTGTTTGCTTTCATAATAGAAAAGACAACTGCAAAAACTTTCCTATTTTGACCAATTTTACTTTTTAGCATTGGTCTTTGACTATTCTCCTGGAACCTGGTGACTGTACAAGCAAACACTGGGTTCCAGCAGAGCATTCAAAGACTCTCTCAAAAAAAAATAACAGTCAAAAAAAGGAGTTTTCTTTAAAGAGAGCAAGCAGGTTTAGCATGGGTTCATCAATGTATTAAACTCTTTCTTGGCTCCTTAGCTAGCCACTATTCTATTCATCATTTCAGGCCTAGTTACTCACTTTAGTTTAGAGTTTTGGCCTGAAAAGGCATTTTATTGTAAATTCAAAGACATTACAAATTTCAAGAATACACAATATCTTGATAAAAAACAACACAGTATAATGACAAACTAGGGAAATTTAGAATAAAGCTATATGGGCTGAAAATTAGATAATTATAATAATTTTTTAAAACAATTCTATTATTCAGGATAGATCATTTGTTAGGAGTAACCATTGTTTGGTTTTTAAAGTTTATGTAACACATGCAAGTCAATAGTATGCATATATATATAGTAAAAAGGCTAAACTTATATATTTAATTTACCTTCCCCTGTCTGCTAAAAGACCCAGGATTTTCTATTAAGTATGATTATTTTCTGAAAATTACAAACTACTAGCTACCAAAGAACTCTGTGTACAGTGTGTATGCACACAACTAAATATGTGGTTCTGAAAGTGCTTTATTCAGTCATTATTAATATCTGAGAATTGCTAATATTAAAAAAGATTGCTTTCTTTGTGAATATCTGAAATTGTATAAACAATTGAATGATGGTTTAAATTGTTAAAGTATTTGAAGAGATTAAGTAACTATATTATTACACCAAATTATCTCGATAATTTGGTGTAATAAGATAGTTACTTAACAATCATCAGACACAACCAATCATCTTTATTCAAGAGAAAATGAGACCTTTTAATTGAAATACACATATCAAATGAAAAGCCTGATTAGTACTTACTCAAAATCACTGTTTGAGAAAGGTGGCCAATAGCTTAGAAGTTTTGCTAAAGAATCAAAATGAGTAACATTTTTACTCAAGCTTATGAGGTTATCAAATAACAATTTCCTTTCAAATGTGCCTATTACTTCTCCTTCAGATACCTGTTACAATGCAAAATTTAAAAGAATAAAAAACTCAACTCTTGAATAAACAATTGACAGAACAATGATCAACAATAGATGAAAAATCAGAATTCTTTCTCTTTTTTTTAAGTGCATCTTAAAACAATTTACCTCAAGATCAGGCCATACAGCTGAAACTATAGCTTGTGTACGGTATAAAAGCAATAAATCTCCATATTCTGGAGTCAAACAGTTGGTCTGAAACAAAAAACAATGCACTTTTCAAATTGTCACAAAAGGGGAAGGGTTAGCATAACTTTAGTTTGGACTTTTAAAAAAATACATAAACTAATAATAATACAAATAACATAGTTGAAGCAATTATAATAATAATAAAGAGGAAGTAACAGAAACAAGCTTTATATAAACTTAATAGGAGTAGATTTATAGATGTGCTTTTGTCCAATACCAAAAATATTTATGATATTTATTTTCTGATTTCCAGTTTAATTTGTTATTTTCAAGGATACAATTGTAGCAGTGTAAATATGTTAAAGTATAAATACTATATAAGACTACAAGCAGATTCCCCCCCCCCTTTTTTTTGTGTGTGTTTGCAAAAAAAATCCTGTAAATAAAAACTTAAAATGATACTGAAGTTGAAAAAAAAAATAATAACAGCACAATACCACCCCAAAGTTTTTTTCTTTTTTTATTATGGTATTGTTTAACTTCAGAGTTTCTTAAATTGTGGGTCGAAAACCCATAATTTATAATGAAACACAATTGTGCAATGCAAAGATGCAAGTGTTTTTACAATTTTTAAAGCTTCCTCATATTATTCTATGAGCATATCAACAGTTTTGCTTGTTGAACAGATTTATGTTATAAAGGAGGTATGGGCAATCTTTGGAAAGGTGTGTGCCAAATTTTAGGATGTTAGCAAAGTTCTGGGCTGTATAATTGAAAATGAAATTAAATGTGGGATTACAGGC
Organism: Cheiracanthium punctorium; assembly: GCA_038373885.1. Taxonomy (NCBI): domain Eukaryota; kingdom Metazoa; phylum Arthropoda; class Arachnida; order Araneae; family Cheiracanthiidae; genus Cheiracanthium; species Cheiracanthium punctorium. Next base: position 180,234 of record JAWZYV010003979.1, on the reverse strand, counting down.
GATTATGTACAGGAGGGATCTTAGCTGAGGGGGGCTGTCCTCTGTGGGGTACTTTCTAGGAGGTTCTAACCAGTATTTGTGCGAAGTTTCAGAGAAAACTACAGAAGACTCCAAACAGCTAGGTCGACAGATGCGGCATGGGTTTGAACCAGTTACATTCTGTCAACCAGTTGAGAGCACAAATATGCTCAGACACTAATGGGAGCCATATAATTTTTATTATTTGCCAGGAAAGGACAGCCCACGTCACTGAATGTGTCGCCTAGAGCTACATATATGTCCTTCCCGGAGTTTCCTACCACAATTTGGAACCTCACCAGAAGGTGGGGGACTTCTGGATATTGGCACTCCTCGGAAACTGCTAGCGACCGCCGAGAGGACTTTCGGAACCACGGATTTAACGTGCGTGTACACGGTAGTCTTTAGTGGTGCGCCAGTATCAAACCCACAACCTTCTGGTTATGAGTCCAACGCCTTAACCACTGGGCTACCATGGCCCTGGGGGCCATATAATTGGATTTATATGGGATTTTGAATAGTTTAAGTGGGTTTTGATATGTTCTGAGGGCCGGATCAAAAGCCGGAGAAGGCCACATATGGCCCGTGGACTAGAAGTTGCCCACATGTGTTATAAACAAAGAGGATCCTCACTATCAATTCAGATTAGCTACAAGCCACTAATGCTAAAAGGTGGAACTTGCTGATTATCATAAGTGAACATTCTTCACTGAACCTATGTGTATTTCTTATTGTTAGTATTTATTGTGTAGGTGTTTAGTTTTATATTTTAAATTTGTCTTTTACAAAATAAATAGTTCATAAAAGTTGCAAATGATTTAGTCATGACATGTTAAATCATCCAGAATGCAAGATATCTGGGGTTACAGTGTTGAATTGATTGAAACAAAAAATATGATGAAGAATTATGTTGAATTAATCTCTTACTTTATTTTTTCTAAAGGATGAACATTTTTTTTTTTTTTTTTTTTTTTTTTTTTTTTTTTTTTTTAGTTTCAGATATAGTATTTTAATTAAAAAAGACTTGGTTTTTATATATTTTCAATAATGATTTTAGGACAGGAAACAGACATCTTTTATTAATACATAACAGATATTTCTATATAATAAAAACTGTATTTTAGCTTCGAATAAGTTGTAATTGAAGCCAAGTCACAAAAATTCATTTTAAATAGTGTAATATTCTCACATGATTCATATCAACATATATAAAAAGAGAGGAACTTAAAAACAGAAAAATGCATGCAAGACTTTGCTGGAAACTTACTTTTTCTAGCAGTTGTAAGATACCTAATCTAACTGAGACAGTCACACCACTGTCTTGGCAGAATTCATTTAAAATTTCAACAGCTAAATCTTCAATCATGAGTTCATCTCTAAAAAAAGTTTAAGGTATTTTTAAAATATACAAACTAACTTTATTATAAAGGTTATTAAAGAATAAAATTCAGCTGGATTTTGAAAACTAAAAAAAGATAAGTAAGCATCTTGTAATTGCCTTTTATTTTGATGCTGAAAACATTTCTTTCTATTTTTTAAATCAAGACAATGGGGTGCAATTTCTTTTTTAATACTAAAATTAGTATATTAGACGTGATTAAGCAACATAATGAATATACCAAAGGCAGGGACACACACTGATATATAATATGCATACCACATGATTTTACTATTGAGGGTGGTTTTTTTAGGTAAAATGGTATTAAGTATTTTCTAAACACCCAGAAAGTTATTTCCAACACAATAAAGATCCTGAAGATTCAGCAAACATACTCACAAAGAGTACCAAATACAATGTGAAAGGGGAATTACTCCTGTTCTGCATTTGCAGAATCTTTTTGTATACCTGCCAGCCTCCTTAAGCCGAAAACAGGAAGACGCGGGTTGAAAAAACAGATTTCACAAAAAATCAGAAGACAATTTTTAAATATAAGAAGTAAAAACAGAAGACCCCAAGTCTGCCACAATTTCTCATTATTTTTTATATTAATAATGTATAGAAATAAAAACAAAATTAAATAGTAATAGCTTTCATTAATAGTTCATCAGAAATATTATTTTCATGACAAAGTATGTTAGGTTTAGTTTTCAACACTAATAAATTTTCTAGTGATGAATTACTGATGGAGGAATGAAATGAAGTTCTGTTTTTTTTTTTTTTTTTTTTTTTTTTTAACTATCGATAAAAGATTAGCTTACAAACGCTTTGACCTCAGTCATACAACAACATGGTGCTGTTAGCTGTTGAAATGATTACCTTAATAAATTACTTTGAAATGGATTTATTTATTTACTAATTTTTTAGCATAGTTTGCAATATGATTTAATATAGCAACTAAAAATTAAAAAAACAGAAGATTTTATCTTCTGGCAGAAGACAGCTTAAAAAAAACAGAAATCTTCTGTCAAAACCAGAAGAGTTGGCAGGTATGTTTTTGAATTCTGATGCATTACAAATAATGCCTTAAAACAAAAAGCAGAGTAACAAGATGACAAAAAATGTAATGTAAAGCTGTGGCATTGTATAATATAAATCTCGAAAATATATTATTTTTTACTGACAACATTAAGAGACTTCATTCAATGCAGTATTACATCAAAAGGTTCTAAACCATCCAGAATTTAATGTTTCACCATTGTCATGTTAAACTGACGTGGGAGTTATAACAGTCAAATGATTAAGTACATCAAAAACATTATCAAATCGCAAGAGGGAACAGTTTTAGTATTGCCCACCCACCTTTTTTTGGGCCACTTGTTTTTCACCAAACCGGCGCCAAGTACCATGTTTTGTAAAAGGTTTACTTTTCAGATTCTTGATATAACTCCTGAGTTTCAGAATGGTGGCCATCTTGTTTATAGACACAAAAACATCGATAAAAAATATATTTAACACTTTTATCCACCATTACTATGATATTATCTAAGAGCATGTAAAAGTAAATGCATGCCATTTGCTAGTGCTTCTTATTTTTTTTTTTTTTTTTGTTCAATTTTAAAATTATCACCCCCCCCCCCCTACAGAACCTTTTTATAACAACATTACAAACAAAACATGAAACATGTCAGCAATCCCTGTTCAGCACAAAACTCCCTGAAGCTTATAATTAAAATCCTACCAATTGATATCCTTTATTATCTCAAAAAAGTCATCACAAATAAATTTTCCTATCACAAAAGGCATATTCAAAAAACTTTATCGCTTAAATTCTTGACGTAAATATGGACTTCAAAATGGTGGCCATCTTGTTTCTAAACACAAAATCGTTGACAATAACAACATATTTAAACATAATTTCTCGTACACTCATGCATAAAATTTTTATTTGTAACTCTTGACTTTCCCAAACCTTTTCAGTTATTTAAAAACTCACATTTTAAATTTTCTTTTAAAATACCCTAACATTTTTCTATAACAGCACTAAGATCTGCTTTACTAGAAGCCGTATCAAATCACGAGAAATTACCTTAAACATCAGCACTCTCATGGGCCGTGACCTACCACTACAAAGTTTCTAAGCCAAACTAAATTTCATCTAAAACACTTTGCCGCACAGCAGCACTGTAATTGCCGCTTGCTGATTGTCTGATACCCACTGGTTATGCAATACGGAAAACTTATACATCGGTTAGGGTTACAACACTCGGCAATTTATAGAACAGGCTTGGCGGCGACAATTTTTGCCTGAAAATTATGGTGGGCGATACTAACGGCTAGCCCACAAGAGTTTCAGAGCATTACAGAAAAAAAAAAAAAAGATCAGAAGGCTAATGCTGTGTTAGAATAAGTATTATCTAGTTTCAGTAAGAGTAGTAGAAGAGAGTAATCAAAATATGCACATTGGAATGCCAAAAAGTGAAACAAGTTTTATTATTTTTATTTGATAAAATAGAATAATTTTGAATCATTTTTTACTCTTCCTGGGCTAGAAAAAAAAAGGTTGATTATCTAAAAAAATACTAAAGTAATCAGAACCAAATGTAATTAGCAATGTTGTTAATTGGATAAAATGTATAACAAAAATTTAATATGTATGTTTTAAGCTTTGGGCTAAACCTTTATGTAATTGATTATGGGCATCTATTTATTTATAGACAAAACTTGATGCTAAAATCAAATAACAATTAATTAATTAATTAATTAAAAATGTAAAAAAAAATCTAATATCTTATTTTGTTAAACACAAATCTGATAAAACATACTGGGCTAGAAAAAGTTAGAGATTAAGCTTGCAATTTATGATCAAAGTATGTTAAACTTACTTTTCTTTGTATATATCCTCCAAGACAGCTTCTAAAGCATGTAGAGGTGAAACTGACCTGAAGTATTCGCAAAGATAGCTTTGGGAGTCTCTATAAAAGAATAATCCTTTTTAAAACACAATGCCTTACAATATAAATTATTTTCTCGAAATAAGCAGAATCCGAAATTAGGAACACAAACATAAATCACAGCCCTTCAATGCATATAAATGACTTTACACTGGAGGATGGCTTTAGACTTCATAAAATTAACTTACTTCATTTGAGATAGAGTTACAGTTATTGCTTTTATGTAAGCATCAGAAGGTTCCCAACCTATTTCTTCTGGGCAGCAAGATAGGAAAGTTTTTAATAGCTGCAGATCAGGACCCTCAAGCACAATACGAGTTAGTAAAGATTGAAGCTAAATCAGAAAATTATCTCAATTACAAAATTTATAAAGCAACATTCAAATATAAATACTTTAAATACACATACATAACAAAAACTAATCAAAATCAGAACTATTTACTTTTTAAACATCTGAGTTTCAGTTTCAATGTTGTCTTTGACTTAAACATTTTCTCCAGTTTTTTTACTTATTTATTTATTTTATTTAACGTGTTATTGTTTTAAATGTAGTCACATTTTATTCTATTTTTTAATTTTTGTCATGTTATAATTTTTAATTGCTCATTGATCAATTTAAAGAGCAGGAATAAAATGACAGAATACAATTCTAAGTAAACCATTTTTAGCTATGCTAATGGGTAAGTTTATTTTATCAATCTTACTGCTATACTGAAGAAATATTAAGACCAGTGTTTTCAGCCAGTTGAGATTATTAACACATTGGGTACTACTAGTTGTAGCAGAACTATACACACCTAATCCTAATCTATTTCACTAATGGACTCTTTTAGGAGCATAATATTACTTTAATTTTAAAGCACTAATAATGAGAAATATTAAAATTAATAAAAACGTTGTATAGTACCATTTATGTGTATGTATATTTTCACACAAAGGTTTTATTAATTTTGTTAGTTTGGTTAGTTTTTGTTCAGTGTTTTTTGTTAATGAAAAATATAGTATTTCAACAAAGGAATTCGTAACTTTGCCTTTATAATTTATGGCAATCTCAGTATTTTGAAATAACGCTTGTGTTCAAAAGAACAGGAAATAATATTCTATCCAAACAATTAATAAAAATATAAATATTTCTCTTATACAACATAACCATACTGAGTAGACACAGAGTGTGAGGAATTCTCATTTAGGGTTTAGCAATCTAAAATTAATATTCCATGCACTAAAAAATTGAAGTTTGTAACTTTGTTGCATGTAAATAGGTTAATTAGAGAGTGAGTTAACAATCTTTAAATTTTCCACTGAAATCCCTAAACCTTAATGTAATCACATTACATTTTTTTTTTTTTGGGGGGGGGGGGCTTCTCATTAAATATTAAAAGTATTTCCAAGCTGGCTTTGGTTTTTGAAAACTTATTACTGGATGCACATTTGGTGATATACTGCAAAAGTTGCTAAGCTCGGTGACTTTTGGCACAATTTATGTGGGAAGCACAAGACCATCACTATTGTCGCACCATTAGTTAATTATACATTAGGAAGGGGAATACTGGATAGTTGTCACTGATAAAATAAAATGTTAAAAATAAAATTCAGTGACCCAAAACAGTGTGCAGAAGGATGCACTGAAAATGTGTGTGTTGAAGTAACAAGTAAAATATTTGTGTATGTGTTTGTGTTAACATAAAATTCCATAACAAGATTTATTTACCTTTTCAATGGAAGACTTAGATAAATCAAAATCTTTGCAGTATGACTTAACTTTAGCATCATAATTACTGAACAACTCAGTCAGAGTTTCATCTTCCATACGCTGAAGATGCTGGTGATAACCAGTTAAAATAGAGACTGTTGATTGCCAGTCTTGGCTAGAACAGAATAAAAGTATTTTAAATTGTAAGAAATCAAATCATGTAAAAGTTGTTAAATTTTTCAGTACTTTATAACAATAATCATTACAGCAATTAAAAGAAAATGCATAAGTAATAAGAATTTCTAACTATACGACCTGCAATTTTTTAACAGTTAAAATTTTCTTAACTATATTAGAAATACAGAACTAATACTATCAGAAAAAAATATATGCAATCTTCCTAAAAATGATATTATTGGTTGGAATCAGTCATGCTTAATCCCTGAAGTACAATGAGACAGAAGAAAAAATGCATTAAAAATGGAACATATTTCTGTTAAAAGAAAGAAAGGAAAAAAACAAAAACAACAACAAATAAAACTAATTTTTGAGTTTAAAATGACATTATAACAGTGTTCATAAAAATTATATCAGTTATACAACTTTTTCTTACATCTTTAATACTTTAGAAATCCGAAATAATGCAAAATTTAATTTCCTAGACCAGTAGTTCCCAACTGGCGGGGCAGGCAAAGAACAAGTGATAATACACATTTTTAAAAAATCATCTTATTTATTCTTGTTTTTACTCCTAAGCATTTATTTTCAATTAAAATGTTTATTAAAATTTTACTGATAATATTATTTTGTAGAAAATGCAACTAAATGTTCATTGTTGAGGAATAAAAAACTGTGTGCATGCTGAAGAATGTAAGGAGGTGAGTGCCATGGTAAGTTATCCTCTGTTTTGGGGCAAAATGTTAAAAGTTTGGAAACCACTGTCCTAGACTTAATTTTGGTATACAAATAGTTTTAAAAGGTTTTTCTGGTAATCTAATGAATAAAGGTATCTTTCATTAACCCCTTAACTGCCATATCAGAAAATTCCTCCCTCAATTCAAAGAAATGAGTGTATCTTGGACGAAACCTCTGTTTAAATTGAAGTTATTGCATGCCAAAAAATTGAGAGTATTTATACTACTAGAAACTAATTACTTAGGTAAATACCTGAGAAAGGTATTTACGTACCCTAGGGACAATTAAAGCATGGACTGTGCAAAGCATATATATATATATAGATAGTACACTCCCTCTAATCTGCAAATTCCTGGAATCCACCATACATTTCAGATGTAAACAAATAATTTTATAAAGCAATTTTTCTTCATAGAATGAAACACTAGTAAAAGTTTTCAGTCTGCTGAAACTGAAATAATTAGAATAAGTTCTATATCGACGATGGTGTACCCTGTGACACTGACTGACTGACTGAGGGGTATACAATGGAGTACCTGCACTCGAGTTGCTTATCTCCAGTATGTGGAAGGATCAATGAGTTCTTAGATCTTGTGTTAAATAAAATATTTTTTTCTCTCTGGCCTGCAGTGGGAATCGAACATGGGACCTTTGGTTCAGTAGTTCGATGCTCTACCGACCGTGCAACGGTCGCTCCTTAGAATAAGTTTTCTGTAATACTATCACCTAATTTATGATCATAATTAAAATAACTAAATTAATTGAAAATTTAGCATTATACAATATTGAGTACATATCCTTAAATTATTTATCTTCAATAATTGATAAGTTGAATTAATATTGAAAAAATTAATTGAACTTAGAATTTATTAGATATTGTTTTTTCATTTTAATGTCTATTTATGCCTATGTAGTCTAAATTAATCAACTTGCTCTAAATAAGCAAAAGAAAAATTTAAACAATGACCTATAATCCGAAATCCGTACAACCTTTGGGCAAAACTTTTGCAGATTGGAGGGAGTTGACTATATATATATACACACACACATACATATACCCACAGCCAGGGGCGTAGCCAAGGGGGGTCACACCCCTCATGAGGAATTTTTGCCATATAAAATGTATATTCTTCACTCCCAACACACACTTGCATGCATATATGTGAGTTGCAGTAGTCGTAACCCCCCCCCCCATGAAAAATTTCTGGCTATGCCACTGCCCACAGCAGCAGTTAAGGAGCAAAATAAAAAGAAGCATTTGAAGGTAAAATTTCAATTCTGCATTTTCTTTACATGGTTAGTGTACACATCATTCAAAATTCAATAATACATGATAGTTTAACAAATTTTTAGGAGGGGATTTTTTTTTTAATTAAAAATAAGATAAAATTTATTGATAAAAATTACTTGGGATTATTAAAAGATTAAAAATTATTCAGGATTATTTTTTGTTGCATAAAAAAATATGATAAAAGTTTAAAATTCTAAATAAAAAGTAACTAATGAATTTAAAAAAAAATTATTCTTATGCTTTTTTATCCCAAATAAGTTTATATATTTCTAACCTCAGTACTGGATCAGTTTTGCATTTGGTACATTTTGTGCGAGAAAACTTTGTAGCTCTTTTGACAACTTCTGATCTACAATCAATAGTCATCTAAAAATAAACAGTTTACAAAATATATTTATACAAATAATAAAAAAAATATATGCTTTCACATTAATAAATAATAGTAACATTATATTTCATTAATTTAGTATATATGAGACTAGATATTAAAAGTAAAGAATCACAAAGACCCCATAAGCAGAAAGTGGGTAAAAGTGCAACATACATCGCAGAACAATCACAATCTTTGCAGAACATTTCATCTTTTAAAAGAAAGAATATATAAAATGATATGTTCTGCAGAGTAATTAAAGTGACGTGCCTTTTATGCTATGCCCTCTCTGTTCACTTTTTGCACAATTTTTTACTTCTTTATACGTAGTATAAGGAAGTAATGTGATCCCGAAAAATTTTGGGGGCCAAATTTCGACATAAAAACCGATTTTGACTACCTCTAAATTTAATTTAAAAACTTTTTTCGATGCATCTCATCGTAGGCTAGCATGCACGATCATATTAACGCGTCTGCAACTCATTTTGACCAGTGGCGAGTCTACTGTGGCCAGTTTTTCCATGCCGTCTGTACGTACGTACGTACGTATGTATGTAACTCGCATATCTCAAAAACTATTGGTCGTAGAATGTTGAGATTTGATATTTAGGATTGTTCTATGATCTAGTTGTGCACCTCCCCTTTTGGTGGCAATCGAATGGATAGTTTATGTACAGGACCGCCCAAAAGATTCGAAATACATTACGCTCTATGGGCCGAAATTCATTAAACACGCCTAACTCAAAAGCTATTAGGCGTAGAATGTCGAAACTTCATATTTTGGATAGTTGTAACATCTAGTTGTGCACCTCCTCTTTTGGTTCCATTCGACTGGATAGTTTATCTACAGGACTGCCCAAAACATTCGAAATACATTACACTCAATGGGCCGAAATTCATTAAACTCGCATATCTCAAAAACTGTTAGGCGTTGAATGTTGAAACTTTATATTTAGGATTGTTGTAACATCTAGTTGTGCACCTCCCCTTTCGGTTCCATTCGACTGAATAGTTTATCTACAGGACCGCCCAAAAGATTCGAAATACATTACGCTCTATGGGCCGAAATTCATCAAAGCGTTTTTTAGAGGTATTGGGCTATTTCAAACGACTCAGAAGTGATATATGCTGTAAAGAGTTAGAAAATGAATTTCTCCATTAAAAAACTGTCTTTATCATTTATAGTTCTGCTACAGGAACACTCAAAAGATTTCCAATACATTACGGTCAATAGCAATTTTAGGGGCATTCATCCATTTCAAGCATAATACCGTCCTACCACATAAGTTAGGTAATGGTCCGACCACGGTCACGTGCCTCCCTCAAGAACTATGCCAAAAGTCGCGAAGCTTGGCGACTTTTGGTGTACGTGTGTGCATATTTAACTCTCAAATCTCAAAAACTATAATGAAATTTCATATATAAGAATGTTCTAACATCTAGTTGTGCATCTCGATTTTTGGTTCAATCTACTGGAGAGTTTATTTACAGGACCACCGAAAAGAATTTCAGTACCTTAATGTCTATGGACATCTTCATTATAATACAACTGTAGACAGTCATTGTTTGGTACATACCCAAAATCTCGCCGTCTGTCCTCGACCTTGGCGAGTTTTGGCGAAATATCGCCAAATTTGGCGATAGTCAGTCATTTGGTCCATGCCCAAAGTATCGCCATTTGTCATCGTTCTTGGCGAGATTTGGCGAAATATCGCCAAATTTGGCGATAATCTGTCATTGTTTGGTTTATGCTTAAAATCTCGCCAAATGTCGTCGACATTGACGAGTTTGCCGAAATATCGCCAAATTTGGCGCCAAAAATTATTTCCTATTTTGTATAACTCTAAAACATTAACCCGTAGATTTTTTAACTTTGTATTTAGAACTATTGTAATATCTAACTGTTTTCAATATCTTTTTTGACAGCAATCGATTGAGAATTTATTTACATGGTGAGCCAAATGACTTTAAATACATTGAGGTGTATAGATGTATTCAATTCATTGAAAGTCTGTGGTCAATGACTACTTTGGCTATCCCCAAAATCTCGCTGACTATCTCAAGTTTGTCGGCTTTTGGTGAAATATCGCCAAATAAAGTGTCAGAAGGAAATCTTTCAAATTGAACTCAGCTTGGCGATATCGAAATATTTGGCTAGAAATCGCTAAACCTTACTATTATTGATATTTTATCTCTTTCAAATAAATAAATTTAGAGGAAGTGCGTCGAAAATATTTTTGATCTAATGGACGTGCAAGGAAGTCATGTGTTGGACACATCAGATTTTTTTAATCTAATTTGTATTTTACACTGGTCTGTCAAACTTGGACAAATGCCTGCAGAACATTTACAACTGTTCAAAGTTATGTTGAAGAACACTGAATATAATTCTGCTTCTGGGACAAAGACAACTGTAATGTTTAAAAAAAAATTAATACTGTTTCTTAACAAACTTGCACTTTGATAAGCAGTAGACCTATGTCTCGTCCAATCCCCCCCCCCTCAAAAAAAAAGACATTAAAAGCTGCCTCAGATGTCAGCCATGCAGGGAAATATTGCAAAATACTGCATGTTTAATTTTTTTTTTCAGATTTTTCATTATTCTTACTGGTTGATAATTAGTAAAAATAAAGCTTTTGAAGACGCATGTAAAGGCAAGCACTAAATATGGACTAAATTCTGAGCTGGACATTCCTGAAAAACCAGGGTGCATGGCAGTGGCTGCATTCCAACTTCTTACTGGCTATGATTGCCTTGCTGCACACTTGTGCAGCATTGGCATCTTCACAAACTACCTACCCGCTGTGTGACAAAAATGTACCTATGAATCTAGACCACCTACATCTCTGCAGAGCCCTCCATGGTGATACCGATGCCTTGGGATATTGGGAAGCTAGGAGTCTCATAGGAAGAAAATCTTCAGGAAACACAGCTTGTGAAAAGATATTCTAAGTTTTTCCTACTCTCTATATAATTGCAATTTTTAAAACGTTGTTCAAGTTACACGAGTGCTTAAGAAAACAGCCTTAATGTTGCAACGAATGGAGGAATGCCATACACACAGGGGCATAGCCACGGGGGGGAAGGGGGGTCATAACCCCCCCATGAGAAATTTTTTGCCATACAAAATGCATATTCTTCACTACATTATCATGCATACATATATATGAGTTGTACACACACACGCATACATATATATGAGTTGTAGTAGTCGTAACCCCCCCCCATGAAAAATTTCTGGCTACGCCCCTGCATACACAGTCAGTGTAATCTGGCTATAATGAATTATTTTTCACATTAACTGTTTCCATCAAGTTGAAAATAGGTATTTACTATGCTTATACAATTAGGAACTCAAAATACATTCATTTACTCAACCCCCCCCCCTCACACATACACTCACAGACATAAAAAAGGGTACAACAATGTAAGGTAAAAAGAATTTCGGTAGTTTTATTTAAGAAATAACAATTTAACTATTTGCACTTTGAGTAAGGTAAATGTATCAGTAATGTACAAGTAATGGGCCCTCTTTCTTTTACAAATAAAAACAAGTTCATAATTCAATCCTAGATACAGCTGAAGATTTTTTTTTTTTCTTTACTTCGGGTGACTCTAAATGTGAGTAATGAACTATTTTTTTTTAATTTAAATTTTTAAAAGTAAGTGGTCCATAACTTGTATTTTTACCTTTATTTTAAAACTTTTTTAAGCTTCTGAAAGAGTTTTTCCTTTAAAATTTCGCATAAGCTGATAATTCACTGAAAATAGTTTATGGTTGTTACATTTTTTTAATAGTGTGCATTAAAGTCTGCTTTGATACCAGTAATTTCAGACATAAGTTAGTTACCAAGGTATTTTGAAAATAAATAATACCAAATAAACTACCTTTTCCAAGGCATTTTCAGAAAATATAACAGCATCAATAAATTCTATCATATCAGATGGTCCAAGGCGCAATAGCATGTCTGTGCATGATTCATATCTATGAATCCAGTCAGTCTACAAAAGAATTAATATATTTTTTACTAAACCTAAACAAAACAAAAGAGTTACAGAAGACCTGTACTTAAAAAAAATAAAAAATAAAAAGAGAGAGAGAGAGAGAAAGAGAGAGAAAACAGAAGATCAGAAGTGTTACCATTTCATATACAAATTACTTTTCAATTGCAACTTTAAGTAATCTAAATCGTTAAGAAAACTGAATTTTGATATTTTATTTATTAATCTTATGAAAATTGACATTTTGTAAATAGATACATCCTTTTTTGGACTATAAATTAATCATTTTGCAATATAAAGGCAACATAATGCAAATTATAAACTAATTTTAAAACTTAAAGCATCTGCCTTTTTGAGTAAACACCATACTCATTTTAAAAGGAAAAAAAAAAACAAAAAAGTAAACTTGCTTTCTTCTTTAAAATAAGAAGTTAACATAAAGTTAAATTCAAATAAATTAAATCATCAACAGGCAAGACTATTTGTTTTTGCTTCAATAAATAAAATGGTATAAACCATTCCAGAAAATCAAACAAACAAGAGCATTTATTGCACTGTATAAATAACTGGATTAAGTAATAATACATTATTTTAAACCAGTTTTATTTTACTAGGGGGATTTTTTTTCAACTTAATAACTTTATATTGCTAATAAACCTGCTAGCATGCTAAATAAATAAATAAAAAAAAAGATTATATATATAAATAATACATATTAAAATTTTACTGTTTTACTTATTTTATATTACTTACTTAATATGTTAATTATTATCAACAAATATTGGTATGTATATGCCATTACATTTAATTTGAAAAAAAAGTTTATTTTCTTTTTTTTTATATACATAATTAAATAAATAATTTTTTTAAACTATGATTTTAGCAATTTTGTTAGATTTAACAAGAATAAACATAGGTTGTTTGGTTAAGATAGACAAAAAGTTAGTAGTTTAAGTATAAGTTTAGAGATTTAAGACCTTAAAAAGAAAAAACAACAAAGTTAGCATTAATTATACACATATTACATCAATCTTAAATTGTAAATAATTTAGTGATTACCTTTGTAACAAGTGTTTTAGGTGTAAATGAATTTCCTTCAAAATAGAATTTCTGAATCCAAATGCAGTATATATTTCCTGGCTGGTAACTGGAACCATTCTAAATGAAATATTAACTACAGTCTTTAAATCAATACAAAAATAAAGATTAAAAACTTTCAATACAAAAAAATTAGTCTGTTGATGTAACACAATAGTACTGGTTAATGTCAGTTAAGTACAGTATAATGAAACAAAGAGAGAAGAAAATATCCACTCCAGAAGTTTTAATTATACATAAATTTCAATAAATATGATAAAAAATATTCATAAAATAATAATATTCTGCGGGGAGAAAATTAATAGAATGATAATATTTTTCAATTAACCCAGAATGGAACTACAGAGTAAAATATGCCTAATTGCTTAAAGCACGTATAAAAGAAAAAAAAATTCTACCTTTTATAGCATAAAATTTAATGTATTTTTTAAATGTATTTATAAAACTAATCAGATAATCTTTATATTTTATTTTCAAAGTTTCCACATACTAGCTAGAATCAATGTTCTTATTCATCAATGTAGTAATATCATACTAATCTTCCTTTGGATATGAATTATTAGTGCTTTTTCATGCATCTATAAGAATACAGCAAATGACAGACCAATTTTTCAATTGCAAAATGTCAATTAAAATTATCCATATTTTTTAAAAAGTGGATAGAATCCTGATATTTACAATGGAGAACAAATTGAAAACATGTTTCATATAAACCAATAAAAAAATAAAACACAGCCAGAGAAGAAAAATTAACATTGGTACTTAAAGAATCTGGCCAAATTAATGTGACAACCAGCAGATACATAATTTTTACTTTCTGAACATACCATCTAAGAAAAGTACTGTTATCATGAAAGAATTTAACTGTGAGGTTTTGATGTATTTACATGTTTTAGAGTATTTCATTTATGCTATTTTTACAGCTATGTATCTATGCATGTCTGTGTGCATATATATGTGTTTTTGTGAGTGAGTGAACACAATATATTCTATATGATACATTTGATTTAGCTCAAATTTTGTACATATATTATAAACCACCCTCATATGACCAGTATTAATTTTGGGTGCGTAGGACGTATAGTTTTTTTTTTTTTTTTTTTTTTTTTACATTGATGTAAAAAAGAATTCTTATGCACTCTGGCCTATTATAGCAAATACTTAAAAGTGTGCAAGCATCTAAACAGAGCATTGACTGAGTGTAAATTGGGTATGGATACTATAGGTGAAGGTAACATGACCTGCATAGATTTTGGTGTGTACAGAATTGTCAGTACACACCAAAATCTATGCTCCAAAATGCATGCTCATAGAGTTAAAAAAAAAAAAAAATCTTATACACTACAAAATCTGTATAAGAAATTTTTAAGGTCCATGGAAGCAAATCATTTAAATTGTGTTTATGCCTAAATGGTGCATTCCAATAAGCTCAAATTGTGTGTGTATATTACAAGTCACTATTACATACCTTGTATAGATTTTGGTGTGTGTAGGATTTATAGTTTTTGTACAGGGCTACAAAAAAGTAATGTAATGTAGTGTTACAGCCAATTATCTGTGAGAGGGATCTAGGCTGAAAGGGGGATTGTCTCCGTGGGGGACTTTCTAAGGGATCCTAACCCGTATTTACATGAAGTTTTGGCAAAAACCACAGAAAACTCTGAACGGTTAGGTTGGCGGATGCGAGCTGGTTTTGAACCAGACACCTTCTGTCTTGCTGGAGAGTGCAAACACACTCAGCCACTGGTCAGGCACAGGGCTACAAAAAAGTATTCTTAAATGATCAAGTTTTTGAAAGGTTGAGTGGTGTTGCTCCAATTTTTTTTTTCGTCTTCTTTTTTAAGGTAAAAATTCAATGAAAAAATTTCTGTTTTACTGGAGTGACAACTCTATAGTGAATATTTGCCAATAAATTTTTATTAGTATGGCAACACTGATGTTGTGAGTAAAAAATGTCTATAAAATCACATTAATAAGGCCAGGGATTGTATATTGAAAAGGTTATTTATACTGCAGAATCATATGAATATACCTGCTATTTATTCAATTAAATTTAAAAGAGAATTTAATGAAGTTCATTAAATAAAAGTAATGCAGTGTCACTTTTTAATTCAACACATTTTTGACAAATGTACAAAAACATCTTGCAAACCCATTCACTTTTTTAAAAACATAACTGCTCGGTTTTATTCACACAGAGTTCAGCAAAACAAATATGTATAATTTAAGAATATGACTTTATTTAGAAAATAATAATAATAATAATATTCAACTAACAAATTAGTCACCTGTTTTGGAATGTAAGCTGCTGCTTTAGCAAATACATGAACAGTTGACTCATTAACAATACTAGAAAGGTAGGAATAGGAACTATTGGGAGACATAAGCAATTTATAGTCTACACCTGAAATGTGAATTAAAGATTAGAGGAATTATTTTACAACTTATAGTCAGTTAAAACAATAAGTAGAAATCTTCATAAATATTTATGCAACATACAACAAAAACAATACAAAAATTTCCATAATGAGGTTTGCTATGCTGAGAACTGATAAATAGAATACACTTTTTTTTAAGTAGTCAGAATTGGTACTTTTCTGCTAATGGAGCAACAGTGTAACAGTGCGAAAGTTAGCAGCCTCATATCAATTTTTTATAGTTTTATGACACAAATATTTTAGCATGGCTATGAGTGGTGTTCGATTAACAGAAAGGTACCTTAGAAACGGAAAATATGATATGAGTGAAGTAAAAAAATAACAAAAGCACAAATCATACTTTTGATAGCTGCTCTGAATTTAGCTAACAGGGATTTATGGAGGCTCGGTTTAATGCGAAGACCATCTTCATTATCCCCACACATTTCCAGAAGTGAAAAACACAAGCTTAATTTGTCATGGTCTTTACCATGAATAGCTGGATATACATATTTATGTATTCTATCTTCAAACAGCTTTTTTTGTTCAAGAAGTTTTTGTAAAAGCTTGAGCCTTTCAATTCTTTCAGATATAACTGCAGCCGACACACTGAAAAGCATAAACATACAATGAAAATCTAAAAATTTTCTGAAAAGTATTTTTTAGATACATTTATGTGATTGTAACAATAAAATAACTGCTATGATACTGCATATCTGAAATTAAAAACTTTTGAATATGATTTAAAAAAACCTTTTTTTTTAAACCAATCCTTTTTTATGGGGGTGTACTTAAAAAACCCTGTACGCCCAGGATTTTTTTTAACTTTATCTTTTATCACAGGACGTATATAAGGGGAAGGGTTTAGGGGGTCTGAACCACACTTGTACTTCGACTATGCAAAAATGCTAATTTTGACTGAATATCGACCTGTGAATTCTATATTTTAATGGATAATAAAAAAAAAATGCTATAAATATTAAAATTTATAATGTAACCAAAATTTTACAAGTTATTTTTAGTGCTCCCCCCTCAAAAATGGGCAGGCACTTGTTGATAGGCTTACAAAGGACGGACTAGTCCATGCCTAAGCCAGGACCCAAGGCATCATAGAATAGGTTTTAAGCCACTACACTACCTGGGCAGCTTACAGTAAAATTTACCGTCAATCAATTTTTGCAGTAAGAATGGACGCCTGCCCATTTAGCTGGACCAAACCTTCCCCCCTCCCCTATATGAAAGCTACAGCTACATCTGTGTTTTTATATAAATAGTTACACACAGTAAATTATCTGTGTTGTTTATTACATAAAACTTCACATTCTATTTTCTAAGCTGTTATTACTATTTATAATAAAATTTCTTTCATAACTAGCTTTTAGTAAAAAGATATAATAAATTAATATTCATAATCAAAAACAGACCATACATTTTAAAAGCAAACTTCTTTACCTGTTTTCTGAAAACAAATATTCTAGATGTGTCATATATATATCCCATATTGATAAATCATAGTGGTGTGCAAGAGAGACAGCTGTATGGAAGACACTATCATCTAAAGTCCTAAATACCAGAAGACAAAAGCAAACAAAATGATAACTTAGGAGGAAAAAAAAAACTATCAAAGAAAGGCTAACATTTTTTTTTTTTTAGTAAGCTTTTGTAATAGAGGGAGATAGAGCATCACAATTATAACATACTTACATGGAAATACCTAATATTGTATCCTTCTTATATTCATCATCATTCGTAAATCTTGTAGCGTCCACACCTCCACCAATATTATGCAAAATCTCAGCCTGTAGGAAATCGTGCAGCATTTTATTGTACTTTTTCAAGAGATTCAATAGCTTTTGACAGTCTTCAGAACTTGAGTACTTTTCAGATTTTCCAACTTCTAATGCCTGGATTAGTTGATATAGTTGATAGTTGATTAGTATAATTAGTTGATATTAGTTGATATTAGATTATAGCACACAAAACAATTTAAAAAGTAGATACTTTTTCTTATTAAAGATGTTACACTAAAATATATGAAACGTGTTGTTCCATTTGATGTAGTTGGAAATTTTGATTGGGGATTAAGGGGGGGGATGTGCATAAAAAAACATAACTCATACTCTCGTAACTTATTGTAACATAAAGTAAAGACTGATTGAACTAAAGATTTTTAAAAATTGGTTTTGCTAGCCCGTGAGATATATATATATTTTAAATTGAGAATTTTAAAGTATAAATTAAAATTTTACTGCAATGATTTTTAACATCTCAAGAATGCAGAGTTTCAAATTTGAATGTACAAATACAATTTTGAGCCCCAACAGAGTATTCAAAGACTCATATTGGGGAGAAACATTTTTTACAGAAATAGTGTCATTTTTGATGAAATTTTTTCATAAGTGAGAACAAATAGCTTAAACTTATTTTCAAGATTAAAAAGAATAGAAAAAAATAAAATGACATTTATCAGATAAAAAGCTCTGCATATTTATTACCTCTCCTTTGATACTTTTATGAATTCATCATTGAAATCCCATGCATGCTTCGTTTCAGCAATTAGCAATAATAGATTATTTAGAAACTACTTCTTCAGTCAAATAACCAATAAAAATTGGATTTTAAACAAGAATTAATATGTATTATCACTGTATTTGATGAAAAAGTCAATCTCATTGCTGTATTTAAAAACAATTTTATAACAGAAATTTTTTGATTTCGCCATATGAAATACAAAATCAATCAGTCATAAAAATAATAGAAATCACTAAAACACTCAACTAATAGAGAATAGGAAACAGTAAATAATTTATGAAGCTTGAAAAATGATTCAAGTTTTACCTTTCGAATGATACTTGAAGGATCAATATCAACTTCATCATCCAAAGCCAGATATGAAAAACGACAGTGAACAAGTAATTTAATGGAATAATATAGGCTAGCAAACTGCAATACTATTGGTGTACTTGGTAAAGTTTTGAACAAAGATTCTGCCTCTTCAGGCTAAATAAAAAATAAGTACAATAATACATTAATATATAAAGATGTATGTTTTACATATTAATTTAAACACTTAAAATATACAACTAGAAACTAAGCATGAAGCACATTCAAATAATACTAATAACCAAAAAACTTATTTTTTTTAAAATAATATTACATTAGCAATTTAAAAGCTATTGCTTCTAAAATCATCAATATCATCACAATTTTATATAAATACTACTAAAATAATAAAGATTTTAAAGAATATATATTCCTTCGCTGTAATCTATATGTATAAAAGAGAAGAGTTTGTTTGTTTGTTTGTTCGCTATACACGTCCAGGGATTTCGACGGATCTGGTCCAAATTTGGCACGCTGACTAAATAGGACAAGAGAAAGCTAATGCCGTAAAAATGAAATTAATCGGATTAATGGTTTTTGAGTTATTTTATGTTTTGTAAGGTTTTTGGCCATTTTTCTCGCATTTTACGTTATCGCGAGCTAAATTTCTGTCCGAAAACTATTTTTTTATATCATCAGAAACTACAGAGTTTTCTTTTTCAAATACAATTTGTTACAAAATTGTAGTTACATTTGCCGATTTTTGGGAATTTTTTTAAGGAGATACTGTTTCGAAGAAAATGAACTGCTTTTAAAAATATGCTATTTTTAAACTGTCACATCGAAAAACGTAATGGGCAAAAATTTTCCATCTTTTCACCGCTGATTGAACATGTATTTCTCCCTCTTTTAAACTTTGAACCGTGCGGAAATGTTTGTTAGATTTTTTTATATGATTTTTTTTTCTGAAAAGATCGCATATTAACATTCTCTCTAGAAAGTAAGTTCCGGATCCAGAAGGAAGGCAAATTCCCCCACTCGGTTGTTCATTTTCAAGGTCGTTCTTCTGACGTCGGGCGAGCAAAGGAGAGACAGGAGGGTGGGGAAGGGGAGTGGGATGGAGTGAAGAGCGCTGCATTAGGAAATGCAGTTCTGATTTGTCTCGGCAGTTGCTTCTTCTGGGATAGCTGCTACATTGTTCAGGGTGAGTAGTCAAATTTCATTCTAAAAATCAAGCACTTTTAAGCACTTTATAAGCACACTTTTAAGAAAAATCAAGCACGCCATCATCAATTTTTTTTAAGTATTGTACATGCAACAGATCAGTAGCGTAGCCAGGAATATTTTGCAGGGGGTGGCTGAGAACTCAAAAATTAGAATGCAGTATAGCTTATAAAAATCAATAACATATATATATATATATTTCTTTATTTTTAAGGAGGGGGACTAGAGATTGGCAACCCCCCCCCTCAAATTTCGGCCTAAAAAAGTTTGCATATAAAAATTAGTAAGGAAATTTTTAAAAATCATAAACTGAGTTTAAAATCTTTGAAGTTGGAAAAACACACTATAGAAAAAAATAAATAAATTTGGCTTAGGTCTTCAATTGAACCTCAAATTCCTGAAATCAAGGTTAACTTTTAAATACACTATCGTAGGAATCTCAAAAAGCTTTTGAAATTATTCAAGAACACGTAATTTTCTCCAAATCCTACGTTCACTCATTTCGGGGATGGCTGCAGCCCCATCAGCAACACTCTTGCTAAACCCCTGCAACAGATGAAAACAATTTAAGCTTACTTCAGGGATGCTAGAGCTGAAACCCCAGTTTGTCTCAATCAAAATCCCTTTTTGTCTCGGCATGTCAACTGAAATTCGTTTTTTTTTTTTTTTTTTTTTTTTTTTTCCCAAGTTTGTCTCTCTCAACTAATTTTATTTATTTTATCTCAGTTTATCTCATGGAAGAAAATTTTTAAATCAGTTTCCCCCTTCAGCTTCTCCAAGCTCTTTTGCAATTGCCTGAATTTTTTTGGGTGGCCACCTCATTTTTTAGTGGAGCAAGCCTAAAATTATAACAATTGCAACTGTATTTTACAACATGTTTGGTTTCCATGAAATTATTATTCAGATGCCAAATTTAAAAGTTTTGCGTAAAATCGTAAAAAATACGTGGAAAAATGTAAAAAAATGGGAGTTTCGCGTAAAATCGTAAAAATACGTGGGAAAAGCGTAAAAAAAACGACAGTTTCGCATAAAATCGTAAAAATCAGTGAAAAAGTGCAACCTTCAAACTGAAAGCACATAAATTGGCAAGTATGAATAGGTAAATTTCAAAATTACTACCGTAATTTATGGAAGAAACGCCGCATCCACAGGGGGGGGGGGGGATACAAATGGTAAAAATATCTCCTTTTATCCCCTTTCCCATATAATGTTTTAAAGTATTTACCACTATTTTACTAAGCTTACGATTTCCATTTTCGAATTAATCAGTGTCCGATTTCATATAAAACATATCAATTTTTATATTCACAAAGGCGAATTTCTAGAAATAAATAAATAACCCGTAAAAAACTTCTTGCATTCGCAAAAAGTTCGGAAGCGATCCGATGAGCAGGCTCCAGTCAAAAGTAAACAATTTTTTTTTTTTTTTTTTTTTTTCGTGGACGGCCAGCTGTTGATTACGTAGTGAGAGCAGCAAATTGTTTGTTTTAAGCTTTGAATGTTGTGGGACAACTGGATGTTTCTATCATTTATTACTTTTGATATTTATAACATAGGGATTTATTTTAAAAGCACTCAGCATTTCCCGAGCTTGCCAGCTTTTTACCGTAATAATAGCATAAGGCAGTGTTTATTTGATACAGTGCTCCTTCACAAGGCGCAAAGCCACACGGCGAAAAAACACAAATAACTTATAGATGAACTTTTGGGGAGGGGGATTGAATGATTAAACTCACATTGGGCGCAACAGTCCAGTTTTGGTTGATATTCAGTATTTTAAGAACAATCAGGCACGGACTTGCTCTTATGGCTGCAAGTGTGAGTCAGCATTACTACTGTCATGGTTAACAGGGAACCACCTGCACCTTGGTTTTTTTAGGCACCCTTTTCCAGTTTCAAGATGAATAAGCCATGGGATGGGAGGGAAAAGTTGTTTTCGTTAGCGGCGTAGTGTTTATAAAAGGTTTCTGCCGGAAGCTCAGAAAAAAATAAGCACTTCCTTGCAAATTCAAGCACCTTAAGGGAATTTACGTAAAAAATAAGCACTTTCAAGAGTGCTTGAAAACAATTTTTAAAATCAAGCACCTTTTAAGCACTTTTCAAGGCGCTACGCACCCTGTTGTTGCCTGGAGGTCGAACAGCTCATTCTGCATTCAAACTTCCTTTGGACTTAGCACTGAATGATGAACCAATTTGTAAAATTAGTAAAAATTGTGGCATGGGAGAGGTGTTAAAAAGATGTCAACTGATAGTCTGGGATGAATGTACAATGGCCCATAAAAGAGCATTGGAAGCCCTTAATAGAACTCTACAAGATTTGCGGAGCACCACAAATTTGATGGGTGGTATAACTGTTGTGTTATCAGGCGATTTTTGACAGACTCTGCCAGCTATACCAAAAGGAACTAAAGCAGATGAAATTCGGGCATGCCTTAAGTCCTCCTATTTGTGGAAAAATATCAAAACATTTCAGTTAAGAACTAACATGAGAGCAAGAATTTATGGCGATGGAATTTCAGGAATGTTTGCTGATAACTTATTACATCTTGGTGAAGGAAAAATATCTGTAGATTCAAATAAAAAGGTGAATATGTCTTCAATTGGCACTGTAGTTCATAGTGTTAGTGATTTAATAGAAAAAGTATTTCCTAATTTTAGTTGTCACTGCACAGAAATTTCCTGGCTGTGTGAAAGAGCAATACTAGCACCAAAAAATGTTACCATTAATACGATCAATGAACAGCTTCTCCAGAATATTCCAGGAAATCCTACAATTTACAAATCCATAGATACAGTTATGAATATAAATGAAGTCGTGAACTACCCAACAGAGTTTCTCAATTCTTTAGAAGTTCCAGGACTGCCTTCTCACACACTGCAGTTAAAAGTTGAAGCCCCAATAATCCTACTCCGAAATTTAGATCAGCCAAAGCTCTGTAATGGAACCAGATTGATAATAAAATCATTGCGTCCTCATGTCATTGAAGCACAGGTACAAACTGGTTGTGGGAAAGGTGAAGATATTTTCATTCCTAGAATGCCATTAATTACTTCAGAGGTGCTGTTTCAGTTTAAACGCTTGCAATTTCCAAGTAGATTAAGTTTTGCAATGACGATAAACAAATCACAGGGGCAAACTTTGAAAGTTGTAGGCCTTCAGTTAGAAGAAGACTGTTTTTCTCATGGTCAATTATATGTCGGGTGCTCGCGAGTAGGAACTGCCAACAATTTATATCTATACTCTCCTTCTGGAACAACAAGAAATATTGTGTATCAAGAAGTATTTTAAAATTTCATAGTACACCTTGCATGCCTTAGTGATGTCTCGGGTGGGATTGCAGACAGATTTACATTTCTGTCTACACTATTTCAGATTTATTTTTTTCATTTTTCATAGTATAGGCATACATGCAATCAGTGCGTGTAGCCTGTTGCATGTGTCTCTGTCTATACTTTCTAATTTCTGATTTATTTTTTTCATTTTTATAGTATAGGTATTCATGCAATCAGTGCGTGTAGCCTATTGCATGTGTCTCTGTCTATACCTTCTAATTTCTGATTTATTTTTATAGTTTAGGTATTCAAGCAATCAGTGCGTGTAGCCTGTTGCATGTGTATCTGTACTTTATATTTTATGAATTTATTATTTATTTATTTTTGCAGTGTAAGGGTGGATGTTACAAACCATTTTTATAGTTTGGGACATAAACCGTTTCACTGCATTCTGTGGAGTGATTTGTGAAGCAGGGTCCACGTCCCTCACTCTGGTAATGGTGCAATTCATACTAATTGATTGCACTGGCTAATAGCTTCACTTTTTTTTATATTTCGGTCCTTTAAATTGTCAAACTTTAATCATCTTGCATTTGATGATTTTCGCATTCACGCTGTTTTATTAAACTTTAAATTAGCTTCCTTACAGTAAGATTTTACGCTTTTATTTATTTTGTTATTTTTTAAAGCCAATGTTTTGCACATGTGTGCCATTGTTTACATTTGGCAAAGCTGTGTGCTCTAGAGTCGGGACATTTTTTCCGATCAGCAAAGGCGAGGGTGAAAGAGAGCGAGGTGGGAAGGCAACCCTGCTAAATTCCCTTCCTTCTCTTCTGTGTTCGCGTTGCTGCAGGAAGACTTGGAATTATACCAACGACTGGACTCTTATTTGTTTTTAGTAACTGCATAGGTATTAGTGATAAATGACTGTTAGAACACAGACATGTACAAGGGGAGAAGCCTAGCCACGTCCAATTCCCGGTAACCTCTGTACACTATCAGATCAGAGGCCGTTTTCATTTTTTTTATCATTGCACTGGGAGGATTCACATTCCTTCCCTTTAGAATCTATATTTAATGTCAATGCACATCTCTCTTTCATTGCACGGGCCATGCTGCTAGTAAAAATATAATAAGCTTTATCAAATAACGTAGTACTTCAGATTTAGTAATTTATGACATTTCCATGAATTTTTAAAACATTGTAGTAGACAAATAAATAAATACCATACATAAATATGGATTGTGTTGACAACAAATTGTACTATGCATAAAGTTCAGTTTTAGAAACAAACTTTTTATTTCTTTATTCAAACTTTGTCTTTATACTTTCTATGCATATTTATTTATTTATTTTAAATATAAATTTGTTTACATGCTACACACACACAATGCTCCAAGAAAAGTGCAGTATTAAGCAAATGTTTTGGTCTATTAATGACGTGCAAAAGTTGCAATAATTTTTCTAATAAGTACTTTCTACATACAGAAAATAATCTTCTGAGGGTGTTATACCATATATACTTGCATACAAGCCGAAAAGGTTTGATCAAAAAATTGTCTTTTGAAAAGGGGATTCAGCTTATATGCAGATCAGATTTCAAGAGAAAAACTTTAAGCCTCATGCCGACTTTAAATCTGGTGCCACAATAAAGAAAATCTTATATGGGATTCATTTGGAGCCCATACGCCTGACAAGATAAACGAAAAGTTGGAAAAACTTGACTGAAAAGTTGAAAAACAGTAGAAACTGAAAAGTTTGAAAAAAATCTATGGCTGTCATACTAGGTAGACTGACTTCAATGTTGCAGCCACTTGAAGTTTGCGTCAATAAACCATCTAAAGATAGGTTAAGAAAATTCTAGATTGAGTGGATGTGTTCCCCAGATATACAAAAAACAAACAGCGGCAATTTGATAAAAGCAGGAATCAGTGTTACTGTCCCTGGGTTTAAAGAGAATTTATGAAAGTGATTATGAAAACTCATCAGATCATGAATGCAATTTTTATGATGAAGGAGCGACTAACATGACAGATAGCAGCATGTGATTTTTGAAACCCCACAAAAAAGCTGTGGCAGAATTTAGACTTGCAGTAAGCCATGACTGCTTGCTGCCCACCTGTATTGTATTGGAATTTTCATGAGCCCGAATTGCCAATTTGTGGGAAGGACGAAATCATCAACAGGGACCATTTGTTGGGATGCTCAGCTCTGCACGGGGACTCCGAGGTAACGAGATACTGGAGTGCTAGACATCTGCTGATGAGATATTGAATTTTTTCTCTTACTGTTTTCGAATTTGATGTTATTTATTTTTTTGTATTCTGTAAGAGTTTGTCTTTTTCTCTTGCCATTGGAAATTTAAAAAAAAGAAAAAAAATGTGATTTTTGAATTGAGTAATGTATTATGCTATTAAATATTGTAAATTGTGTATTTTTTATTTTTTTTTAATAATTTGCAGGCTATTATAAATTGAACTTTTTTATGGTCAGCTTAAATGCGAGTCAAGAATTTTACCAATATTTCATCATTCAAAATAAGGGGGTCAACTTATACGTAAGTATATACAGTATTTTAAAATCTTTTTTTTTTTTCATTAAAAAAAATTCTTTCACAAGTATTGATACCGTTAAAATTAAACATGGAATGGCAGCATTCCCCATGGAATGACAGCACAGCCAGTAGAAACCTAATGATTTGATATCATTCATATTCATTGTAAACTGGCTTCTAACTGTTAAAATGTTATAAAAACTGTTAAATTGAACTTGGTGAGAATTCAGTTTATGCCATAAATGTGTAAGCATTCTACCCTTTAAAAAACAACATAGAGAAACCTATTTACTTAAAAAAAAAAAATAATAATCCATTTATGCTATGAAAATGTTTACAACGTCATTGTAGAAAGATTTCTACAAAGAAATTCAGAACTTATCTGTAATGCATCATTTTTACAAACCAATAAAAAGCTAACTAAGAATAAGTATTTACTTCTTATTAAACTGATTAGATTGTAAAATGATTAAACTTAATATTAGACGAATCATTCATGAGAAATAAAACTAAAAAAAAAAGTATTCAGTTACCTGTTTTAAGCTGAGTAATATACACAAACTAAGCATTATATCTTCAGACAAATATACCTTACTCACATCCAGTAAAACTAAAAAATAAATAAAAATAAACAAATAAAAAGTTACTAAATTAATATTTCATTGAAATACTAAACCTTCATTAATAAAAAAGCAGAGAATAAATCACACTTGCATGCATAGAAAGTGCATATCTAAAATTCTAAGAAAGAAAAAGGAAAATACCACTGCTTTCTATACAAGACTCCAATGATTCAAACTTTAAAGAATCTTCTAACAAGGAAGCTCGCAGAACACTAAATGCAATTTCTTGAGATTGGTTGAGATCTGGTCTGGCATAACGTTCATAATTTGCTTCAAGCTGAAATATAATATTGACAAGAGATTCAAAACTCACTGTTACACCAGAGAGAGTCAATTAGATTCAATGCACGCATGGCAATCCACAAATAGTTACAACAATTTTTTTTCCTTTAAGCTTACCAATATTTTTAAAATTTAAACTGGAAGAATACTAAACCATTTTTAAAATACTTCTATTTTTTTATGATTTTTAAAAATGTAAAATTATTATATATAATTTTTTTTTTTATTAGTCAGTATAATTAGTATCCAAGAGATGCTTTCATTTAACATTATCATTAAGGATCAATGATTTTTAATGATAGCTTCTTTATAATTGCTATTCTAAAAATGTGTTAAATACATTTTATACTTTTTATTTAAAATTTTAATGTAATTTATATCTATACTTACATTAAAATCACTCAAGCTAATACAGTCGAACACCATTATAGCAAACATGGTATATAACAAATGAAAATTTTGATTCTGCCATTTTATTATTGCATTTCTCAATAGCTCGGATATAGCAAACAAAACTTTTGGTGCCTTGAAGTTCATTATAATGGGGTTTGACTATATTTATATTAATAATTTATTATTTACATATTCATATCTTATTTTTGAAGTTACCTTCCCTGGTTCTTATACTAATTACTTATAAACAACTTTATATGTAATTAAACTTTATGAATTATACTTTATCTGGTTCTTATATTAATTACTTATAATTAAAATAATGATGAATACTATTAGTATATTATTCAACTTTATCAATTATTATTCCTGACTGTAAAAGAAAAATGAGAGACTTCACAAAAAAAAAAACACTAACACATTAGATGCGGTAGCTTAAATTAATTAGTGACAATGAGCAGATACATTTACAAGAAATTGATACTTAATTCTGTTTCACAAATTCTGCAGAATAATCAGTGCTATACAACAGTGGCAGCTACAGAAAATTTTAGGGGAAGGAGCTAGCTTATAAAAAAAAAAGCTCATTTGACTTAACAAAGTGCACAATGAAACAATGTTATCTATGAGTAATGTGTGTTTGTATTATTATTTTAATCCCGACTCCACAAAAATATGTATTGCAATTTCATATATAAGAAGGCTACTTAAGATTAGGTAAACTGTACATAGTGTCTCTCTCTCTCTCTCTTTTTTAAAGCTAATATTACCATTATGGTGTAACATTGTTGCTGAAATAAAACTTTTTGATAATTTACAATTTATTACACAAGAGATGATTCTTTCCAAACTTTAAGAAATGTTCTTATCACTTTATTTCAATAATGTGATAAGAATGATTTGTAAATTTAATCATGGCTAGAGATTGAAAAGATACACTTTAAACCTATAGATGAACTGTCTTTAAAGAAACCAATCAAATAAAGAAAACGAAAAATGGAACTTGTAACAACAGAAGAAAATCTTTGCCACTAAAGCAACAACGTGTAAGGAGGAGTTGCCAGTGAAGGCTGCCAGATGAATAGGAATAGTTTGGACAATCCTTTTTTTTTTTTTTTCTCTCTCTCGATAAAGCAGAAAAAGAAAGAATATATTTGCCGAGCCGAGACTGGATTTTGCCGTGAGCTTTTGGGTTGCTGGGCAAATCATTTCATTGAGGATTGCACTGCTAGCCCTTTGTGGAATAGGCAGGGAGCAGAAAAGTTAGCTCGATTGGACACTCAAGTTTGGTAGTCGGGCATGAATTTGTCACAAAGTAGGATGATCGAGTGTACCAGTTGACAAGACTGAATTAGGAAGTGTGAATGATTTATTCCTCGGTGATGTAAAGCAGGTCTAGTTTGATATTGTACTATCTTCCTACTGTCTATATTATTTAGTCAATTAAAATTTTGTTAAGTTTAATGCGTAATGTGAAATGATACTACCACACACTCAAATGCCCTAGCCAAGCTGTGCCAAATTGATAGCCACTCCTCTTAGTCTAAATGACGTCATAAACTTTACATTTTGAAATATAAATTCATTAGCTCCTAACATAAAGAATGCAAAACTTTTTTTTTTTGGTGTCAGGAAACTACATTTATGTCAAATTAGCATAAAAATAATGTATACACAAGAAACATCTTAGAAGAAAGAAAAGCAGTTAAATTATAAAACATTATTAATATATATAAATGCTGCACTTACAAGACTAATATGGGCATTTTCAACCAACCCATCATAAAATGCTGAAATGCCCTGTTTATTCAAATTCTTATTTCCATCTTCTACAATAGATGCTTCCTCATTCCATGTCAAGCCCAAAGGCTGAATCCAACTATATGTAAATAAAGCATAAAATATATTCCGATTTAATACAATTCAAATCATTGCAATTTTTGAAAAATCCAAAATACAATGTTATAAGAAAGACATGAGTTCAAGCTCATTTTTGAGGGCACAAGCCTATTTGCATCAAAGAACATGTAACTAAATTTCATACACATTTTATCAAAGTCACAGCCTCTGCTCAAACCTATAATTTAAGCTAACGTGATTTACTCATTTTACTCTTTGATATTCTAAGCTTGGTTAATTTAACAGACATTTTATTAAAGTTAATGTACTTTTTAATTTCTTAAGAAAACACACCAAAGCATAGTAATTTAATTGTTTTTCTTTTTAAAGATCTCACTGACCAAATGCATTTAAAAACAACCTTTATTTCTTGGATATCATGGGCTGCAAAACTGCAGGCATATTCTGAAAAAATTATTAAATTTTTACCTTTAAAAATGTTTTTAATTATCAGGTAGCATGGTGAAATTATATCCATCTTGCTATTTCTAAGAATGCAAAATTGGAGAGAGAGGAGTGTTTATTCATTGCAAAAAAAATTGTAATATCACTATAGCAGACTTTTTTTTACAATAAATATTTAAAACAAGAAAACATCAAAATTCAGTGTATGACTAGCGTGTATGACACATAATTCTGGAAGTAAACAAAAGCAAAACATTTTGAGATGGCCCACCTTTGCTTTCTATTGTTTTGAAAAATTACTCCTTTACTTACTCACTTTTAGTATTTAGAAGTTTCAATTAAGAGACAAGAAAACATAATTTTCATTTTGTATCTGGCTGAACACACATCAAATTTACTAATTAGTTAATTTAGTATGACTTAAAAAATTACTGAATTGAACTTTTTGCCTGATTAAATTTTGATTTTATTTGTTTCTAAAAAGATAAAACTGTCTATTTTTTGATAATTTATTTTTTGGTAGCTTGCAGACAAAAAACTAACATCAAAATTTGATAAAAGTAAAATCAATCATACATATTATCAAGAATATTTGAGACATTTTTTTTTTATAAATTCTTGACATATTCTTAAAATGCTAAATTAAAAATCAATGTAATAAATAACTTTGAAAATTCACTGTGAATTTGATAATACATTGTTTTCATAAGATTAACAAAACGGATCTACATTCAATATTTTGGGCACTCTTCTTTTTATGCACACCATAAACAATTAATAAATTATTCAGTAACAGGCTAAACACAATTAAAACTTACTAAATTCAAATAAACTTTAGAGAAAGAAAAGAAAAAACAAAAGAAAGAAAGAAAAGCCTTGAAAGTCGGTTGGATTTGCTCAAGATTGTGTACATGCTTAAGTAAATGTAAAGAAAAATCACAGATTAAAAAAAAAATAAAAAATGATAGGTTGATACTTAAGACTGACACACCAGAGAGTTAGAGCATAAATCATCTCAACAGCAAAGTATCTGACTCCAATCTCAGAACTAATTTTCATTCTTGTTATAAATAATTTATAAAATGTGTTAAGTAGAAGAGCAATGGGAATAAAACTGCAATTTCTGAGAGAACAAAAATGAAAAGTGTTTATTTGAAGCTTCTAAGCTATACGAGAAAATAAGTTTGTCTAATAAATATTAACATGAGTTTAAAAATTCAAAATATATACAAAATTTGGACAGAAGAAGAAAAAAAATACCTAACAATAACTTAAATATCTGTTCAGATAAAGGAAACTTACCAATGCTTGTTTGAAGTAAGGGCATTTTCCACCGAATAAAAAAGCAGCGAAAAAAGTAAAGATGGTTGGGATAAATATTTTTGGGAAAAAAGCAGTCAAATTCTATTTTGAATATCACCCATGAACATGGTTTTTAAGAGAATATGCAATGAAATTTGATTATTCACTACCAAAAAAATATGGGCAGATCACCACAGAAAAGAGTACAAAATTTATCAACAAAAGGCTTCACAAAAAATGAGAGAAAAGGAAAGGAACATAAAATATTTAGAAATAGCAAGCAAAGCAAAATAAAAAAAAAGCATGCATAAGGTTAAAAAATATATCAGAAAAGAAAGTAACATTTAAAAGCTGACAAAGCACATTGTTAAATTGGCAATTTTTTAAATAATATATGTTTAAGTGAATCACCCAAATAATAGACATTGTACCTTGGAGCGTTTTTATTTTACCCTTGTTAAATTGAAAAATTTATAATGATAATGCTAGTAATTACTTTGCCAAATCAGGAATAACACTTTTTAGCCAAATTTTTGCATTTTTCAGAGTCCAGAAACAGCAATATATGCTTTTAAAAATAAATCAGTAAAATTATTAAATTTATAGATGTTACTTTGCATTTTCACATTTAATATTTTGAATGGTAAATTTTGAAACACATAAATTATTATTGACTAACAATGAATATTTAAAAGCTATCTGTATGTACTGAGTGTAAGACTATCTTGAAAGTTTATAATCATTACTCATAAAAAAATAAATACAATGTTCCTGCATGTTTTAGAGATAGCTTTAACATCACAAAAAAAAAATGTATTTCAAAGAATAATTTCATGATAAACAAATTGGAATGTAAATAATAAATAAAAATTAATAATTTATAGTCAAATCTTGATACAACTACTATAAAAAAAATATGGGACTACAATAAGTTTGGTGGTATACTGAATTAAATAATCTGTGCTACTAGAATAAAAAAATAAACTGTGGGCAATATTTCCTCTTTTTCTTTTAAAAGTACCTTAACAGACTATGAATGGAGAAATAGAAAAGAAGATTCACAGATTTCTATGTTATATTTCAGGGAGGCTTTCAGAGATTCTCAGGAAGACAAACGAGAATATGTACACATTTTGGCAGATGTATTTAAGAATTAATTCTTTACTTTATTTGTTGGCATAACTGAGCAAAGAAAAACTTTAGCCTACTTTAGAAAAATTAGATTTTCTATCACAAATAAGTAATGATATGCACACAAGGGATCGGGGAAGGGGACTAAAGCCAATCTGAAAAATACCCCAAAAGCCTACCAGTTATATGCCAATGGCTTAATTCAATGCAGTTATTTTAGTTCAAAAACACCTGGGATAGAAGGAGCAAGCAGCTTTGAAATTTAAAAAAAGAGAGAGCCAAAAAATATTTACTAATTTCTAAAAAATTCACCAAACAAGACAGGCATTTTTTATTTTTTATTTTTTTCCCGCTAGTACAGTGGACTCGAGCTACAATGCGATTTGACTTACATTAATTGGATTTTATGTGAGTTTTTCATGAGTATGGATCTTAATGCTGAAAGGAACTTCTCGTCAGCAACACAAGATTTTTCACCAAAAGTAAGAAGCACCAAAATTCATTTATTCATTACTTTATGGGGAGAAATGATAATATATAGCTAGGAAATAGCTTGAAACAGTTAGAGATGTGTTTATAGGTGTCTAAAATAACTGTGTATGTGTTCCAAAAAGTTCTATGTACACCCTATTCCAAAACACTGAATATTTACTTACACAAGGGTTCTTGGAATGCATCCCTTGCATAAGTCAAGAGTCTACTGAATAACGATTTGGTATCTTAACAAATCTACTACATTTAAATTGTTATATAGAAGATTCATTCATAAACATTAGT
Organism: Cheiracanthium punctorium; assembly: GCA_038373885.1. NCBI lineage: Eukaryota > Metazoa > Arthropoda > Arachnida > Araneae > Cheiracanthiidae > Cheiracanthium > Cheiracanthium punctorium. The sequence goes on along the minus strand of JAWZYV010003979.1, from coordinate 147,411 downwards.
ATGAAACTGGTACTATCTCTAGATAGCTTAAATCGGGGTTTGACTGTATGAATATATACATGTTCAACATTTACTCCTAAAATATCTGACATATCAGTTGGAAATTCTGTAAAGACAAAAAAGAACATAGGCTACTTTGAAAAAATAAAAACTTGCCTGCTTTGCTGATTTTTAACAACTTTTTATACTTTTCAGTTCTAGAAAGCTTCCCTAATACTTGAAGTACAAAATTGAAGAATGTGAGACTTATTTTATTTTTTGGCTTCAATAATTCAAGTTAGACTGACATCAGTTTGATGTCATAAGTTAAAAAATGTATTAGAAATCCAATTTAAGTTAAAATATTTTGATGTAAAATTTATGCCACGTGCAAAATAATTCAACAATTCTCAGATTTTGATTAGCTGAATAAGCTTTCCTAAAATTTTTTCAGCACAAATCATGTTTCATCTGCAGCGTGTGAAGATTTAAGTTCAATAAGTAAACTAGTATAAAGTTCTGCCAAGTTTTTTTAAGCATGGATTAGCTATTATGATGCAAAACTTAAATTACAATTGAAACAATTTGACAGTTTTGAAAATTCTGCTCTGGCTGAACATAAAGAATGGGATCCGAGCTTATTTAGCATACTGCTTTAGAGAACAGTGAAGCTTTGTTTAAACATGAAAGCTATTGAAGCTATGTGCATGCGAAAAGAAGTTGAAAAGAATCAAGAAGTATTGCAACATGAGAACACTACAGGATAAATCTGAGCAAAGCAGATAAAGTTGATGAAGATAATGAGCAGTTTTATATAAAGTGTATACATTGAATTGCTGATTGTTGGGAAATTACTTAAAGTAACTTTTCAAATGTAAAAGCAATAGCACTCATTTTGTAAAGAAATTTCAGATGGAGGCATAATTAAACAGATAAAAAGATAGACTTCAATGATACAGTTTACATAATTTTTGTGAACAATTGATACAGCAACCAAGCTCCAATGCAACCATGTTGAGCATATTTTTACATTACATTTAGAAAAAAAAATCTACTATCAAAGCTATGATGAGTAAAATAAAAACATTTAAAATACATTTTTTTTTCAATTAAGTGCATTCTTTGTTAAACCATATTAATATTTTTAAATAAAATTAAGTATTTGTATATATACAAAAAGAATGACTAACGATCCACAAAATACCAAAAATAGCAAGTTACAGAAGATTTGTATGAAAATGGAAAAGAATTGGAAAAAACAGTCAAGCAGCATATGCATTTTGTACTAAGAGAGGAAATGGAATTTACACAGATAGCAAATGAAAAGAAATAGAATGGAAAGACACTGAACTTAGATCAATGATAAATCTAAAACTTTATTTAACATAGATAATCACATTATTTATAGCTGCAATAATTTTATCCCATCACTAGACGATTCTGCTGATTGAATGCAGATTATGCATGCATGGTTTAAAGAAACTAAGACAAGAGTAAAACACTCTTTAACATTAATTTACGTATTTTTTAAAAATAGCATACACTGTTTGCATAATAATTTTAGTTCTTCAACTTAAAAATATAAATTAGTGTGGCATATTAATATCAAGCAAGAAATGGTAGCATCTAATAGTTTGTGGAAGTCATTTATTGCTTTTATATTTTGAGAAGAAACACTGATGAAAAACTAACATGAAAAGACATTCATTACTGAAGAGCCAATTTTAGGTATGATATGCATGTAATGAAATTAAAAGGAAATGAATTATTTATGTTAAATTATAATATCTTGTTCTTAATCTGTATCCAAATTCTGTAACCCTTCTTCTGGAGTAGTGTTTTATTATTTAATCCTCTTGAAATTCTTTAATTATTGAATTGTATTGGCGGTAAAACCTGTAGAAGCGCTTCTCAAAAGCTTTCACCATAGCAATAAAATAAACACAGAATAAACAAACATTATTTACTGCACCAGGTTTCACATCATGACATATTCATAGCAAATCAGTGGTTGAGATAATTTGGATGTGACCACCACATCAAGAACAAGCTTTCAGAAGTTTCTGGGATGTCACATGACTTGAGAATAAACAGCGAGTGCAGAGTTGACTGAGGGACTTTTTTCACATTTTTTTATCTTGTCTTGGATTTCTATTTCGTCTTCTCTTGCTCTGCTAAGATCTTCTGATTGTTTAAGACAGCTTTCTTAGTTGATCAATAACAAGTATTAGACTAATTCTGCATTGGAATAAACTTATTTCATAGTGTTTTGCATGCATGTATGCAAAAAAACAGTATTGTAATGTTATAATTTTCTTATCTGTTGCACTATTGATAGCATAAGCTTTTATTTTCACTTTTCATATTATTACTTTTATTTTACTTTGCACGAAATTTCTCAAGATATTTCAATTATTTTTTGAACCTCGTTTATATGTTCTGAAGTACTAAGAACAATATTCTTTTATTAACTGAAGTGAATTCTTCACTCTTCTAAACTATTCATTTACAAAAATAATTAAATCTTCTACAATTCAATAGTATTTAAAATGTACTAGCTTAACCCTTTGACATGGGGTTGTTGCACCATGGAACCACCTTAATTCAGTGCTTTCACTGCTGGTCACAAAAGAATATGGTTAAATGGTCCCAATGCTGAAAAAGTGCGGCCATTGCCACTGATCTATTTAACTACTAACAACATAGCAGTTGATCGAATAGTCGATCTGGTGCCATAGAACTAAAGAAGTTCCACAGGCGGCTGTGTTAGAAAACTTTTTAACTCTGTGACGCCAGATGGTCAATTCATTTAAGTGCCATGTAATTGGTAGTTAAATGGATCGATGACAACAGCTGCACTTTTTCAGCATTGGGCAATCTACCTAGTTTGTCTTCTATATTGATGTGAAAATGCTTGTGCTTCAAAGGATTAAACAGTTTAATCTTAGAACAATTTTAAATGCAAGGTAAAATTGCAGAACACATCAGGAAAGAGAAAAGTTTTTTCGCAGCCATCATGTAATTACTCATTGATAAAATAAAATGGATACAATAAAGTGCAAAGAAAAGGGCCATCTCAAATGAATAAAACATGCAGTAATCGAAATAATACACAAATGCATAATAAACAAAGGCAATAAATGTAACATAATTAGTTATATTTACAATGAAACAGTAAATTTAAATATTTTTTCTTTTTAAGAAACAAATAATAATTAATCGTGACTAAGTTACAATGCAATAAAAAATTACTTACTAAATAAGTTTTAAAGCAAATATTAGAATTGAAATACATGAATACTTCAACTTAAATTTAAAAAGTAATACAGTACAATAAATTTTATTCTCTCTTTAAAAAAAAAAAAAAAACCTCTGCTTTTATAGGAGTATTACATAAAATACTACCTTATATTATGTATACAACTATGTATAGTTTAAAAAATAGATATAATGAAAATTTATATTAATATTGCTCATGGAAGTAGATTTTTTTAAATGCTAGAAAGACAACAATAATTTTAATGATTTTTTATTTTACTTTTAAAAACCTCAATCTTAAAAAAAAATGCTTAATTCCCCCCCCCCCCCCCTTTTTTTTTTCTCCCTACAATATATGTTAATATGCAAAAATGTTTTATCTGATTTCATGTAGCCGAAATGTGTTTCAAACAATTTTAAATCTATCATCTCCCTACTGTTAAAAATTATTTTCTAATGCTATTGCTATTGCTCTTCTCTTTATTACTTTAAATTTAGCTTGCAAGCAATTGCATTTAAACTGATAAATTTATTGGTTGAAATATAAAGTAAAAATAAATGAAATTGCAAATATGTATATTATATAAATAAACAAAATACTTAGCCAAATAAAATGTGATGGAGGGGGGGGGGGATAACATTTTGAAATCAAACTTACTTGACAGCATCTTTCCAAAACTGAACACTTTTAACTGATGTCAGGACAGCTTTGGTTGTTTGGGACGTTGCCTGTAATGCTTGAAGAGTAACTTCACTAGTTTGCCAAAGGGCATTTCTATTGTCCATGACTTTCTCAGAATTTGCCTGCTAAATTTTATATTGTGTAAATGTCTAATACATGTATAACATAAACACAAATAATAAAATACTATAGCTTTTAAGGACGTATTCAAAGGGGGTCAGAGGGTCAGTGAAAAAAAAAAAAAAAAAAAAAAGGATACAAAGTTTATAAACAATGAATGAATGCAATGTGAAACTGCGAATTGTGGCAACTTACATTATCTTGATTTTTATAGGGCAAAAATACACTTTCATCTCCCACAAGATATTTGACTCGTGCTTGCAATACCTAAAATTATAATTTATATTACTTTTAAAAGCTACAAGTTATTCCACAATTTTTTTTATTTTGAAGCAGTATTTACCTGTAATTGTAATTCAGACAGTCTTTTCAAAATAGCTTCGATCAAGTCTTCAGAGCAATATGATACAGAAAAGGATAAAAGGTCACATCTACATTAAAAAAATAAATGTTTCATCAAATATTTTATAAATTATATTACAGTTTGAAAAAGTTTGCAGTACTGACCATAGTTATTATTAGCTTTTATAAATGAGGTTTAATTAAGAATATGCTGCATCTACTTATATAAAACACTAAAGTATGTGGTACCAAAATCGACGCTATTTTTAAGCTGTGAATGCAACAACTAAATGTAAACATTAGCGTAATAACAATAGCACAGGCACAAAAATCCAACTTAACAGTTCAATGATGTCAAATGAAGCAAGCATATTTGTTACTGGTTATGTATGTCATGCAGTAGCTAGATTACAAAACAACAACACACACGTAAAAATGCAAGATCCTTTGGATCTTTTCTCAGCTTTAAACTATCGAATTTACAATACTTGGTGTGTTTATTGCACTTAAAAAGAAAAAAGTTGCCATGCAGTGGGCTAAAGCACATTTTAGCCATTTCCTGACATCCTGACATTTCCTGACATGACAGTATAAAATGACATCCCTAAAATTTGTAGCAACTCTAACCTAAATAAATTTCATGACAAATACTATTAAAAAAAAAGAAACATGACTTTCGTTGAAATGAGTCCAATAATTTGGTGAACACTGCACTAAGTATAAAGAGCAGTAAGGTATAGGGCAGTGAAGCTGGCCACCCAGGCAGCTATTAATTAAAATTTAACGAGAATAACATATAAAATAAAGCAAAAATTTGCTATTACCTAGCTTGAAGATCACTAAATTCATCACAACTGCCCAGGGTATAACATATCAGCCAACCTTCTTTATGAGTCCCACTCATAAGTTTCTTGCATGCTGTATAACATTCATTATAGTCTTTAGCCTGAAAGAATCACTTGAATTAAATAAATAAAATAAAATACCAAAGAAAATATTAAATAAGAATACTGCATGCTTTAAAAGCAGACAAACCTGGAATGCACGTTCCCCTATTAATGTTAAAACTTTTCCTTCTCTTTCTTGGTTATTTTCACTCCATGCTCGAAGAAGGTATGCAAGTTTCATCAACTATAAATACATGAAAATAATTTTAATGTATGCTGAATTATATAAAGCAACAGTTAATTAATTTAATCTTATGTAACATCACAGTTTTAGACCTGAATAACAAAAACAAACATTTATTTGTATCATATTACTGAATTTCATTTTTATGAAAACTTTATCAACTATTTTATTTGCTCTAAATTTTGTCAAGTGTATGTCTTTATATTTGTATGCCATGACTAAGACTTTACACAGAGAGATGACAAAGTTTCTTCTAGCTTATTTCATTCTTATAACTTTATTTACAATTATGTACAAAATATGACAAGACATGATTAGTGTCTTGACTACATGATAAATGAATAGAAAGTGCAAGAGAAAATGATATATACTCCAAGTTTCAGAGATTGCTATGGTAAGTTTGGTGATTTTCCACCAGGGGATGATCCTGCCTCCTTAACCTTCAGCTATTTTAAAATTATTACCAGGGGTCGATCCAGGAATTTTTTCCAGAGTCCCACTTTTGTGAACTTCAATACTTAATTCTGTGAATTTCAACCCTTATTTTTGTGAATTTGCATACCAATTTTTGATAAAAGTCAATTTTTGTTAAACAGTTTAAACAGTTTTTGTTTTTTGTAAAACAGATTAAAATGTAGAGTAAAATGTCAATGAAGGGCCATTTTAATCAATTATACTTTTGTGAAGGGGACAGTTTTAATCGATTGTATTTTTGTGAAGGAGCTGAAAACGGACTCAATTTTTGTCTGCATTGACCCCCGATAACAACAATATCCGCATTTTTTAGTTATTAGACATGAGAGGAGGATTGTGGCAAGACTTGGTCGAGATTAACAGGGCAGTTTTTCTTTGGAAGCAGTAATTGTGCTATGTGTCACTTAGAAAAAAAGAAGTAGATAAAGAAGTTTTTTATAACATTAGTTAAACTTGATATTATATTTTAATTCCTCTTTAAAAAGTTAAAATACCTTTTGAGACTTTTTATAACTTTTATCATTTTTCTGCAGTGCTTCTTGGACAAGAGATATTCTGCTTTCACATAGCCTCACTGAAACAATAAAAGTTATCTTATTTAAAAGCAATAGGACGGACAGGATTAAAATCATTAAAAGCAGATAAAAACACATTAAAGGATTAAAATCATTAAAAGCAGATAAAAACACATTAAAGGATTAAAATCATTAAAAGCAGATAAAAACACATTAATTGCAATAGTTAACAAAAATGAAACCAAAAATATCCTCAGAAAAATCAATTCAATAGACAAAAACATTCAATTCACCATGGAAATAGAAGAAAACGCCACCATAAATTACCTGGATGTTAAAATCACTAGAGATAAGAAGAATAATATCCATACTACCGTTTTCCGAAAAGCCACCAATAATAATTAAATAGTACATTTTAATTCAAAAACTCCCTACAAATTCAAAATAGCCGCCATACGCTCGTATGTCAATCTCGCCATTACAGTATGCTCAGACGAAAACCTCCTCAATGAAGAACTCCAATTTATTAAAACCCAATGTAAAAACGCAGGTTACCTAAAATCCATCGTCAAAACCCTTTCAAAAAGAGAATCAAGAAGCTTGAACAAATTAACAACTATCAAAACCCGAGACCAAAATTTACCAACGCCATTCCTTACTGCAGGGGAGCCGCTCTAAAAATAACAAATGAAGCTGCTACAAAAAATATTAAAATTCCCATAAAACCTAATCAAAATATTTTCAAACACATTCGTAGTGATAAAGACACTATTGCTCCTGATGAAACAGCCAGCATTTATAAAATAAACTTTACAGACAATAGTTCTAATAAACCAGGCTGCTATATTGGTATGACTAAAAGGAAAATCAAAGACCGAACACCACAATGACATTAAATTCAATAAACCCAGTACTGCCCTCTCAAAAATAGCCCAGGAAGGCCCCATAGAAATCGAATTTAATAATAGCCAAAAACTCTCCAATTACAAAAATAACTATTATGCCCTAAACATGGAAGCTTTATAGATTATAACGACAGATGGCGCTATAAATGACATGACACATGCGCAGATAGATCCTGGATGGAACGCCATACTGAGGAAGAGAGCAAGACATTTTGAGACCAGAGCGGAAGAAGGTGGTGGCTGCCACCGAAAGTGCTACTGACGGATTTTAATGTGTTTTTATCTGCTTTTAACAATAAAAGTTATTTAAGAAACCAGAAGCAAGGTGAGAACATAATTCATTATAGGTCACACAAACTTGAACGTTTTAACAAATGTTTAAAACATTATGAATCTGTTTTCAGTTTCAGATCAGATAAGATCAAAAACTATCTACTAACTACAACAAAACTTGTCTTTAATAGTACTGGCAAAGGTTTGAAAGATAGTAAAACTTAGCTCGAAACATTAGCTTAAATTAATAAAATAATTTCATTTGTGAAATTAAATGCAAACTACCACTTTTCATTTTTAAATTCAACTGTTTTACTTTTAATAATAACATACCTTGTAATGGTAGAATGTTTACGTTGAAATCTTGCAATAAGGATATTGATGAAATTAAATCTAACTCCTCTTCAATACTAGATGGTACATCTTCTATCAAATTCAAACAAGTTCTAAGAAAATAAATAAACAAATTAATTAAGTGAAAACAAGATTATGTAATTACACTGTATTCAGAAAATTTCTTATCAAAGGTAATACCTTGCAAGGGCCATGCAGGGATCTGAACCATTTGCAGCTGAGTTGAAATATTCTTGTGATGCTGACAACACTAATTTAACAGACTTTAAATAAGGTAATTTAAAAGAATAGGTGCCAAAATTTTCTTTGATTTTTCTATGCTTGTTATTGCATTCCATCATTTTTCCAGCTAATGAAATACTCTCAGTTTTCCCAGAACATAACAGTGACTGTAAAACAATCTGTGAAAAAAAAAAATATATTCTTGTACAAGTTATTAAAAAGCATAGTAGTTGGATAAAGAATGACTCTGCACTTTAAGTAAGCACCAGACAGTTTCCGAATTTCTTCTTTGGTCAATTTTAAAAGAATTTTTAAGGATTAATCATGAACCAAATAACAAGTACAAAGATAAAAAGAATCACTTAGAGATACTTTTTTACATTAATACAGATTAATTATACTATAAAACATACTGTATTTACTCATGTACAGTAGAATCCTTATCATCTGTTCTCATCTGGCCTATCACTCTAGCTGATCTGACCTTGCTCGAGCCAAACTTAGTTTTGATAAGTCGAAGACTCAACACCCACATCATGCACATACATACATTCAGTAAATACATAACGTTTTTCTCTTTTTCAATAATAATAACAGCTTTTGTGTGGCTTATTGTAATGCTTTTATCGTAGAGAACAATACATAGTTATTTTTAAGTTCAGAGAATGATCCTTTTGCTGTAAATCCATATTATTCTGTATTTTCTGATAATCTGACCTTCTTTGTGTTCCAACCATATCCCTGGTTCTAAAGGAGATGGATTAGAGGGATTCTACTGTATTGTATGGATGCTTGTATAACATGCACCCTGTACTTTACAAGAAAATAACTGCCCATAGAGCACAATGTATCGGGAATATTTTGAGTAAAAAAACTATAAGTGCTACATAGACCATTTTCAATGGGGTACATGGTACAGTAGATAAGAATAACATATTTAAATTTCGTAGAAATCGATGCATATGTACGGAAGTTAGAGCACGGACGGACAGACAGACAAACCGAAATCATAAACACTTTTCAACCTTGTTGGAAAGTGTTAAAAAAGGTGAATTTTTTTTATCTTGTATATAATGCACACCATAAATTTGACGTATAAGTGAACTTGAAAGTGACTCTTGAATTTTCAACCAGATGGATGAAACTGAAGATATCATTTACTAGGACATCTGAAATTGAGTGATGAGAAATACAATGAAAATTGCTAATTAGTGTAATAAACAATGCTACTAGCACTGTAGTATAAAAAAGTGTAATGAGTGAGATAAAGATGCCATTTTTATTGAGAAATAATTTTCTAGTTAATCTACACTGAATATATTTCTTGATTTGTACACCATATTAGCCCAAATATAACACAAGCCCGAAATTCCAGATTCAAACAGGCAAATAAGACAATATTTTTACCATGCACAGTTTCTACTAAGGGTTATAAATATTCAAATCTACAATTTCTAAAAGGGCAGTATTCTACATACCTCATAACAATCTTCTTCTGAAATGCACCCAAACAACAACCTGCGCATTTCTAAAATGTCTCCCAATAGGGACAACCAGCCAGGTTCATCCAAAATAGGAAGCCTTCAAATAGAAGACAATTCTGATTTATTTTAACTATACCTCATCATAAATAGTCTTTATAAAAAAGTATCAAAAAATTCATAATCAATTTCCTTTTTCTACTGATAACAACTAGAAAAGAAATAAAGAATTGTTGAAAGAGCAAATAAAACATGTTTAGTCTGGTTACTATTTTAGTTGTAGGATTAAAATTTCTGATGAAACAATTCATTAGTTTGACTCCAATGTATTTCAGTAACAGACACATTTAACATTTCAATACTTCATGAGTGAAGATCTGCTACTGTCCAGGTATATTTTAAATAATGTACAAATATATCAACATTATCTTTGAAATAACAGCAAAATTAGGTATTATCTGCACTGTATAAACATGCCTTCAAAATTTCTAGAACAAAGTAGGTTGAAAAAGCACGGGACACTATTTCACTATAACACAGTGAAAATAAAAGTTACATTAAAAAATAAATATATTGAAAAAAAACTGAGAGAGATAAGGGGGAGGGGGAAATGGCAACCATACCTATGACTAGCCATTCTAGAGAGTTTTGTAAGAATTTTCTTAACTTCTTCAGCATTTTCAAAAATATTTTGCAATGTAGACAAAGTGACAGGTAAGCCATTTTTTTCTAATAATTCAGCAACACTAGAAAAATTAAAATAACCCATTAGCTTCAATCAGTCTACAACAATATAAAAATATAGTAAGCATTCATCTGTGGGAAAAATTATTAATTTCAGATAAAACCAATAAACATAAAGTATCATGATATATATATATATATTTTTTTTAAGCGAGATTCGAAAACAAATAATAGTGAAAATACTTACTTAATTAACTTCTTTAGCTTTTCAATATCACTTTGTAATTTTACAGGTGCTTTACTATTAGGCCTAAAAGAAGCAACATTTACAATTAAAAAAGAAATTAGAATAACTGATGTCACAGAAAATTTCATTTATAATTTGACATAACATGGGAACAAACAAAAATAAAATTGATGGCGAAATGAAATTTTAAACTATATTACATAAATACAATTAAAGGGGTGGGGGTGGGGGAGAGTCGCAAGGATGCCCATTTTCTTCTATTCCCTCCTCTGCACAGGTCCTTTAAGTTGATGCCCCCCCCCTTTTTTTTTTTTTAGCTTACAGCATCAATGCTGAATCTGGATCTAAAACTCTGCCTGTTCTTTCAGCTTCTTTTACCTTGTAAATGCTTTATGTAAAAATAACTATATGAAATAGATGACGGTACTTACATAAAATGCCACTGTATGCTTTAGTGGTTGTAAAGCAGAATTTGAGAACTTCAAAATGTTTCATATTTTTAATTCATTTTTTAGTTAAACATTTTATTTACTATTTTTTTTTTTTTTCAAAACACTATTCCATCTATTTGCAAAGTTGGAAGGATGGCAAAATTTGGTCTAAAAGAGGCCTGTAGCGAAGGAAGTGCGGGAGGGAGTGGGCATTGCCCCCAGATGCATGGGGGCATTACTATCCTGTAAGATTGGAGGAAATCTCTAACAAAGCTCTCATCACAAACTTCTAGATATGACTTTTTACCTAAGTCAATTCTCCCCCATTCTAATTTAAAATTGGTTGCTTTAAAGTACGTCACTGGATCAAGCTGCTGTAAGTTCTGCTATCAGAACAATGCATATATATAATTATTTCTAACTTCAGAACATTGAATGATATACATGCATTTACTGTGTTAAAACTGTTTACTGTTATCACCAAAGTTACATTTACTTATACAAAAATTAGCCTACATTTTAATAAATTTTGCAGACTTAAGTCCAGGTGTAATATTAACAGTCAAATTCTTGCATAGCTAGACTTCAGTAAATACCATCTGCAAGTTCATATTTACAAAGTGTTATATAATGTACGATTGCCTCTTAAACATTTATAACAATATTTTTTTTATACATTCATAAATTATAATTTATATTTGTTCAACTAATTTTCAAAAATACATATTATAATAATAATAGATGAATATTTACAGATTAAAAAAGAAAAGAAAAGAAAGAATTACGAAAAAATGTTCTCAAATAAATTAATCATAGTCAAATTTTAATTTAACCACATTCCTTTAGTCTAATTAATAATTGGTCCGATTTCTATTTTAAGATATATTTTAAAACTGCCATACGCAAATACGGGTTATACTCCCTTGGGAACTTTCGCACATGACATCCCTGAATTTTATTTAGTTTGACAAGATTGTCTTATCGTCATCATATCAACTGTCTTTATAAAAAATTTTAATGTGAGGCCTAAAAATGTGAAGCCTTTAGTTAGAAACTTCATATAAGTATATTACCTTACAACTTTTTCTGCGGGGGAAAGCTCTGCATAAACATATTTTGTTATGTGTTTGCTAAGACATTTTAATTGCAAGGTGTAGAATCACAGAAAATGCAAATTTATCTACATTTTCTTATAATACGGATTATTAGAAAAAAAAAAAAACTTTAGAAAAATACTTAGAGAAATAATGAACGACTACAAACATACGACATAAGGAAAGATAGAGCTTTTAAATTTATAACACTGTCAGAATCAGAATTTTCTTGAACATTCATTGCTTTCAACATCCTTGTAACCCTATGATTAAATAATAGAAATTATAGAGCAAAGTTGATAAAATGGAACAAGGTACAGTTTCAGAAGGCAACAAGATTCAAGATATTTACATGTAGTTACTTACTTAGATGAAGGGCTGGACAAAGAGGAAAGAATATCATACATTGACTTGGCATTCTTAAGTTCATCTGTGCTGAATATAAAGCATATTAAAAAAATATAAATTTTATGTTCTTATAAAAACAAGAGATACTTTAGAACAGGGGCGTAGCCAGAAAATTTTCATGGGGGGGGGGTTACGACTACTACAACTCGTATATATGTATACGTGGGTGTGATAATGTAGTGAAGAATATACATTTTGTATGGCAAAAAATTCCATCATGGGGGGGGGGGGTGATGACCCCCATACCCCCCCCCCCCCCCATGGCTACGCCTCTGCTTTAGAAGTATAAAATAAATTAAAAGGACAAGAAATTTGTTATAGAACAAAAAGTAAACATTCATGCCAGTTAATAGTCAGTCCTATTGCATAATTTATTGTGACAATGTGAAGACCAATAAAAATTTACTTGCAGCCTCAATGATGCTAGACCAAGCCTGTGATTGACTATAGAAACAAACAGTAACCCATTAAAGCAAAAATTGCCTTTATGTATGCAAATACAAAACCATATACACAGAAAAAGATAGTTGAATTTCAAATTTTTTTTAAATAAAATTTAATACAGTCTTTTACTTTATTATAAGCTTAGTAAGAAGCTGCCTGAAAAAAATCATAGAGTTTTTAACAATTTTAAATGTTACTGAATGACTAATACATTTGATACAACATGTTTTAAATGCAAAAAGCATTTTAAAAATTTTCTTTTATGTTTAACTTTTCTAATTAAATTTTATTTTAGTAAATAATGTTTAACTTTTTAAATTTTTTTATGAAGTTATATTAATAACTCGCTTTAAAATATGCTGAAATATCTTCTGTCACTCATCACAGTTTCTAATACTGGTCTTATATTGCTTCATATTTAGATTTCTATCAGAATCTCAACAATTTAATGAAAATAGTAAATACACTGTCTTCCAGATAATCCTATCAAATGTTGTAATTGATAGGAACAAAAGAGTAGACTTTTTGGCAAAAGAAAAAAAAAAGCAGAAGTTCCTGGACAGAGTCCTATCCCTCTTAAATTCTATAGAAGAATCATACAGTCCAGATACAAGTGTTTATATTATGCTGTCACAGAAAGCATCGAATAACTTTCCATTCAAGAAAAACTGTTTTTTCATCCATGGATTATCCAGCAATATTTTCAAATAGAGCATTGGGTCTTCAAATCACAAGTGAGATCTAACTCTGTGACATGAAGTGTTTAAAATACATTACGCAAAATGCAATTTTATTTTACTATTTTTAAATAAATGTATTTTGAAAAAGTTCCCGTTCTTTAAATACATAAAAATTACACCATAATTTTAATGCATTTTGTTCTTGCTCTTTCTTCACACATACATAATACTTTGATTAAGACTGATGATGTAAATAAACCATAGGGAGCAATTCGCAACTATCATAATAAATGGCATAGTAGTCCATTGCTTAGATTTAAGAATTTAAACACTTCAATTTAGTTGAAAATATTGGTCTTTATAAATGGTACAAAATATATTTTAAAACACAATTTCTCTATTTATTTATTTAATTTTATATTTAATTATGCAGCAATTGCTTGTGTTTTGTAACATATGCATGTTGCATGTGAATTTCAATTTTTTTGAGATTCTGTTTTGCTATAGGTAGTTATGATCAAGTTAGAAAAATAAAACTTCTTCTTATGCAAAAAAATGAGCATGCAGCAGATGGATTATTAACTTTTAATAAAATAGTGAATATGTTTTAGTAGTTGACAGTACTGATAAATCTTTAATAAGATACAAGTAAAATAATATTATATAAAAATGTAGCATACCTTTCACAATAATATATACATTCTAAACCAAGTGTAATTAAATCATGAAAATCTCTTATAACAGGAGGCATCTGTAAAAAATAAAATATCTTTCTGTTAAGCATATAATTTTTAAGATGCAATATAATATCAGATAGAGAGGACCTAACTAAAATACCATAAAAGCAGCAATAAAAATAAAGTGTATCTGCTATACATGCAATACAAAAATTTATTGTAGAAAAATTGTCTAAATCAATTTTAAAGAACATAAAAAAATGTTTCACAAAAGTCCATTTGTAATTTTTTAAGTGACTAGCATTATACTCTATTCTTTGCGCCAGGAGGGGGAAGGGGAATTTACTAGCTATGAAAAATGAGGAATAGCTGAAAAATATCAGTACTATTATAGTACTAGCAACCATACGAAGCCTGTTGTAGAGGCAATTACAATGGGTGCTAGAAAAAAAAAATGTGTAGAAAAAGATTATTCGACTGCAGAATCATATAAATCATTCAAACACAAAAGCATATAGGGAAAAATTAATAGTTCAATGGTCTACACTCAATACTTTAATATTTGTTTATAAGTAAATAATTTTGTATTCTATTTTGGAATAACCTGTATCAAGAATCAATATTAAGAATGTGTATCATCTGGGGGGCTAAAATTCTCAAAATGGTCTCAAAAAATATGGCACCAGAGGATTGTTTTAATGCAAGGAGTTGCAGTTAAAATTAAATGATTAGCTGCTAGGATTAAGGAGAAATTAAAACATTGATTCCGTAATGATACTTAAGAAAATATCAACAAAATAAAGGTCATTAAAATTTTTTGTTCTTTCTAATGGCTGGGTCAGTAGCCTCCTTAAGCTACAAGGGCTGCAGATGTTGGTCATTTCATTATGGGGGTGGGGCACCTACTAAGCAGACCAACATTGTCTCCAATGAGAGGTCTCCTAAGTTTGAACGGATTCTAGATGAGAGCTAGCACCTGAAATCGGAACCACCAGAGGTATCTTTCGAATGTGGAGAACATTGGAGCCACATTACAGTGTATCAATTAAATTTCTGAAAGTCAATTTCCTGATTTTTTCCATACGTTTGTGAGCTCTCTGGAAGAAAGTTTCCAGACTATCTATGGATTTTATTTTGGCAATTCCCTCAATAGAACCCCTATTTTTTTTTAATTAAATATTTTGCAATAATTTTTTTTTAAATCAACTTTTAACTATAGTATAATTCATGCACTTAAGTTAGCCAGAAAAAAAAAAAAAATATACTACAACTACAATGCTACATATTAAGTAAGATGCATCAGTAAAAGAGTATTAAGTAAAACACTGGTTGGTTCAGATTTAACAAATATTGAATAATACTGCTTGTGCTACTGGAATATTTACGTTATGTATCTGGCATCTGTGTCTAATCTTATGTTCTAAATTTCGAATATAAATATTTATCTTTCTATCTACTATACTTTCAATTCAGTAAGAAATTCTATTACTGATTATAGACAAATAGCTTTTGATCCTTGTTAGGAAAAAAAAAAAAAAAAAAAAAACCTAAACTTCAAAATGTAGAAGTGTGAGTATTGCATTACATAGGATCCAGGTGGGGGAAAATGGGGTATATTGAAAAATACCATTTTTCACCATAAAAATTTAGATGTTTCAATATTTTTTTCGATGGAGATATATTTTAACAACATAACAAGTACTTCTAATGAAGTTTTAGAATATTTCAACAATATTAAAGTGTGCAAAACTTCTTGTTTTGCTCTAAACATATTGCCTGTTAAGAAGTGATATTGAAAAACTTTCTTCTGGATTCCTTATAATGAGCTAAAGCATTTATATTTTAACACATATTAGTAGAAAGAATTCAAAGAACTGCATTGTATAAAAAAATTAAGAATAAAATTGCAGTTTCTATTTTTAAATTTTTTTCTTCTGAGATGGGGTAAAAGTGGGGAAGGACTTAGCAAATTTCTGTATGATACGGATACTTATATTTCTCCTTTAGTTAAATATTCCTTAAGCAACAGTTAAAATCAATTAAATTGACATTTCAATTAACCATTTATTGTAGAAATTAATTTTGTGAGACCAGCAGCATAGCCAAGAAAGTGACTGAAAACTCAAAAAACTAGAATGCAATACAGCTTATAAGAATCGATATAACATCTTTTTTTTAAGGGGGAGGGGAATAGAACTTCTTTACTTTACTTACATGTGTTCTCATATATAAATGAATTTTAAAAAAAGAAAGAAAAAATAAATTCATAAATTGAATTTGAAATCTTTGCAGTTGGAGAAACATACATTTAAAAAAATATTAATTTTGGCATAGGTCCGTAGCTGAACCTCAAAATTTTCAAGGGAGCTTTCTAATTTATCCACCAATATGTAATCCTCTTCATATCTTATGTTTACTAATTTTGTTGGTGGCTACAGTCCCATCAACTATCCCCTGCCTACACCATCTGTAGAACCAAGTAACATTTGCTTGGTGAGTGAATCTGAGCATTACTGAGTGAATCTAAATTTGATAATCGCTAACGTTTTTTCTTTAGCTAAATATTTTGGAAAATAATCTTTTTCTTGAAGTATATTAAGAATACATAAAATTGAATGCCTTTTCTTTCATTTATTGCATTAACATAATTTTTATTAAAAATATACAGGTACTTTTGTACTACCCCCTGTTCTCCACCATGGGTGAAAATGGGGGTATCAATATTTGCCTAACTAAAAATAACACTGTAGAAAAGTATTTTGATAACATTAAAAAATAATGCTATATTTTCAGCCTAAATAAGTCCAATGTATGTAATATACATGAATACTTTAACATAAATTTAACAGCTTGATTTTAGGACCTTTAAGAAAAAAATACATGATTTTCCCACCATTTTCTCCCACCTGACCGTACCACACAAACATTCTGATCTATTCTTACTCCCTAAGCATAAATCACCTTTATCAGAAGTTTTCACTATTTGGAGTCTCACAGTCAATTCTCAATAATGTGTAAATTATAATCTACTACCCGTTGCACATAAAAAACAATTTTTAAATTTCAGTTTTCTTTCAGAGAACTTCAGATTGGCAAATATGTTCCAGATAAGTGGAAACTACTAAGATAAATATTTCTTCAAATTAATCTATAAAAATCTGACTACAAAAAAGTACAATGAAGAAGAGTACTCTTATTTTATCAGTGTATCTTCCCAGCAAGGATATTTGAATGCTCAGTAAGAACACAGCAAATCTTACAAGCATAATGCTGAATTCCAGAAGAGCACTCAGTACCTCCAGAAGACTCAAACAGGCATGAAAGCACAAAACACCTAAAAAGACTGAACTTTGCTCCAGATCATACAGAAAAAATAAATTATAATGCATTTAACACATTCCTTGTTATTCTTTTATATATATTTATTATTAAATTAACTAATATTCATTATATCACCGTATTCAGTATAACTAAATTCATTAAATCAATTTAAAAACTAAATGCCAAATGCATCAATGATGTTGAAAAAGACTGAATTCAGTCAAAAGACTGAAAACTTTCATGCCTGCTCAAAGTACCTTATTGTACCTCCCGTGAATTTTTTCTTGATCCACCACTGTTACATTAAACATTATTAGACTGACATTTGAGTAACACTTTTCTAGTATTTTTCCTCCCATATTAAACTTTAAAACTAATTAGACTTACATTTAAATCACACTTGAACTTTTCTAGTATTTTTTTGCAATATACAAGATCAACCTTAGACACAGAAAGAATATAACTTCTGAAGAGAGTTTTCGCACAGCCAGGGTCATGCTTATCACAACGACTCAGAAAAGGAAGCAGCCATTGTTGAATGTTCTTGATGAAGTTATCTTGTGAGGTCTTTAAAAAAAGTCAATCACAATATTAAAAACAGTAACATTTGGTTCAAAGTACAAGCATAAGTGCACTTTCCTGCTGAAATACACAAAAAAACAACTATATGAAGTACTAAGCATAAGTTAATAAACATTTAATAAACATTAGTTAATAAACATTAATTTTTATACATGTTTTTATTATAAGTGCTAAAACAAAATTATTTACCATAATTTCTAGTAATATTCATGCTAACAGAAATATTGAAGCTTATTTTATCTACTTTCTGCCACTATTGCTATTTTACTGACTAAGCATACTGCAGTCATAAAAACTAGCTGAAAGAAGAAGCTAGAAAATAAAATAATTTGAAAAAATAAAATTCAAAGCTAAAAGCTGTGGGTAGGATACCCTCCCCCTCCCAATGACTTCTCTTGCTTTCAATGAAAGCAAAATGTCATTGACTTCCAACAATTTAGATTATAATTGCACAGTTCATTAGTTAAAAGTCCACAATGAGAGGCTACCTTACAACTTCCCCTTTAAAGCACTTTTCTTTGCTTCCTTTTATCATGCAAAAAATATTTTTGTATCTATTTTATTTTATGCTTATTAAGGCATACAAAAACAATATTAAGAGCAGTTCTGTCAACAGCCAAGCAGCACATCTTATGTTTCAGAACCAAGGGATCCAGCATTCAAAGAAAAATCGTACACTTCCTTGATCACAATTCATCGCTCCTATTCTCCCTATTTTGCAAGTTATAATCATATTACACTTGTGTGCAATTCTTTCTCTTCATGTTTTATAAAGCTTTAACAGATCACAGCATGACTGAAATAAATTTTTCTTTGTCTCCAACTAGCTAATTATAATATTATTATTCAATTAAAAATAGTAACAAAATTAAAAATGCATCTACATCTAAATGCACACACATGTATACAGATAGTAACCTTCCAAAATATATTATTTTCATTGATTAAAATTATAATTCTAATACTTTTTATAAGACTAAAAATATATCTTTTGAAGAAAACACACTAATGGGAAACAAAAGTTTTGAATTTTGAAGTTTTATTAAAAATTTTAATACTTTAAAAATTTATTTTAGATTCACATTGTATAAACAAAAAAAAATTAATACTTACTGTTGACATCATAAGCTTAACTTTCTCAAATTCTGTCAAATTCTCATAGTCTTTTAAGCAAATATCTTTTTTAATCATGCAATCATAGATCAAAATATCCAAGGTTGTTAAATCATCATGTAGTTTTTCTAATCCCTATCAGTTGTAGAGAATTATAAAATTAGTAACATTAATTATCATTAGGATGATTAGTTTTCAAAAAACATACAAAAGGCTTTTAAAAAATGTTGAAGTGGAGCTTCCGCTATAGGTTCATGGGAGAAATACAGCAATAATTAGTTTATAGTCTGCTTCAAACAGTAAATTGGTTATGAATTATCCATGTTCAAAAAGGTTCCAATGATCGATTTTCAACCCAGAAACGGTGATCTGACATATCCAGTGCTAACAAGTTATTTTCAGTGGAATGCTTTTTTTAGGAAATTTCTTTGCATGTGAAAACTTAATAACCAATATTTTCACACACACTTTACAACATCAATGCCTGTTCAAGTGCAGCAAAGCCCTGACAAATGTATTCTAATAGAACAAACACCACACAAGATAAAATTTGTAGGTTATAATATTTTGTGTCCTAAACATCAAATTAAAACTCAGAATCATTATGGTGTTTGGTGAGTAAGCACATTTTAGCAATATTTTGAGTTATTTCACAGCTCTTGTGGCAACAAAAGATATTATTTTACCAAACAGAAATTCTTTGTTCTTATTACAATACTATACGTACAATATAATAACCTTACTATATAATAACCTTTTCTCACTATGATGTTTCTATTTTCAAAATTTTTAAATCTTTAAAATTAACCAATTTGATACTGATTCTGACCTAGTTTTAAAAACTTGAGGTCCATTGTGAAGATGGAAGATATTTTCTGGTATTGTTAAATTTTTTCACATTTACTAGTGATGACAAAGACAACTTTTACACACTATGACTTCTTCCGATTTCCAAAATTTGACTTTTCAGACCACCCTACTTACTCTTATACATTATAAAGCAATAAAAGCAACATAACATTGAACAAAAAAAAATTCTAAAAAAGAAAAAAAAAATGTGGAATTAAATTTTGGTGATTTTTGATGAAAAATGTATTATGATATTAAAATATTTATTACCTTTTGTTTTTTTTAAAGCACTAACTTAAATGTAAAATAGATATTTAGAAGCATGAACTACAAATGAAAATATTTAGAATTAAAAATTATGATAACTACTTTTTTTTAATTCCTTTTCTCTTTTTAAATGACAAATTTATGGAATATTACAATCTCAACACTAGAACACTTTTTCTTTTCCTTTATATTTCTGATATAAATTCCAATCTTGGTATTATAAATAATATTTATGATTTATTAGTATTACAAGAATTAAAACTAAAATTTTAATTTCAAGCTAAGAAATATTATTGTGATAAAATGCTATTTAATAATACATAACAGTTCAAAATACTGAATAATATTTTTAAAATTATACATCACATTTATCTTTAAAAAGAATCTCAATTTTATCAGCTGCTTCTACATCATTAACAAATCTTAACAGTTTAATTTTGAAACATACATAAAACAAACCTGAATATTTCTTTGTATGCCAAGTTTTATAAGTTCTAAAGCATTTTCAACCAAACCAGTTTTTGCTTCAATTTCCTTAGCTCGTTCAATAAACCATTCAGTAACAAGATCACTGTTGAGGTTTTGTTGCCTGTGTAAAGTATACCAATTAAACATACAGTATTTCCAATACATACACACAAGTAAAAAAAAAAAAAAACTTGAAAATAGTTAGAAACACAAATATTTCACCATAATTTTCCCTAAAGCAAACAGTTTTATTCAAAGCATCTGCACAGCTGAAATTTGCCTTCTGCATGATTTCAGCATGCAGAAAAAGTTAGAAATATTAGCTCAACCATATTTAAACACATAAATCCTAAATATTAGTTATTTTACAAAATATTAGGGAACTCTGCCCCCTGCTCACCAATCCCTGAGAATCCTATATGATCTCAGATTGTTTCACTCATTTATCATACAACTTGCAGTTTTTCAATTAATGTTCTATGCATTAATCGATGTTTGCATTTTCTTGCTTATAAAATAGGCTAAATAAAACTTTTGTTATAAATCTTTAAATTTCCCATTGGATAACATCAGAATTTAGTGATTTCTTGTTAAATACATTAGATATAGCAAAGCTGGGTTAAGTCATGGAAACTTATTTTTATGCTCAATTTTGCAATGCTTCATCAAAAGCCACCAGGCTTGGAGATACTTAGTACGATTTTCATACAACATTGACCGTGATCCTTGGACCATTAGCAAATTAACATAATAGGATTTTTTTAACATTCTCTTTTAAAAAAAACTGCTAAATTGCAGTAGTTAAGACCAAATGCAGATAGCACCAAGCTAAGCCCTGATTTATACAATTAATGGTGAACAGATTCTAATGTTATTAGGCAAGTTGGAGTGTATAGGCTGATTAATTTTATTTTTTACCAACTATGCGAAAAATTCCAGAGCTGGGAAACGAACCCAGGATTGCCGCATAACGTGCGGCAATCCTGGGTTCGTTTCCCAGCTCTGGAATTTTTCGCATAGTTGGTAAAAAAAAAAAAAAAAAAAAAAAATTAATCAGCCTATACACTCCAACTTGCCTAATAACTTGAAAGGTTGATAGAATCACTTTCTAAAAAATGTAAGATTCTAATGTTTTTTATTGAATCAATAGGAAATATCAATGAATACTCATTCACTGATGAATACTTATTTTTTAACTATCCTTTTTTTAAAATGAAATAAAGTATATTTAAAAAAATAGAAACAAAAGCTGCTCGTAAACAAAACCTCACTGTTGCCAACTTTTGTTTTTTCTTTTGGAAGTGAAACTTTTTTTCTGCAACCATGCTTGCACTGCTTGTAAACAAAACCTTGCATGTGTCAGCTTTCATTGTTGCCTTTAGAAATTAAGCTAGAATTTTTTGCCCCCCTAAAATTTTTACAGTAAAAAAAAAAAAAAAAAAACTTTGAATATAAAAATTATGGATGTTTACTATATTAAACATTAGTTACACAGACATATATGTGTGTGTGTAAATTAAGGTTAGGTTAAAACATTGCGTTCCACTTTCAAATTTTCCAGTATTTTTGCCTTTTCAAGAAAAATTTTACCACATAACAACTACAAAATCTGAAATTAATTTCTTTATGCTCAAGGTTTTAAATGTTAATAGGTACATTAAAAATATTACCTATATTTAATAAGATCCTTGTGCTTTTCATAAAATTCCTCAACATAATCTTCAGATGCAGCTATATTTGCAAGCCTGGATAATAAAATATAATAAAATACAACAAAGCTATAATCCAGCTGTCACAAGAAGAGACTTGACTTTGCATATGTCATGTGGTATATGGTAATTCCACTTCATGTTTCTTGGTGATTCTTGCAAAGAATTTGGGGGGATCTGAATATTTTTCCCTTTTCCTACCAACCTGCAACCCTTGAGGAGTTTTTTCAAGCTATGGACCATGCTGTAAAATATGGATAGGAGTCAAGTCTCTTCATGTGGCAGAGTTACTTTTTGGTGAAAACATACTTAAGAAGAAACATAAAACAGAAAAGAATAAATCGGAACTAACAGCATATAAATAAAAATTAATAGAAAAAGAATTGTTTTAGTAAGTACTCCTAACCATGCAAGTTATTGAATAAATTTATACTAGAGGATATAAATTTTTTTAAGGGATACTTACTTTTGAAATTTCATTTCACACCAATCAGGATCTCTAAACCTATGTTCATCCCATGGATAAAATACAAGTTCATGCTCACTGATGAAAACAAAAAAGATTCATTGAATATTTGATTAAAATACATCGGTGGCTAAAGCCATTTACACTTATTTTATAAATTAAGCTTTAGAAAGGATCATACTTAAACAGTGGAAGCAACGACTGATATTCTGTAGGTGATGTAGTTTCGGGAAAATTGCTTAAAATAGCCAATCTGTGACTCAAGGTCTCTGCACCATGATAAGAAAACAAGGCAGCAACTGCTTCCCAATTAGAGTTGCAAGCAAAGTGGACTGCAGCTTCTAATCCACATTGTGAACGAAACTTTTTGAAAAACTTATGATCGTACTGTTCATCAGCCACTATTGATCCACCAAGAATTACCTAAAATGGCATTAAAAAGGATAGATACTTTCATGCTCTCAATTAATGCTTTAATCATGATTAGGGTAAAGCAGAAATTCCATTTACACATATGTAGAGTGATAAACAATTGTATAACAAGAAACTATCTTAGATATCATGTACAGGAAACAAAAATGCTCCATAAACGGACATTTCAAATGCACTAAAAGATATTTTTTCTCTAATCCTAATTTAGGCTTCAGAGTAAATCAAGTAATTTTTTGACTCCTTGTAGCAAATCTTAATTATAAATATTACTATTTCCATGTTTTTGAAGCATACAGTTTTTATGTGTATACAAATTTATTTATTTTATAGGCAACACAAACATTATTTATTTTCTCAATTTTAAATATTAAACAATATATATATATATATATATATCTAATATATAAAATTCTCCTGTCACAGTGTTAGTCACCTAACTCCTCCGAAACCACTCGACCAATTTTAATGAAATTTTCTATGTATATTCGTTAGGTCTGAGAATAGGTTTTTAACTATGTCTCATACCCCTAAGTCATAAGGGCGGTCCACCCCAAAATGTTTAGCCCCAGAGTGCTATTCATTTCAATCAGGATTTCTGTGTAGACATTAGCGTGTCGAGTCACTTTTCAAATGTGTTTGCCAGATAATGTGGAGAGGGGGGGGGGGGAAGTTAATAAAATATTGAAAGTCGCACAAGGTTTGCAATTTTTGATAATTGATCGCTAAATGTGGTGCCAAAACACGACAATTTATTATAAATATATTTTGCGTATAGTTAGAAAACGCCTGGCGTATATTGTAAAAGAGTTTTATTAGGCGATTTTAATATAGATTTCTATTCCGAAGAAGTGCTCTGTGGAACAAGAAAGGAAAACACGGTACACTCATGGATTATGATGCCCATTCCAAACAGCATTTAAAATGTCTTTGCAGTATAGTTGGAATATGCCTACAGTAAGAATATGCCTGGCGAAGATTGTAAAACAGTTTCAGTAGGCAATTTTAAGATAGATTTCGATTCCAAAGATGTGTTTTATGGTACAAGAAAGAGTTGATTCCTATTTTAACGCCCCCACCCTCGCCAACCTAAAAAATCCCCGTACTTTGGCGAGCTTTGCAGTCATGGGTCTCTGGGAGTTATGCACAAGTTTCAACGGTACTTACGTATTATCCCGGCGGTCCGCCAAGACAAGCAATTTCTCACCAAGATAAATGCTGGCACATGAAATTGTTGATGGTTTGGAATACGATTGGCAGCGTATTTAAAATCTACGAAAAAGTAGTTTGGCGGAAGTGACCACTGGGATAATACGTAAGTACCGTTTCTACGCACCCAAAAGAACTAGGTGATAACTAAAGTAAACAAACTAGCAATAAACGCACCAGTTAAGGAATTTGAAGACAATTATTAAAACTACATTAATTCGTAATCCAAAATAAATAAAAATGTAACAGCATGCTGTACTTACATGTTGTTCCAAATTGCCATTTTAATTCTAAATTACTATTTCTACACGAATGCAAAAAATCGTCATGGTAACTGCATATGTTTAATCATCGCCTCCTTGGCGAGAGTCGAGGCGTTAAAGTAGGAAACAATATATAAAACGGTGAAGTATAGTTGTGATATACTTGGCGAAGATTGTAAAATAGTTTTAGTAGGCGATTTTAAGATAGATTTCGATTCCAAAGATGGGTTTTATGAAATAAGAAAGAAAAATACAGCACAGTCATGAATAATGATAACACTTACCAAATTAATGGAATAAGGACGAAAAATAGGGACGACGCATAAATTATGATACGATTTTAATATATAGCACTATAGTGCGTATTTAAAATCTGAAAGTGTTTCAGATTTTCATCCTTTTTTTTTGGGGGGGGGGGCAAAATTTTTTATGGAATGACTATCAATAAGTCTCAAGGCCAAACTATGTTTGTGGATTAGATTTGAGCACACCATGTTTTTCACACGGACAGTTATACGTGGCATGCTCTCGAGTGGGCAAACCATACAGTGGGCATCCAGTTTGTTTGTGTTATCTAAAGATGGGATAACAAAAAATATTGTATACTCTATTGCGTTAAGGGATTGATATTATTTTTTAGTAAAATTATTGTAATTAGCGATATACATAAATTTAAAGGATAAATTACAATGAATTAAAAATATAAATGTTTGGTATTGTGTTATTTTTATAGTCCAGCATCGTTCATAGCGCTCCATGCCTCTTCCAATCATATACAACATCCTCACAAACTTACAATAAGTTAGTCATTTCTTTCTACTAAAATAATCCTAGGAATAATTTATATGGCAAAACAACGTTTGCCGGGTCAGCTAGTATATATATATATATATATATATATATATATATATGTAATAATAAAATAAACTTTGCTAATTTAACCTAATTTAATTTAATGTTATTTGAAAAAGCTATTTAATCTTTTACTCTTACTGTAAAGTTTGTTTCTCGGCCACACAAATATTACGCTCAGAGACGTTTTTTGAAGTTCCATAAGTAGAAAATTGTTTATTCAGCAGTATTTTCGGTTTTCTGTGGTTTTCATTACTACGTGCTTTTAGAACTCCTGGGTAAGCAGGTGTTTCTCATGTCTTGATTGACAATCTAGTTAACTAATTACGTTTGAGAGTAACGCCTTTGCGATCGTGCTGCACCCTGCCAGCAGATGTGGTAATTAAGGAGTATTTAAGCAAGAGCGCAGAAAATTTCGAGAGCTTCGTCTTAACTTCGCGCTTAGCTTTTTAGGAGTTTGGAACGTAAAGCTTAGCTTTGAGCCTTTAGACTGCGATGTAAGAAGATAGCCACGGAATGAATAAGGTCGCCGGCCCGACTCCTGCCCTCTGTCTGAAATTTGAAATAAACTATTTAACCTAGAACCCCAATGGATTTGCGTCAATTATTCCAACAAGGAATGGCGTAAGGCCCATACAGTACATATATATATATATATATATATATATATCCATACACACATATATAGCCATAATTTTATGAGATATGGGGGAAAGACAGTTTGAAATAAAATTAAAGCACTCACTCTAACAATTTTCGATCATTTCTACATGAAATGTTGATGGGTTTTTAATTATAAAATTACCTCATATGTCAGCAATCTGTCCAAATACATGAGTAGTTTAAGGCGACATTGACACAATTGTTTTTGTTCCAAAGTTAACCTACAAAATAGAAAATCAAATTTTTGTAAAGAAAAAAAAAAAAAAAAAAAGCTTCTCGAGTAGTAAATTTTTAAAAAAGCACATTTTTAAACAAATATTTTTGGCTAGAAACAAAATCATTGACTCAAAATAAGGCATCTGGCCATTGAAAAACAACTGATTTCAAATTGGGGAAAAAAAAAAAAAAAAAAAAAAAAAAAAAGACAGTTAGTTCACTTGAAGATTTTAGTCAAGGCAGTACTACCTTCACTAAATTTAACCTACTGTTATCAAGCATGAGAATGAATAGGGAGACTTTTTGATCTGTAAGGGAGAGGATTAGGGAACTCTGAATTTAAGTTTTGCACAAGGCATCATGAAATCAGAATGTGAAGCAAAAAGACCTGCAGAAAAGACTAATTGTTCATAAACATCAATAAGTGTATCAGAGATTTCGAGCATTGTGTTAAGAAGACAAAAGTAAAACAGCTTGTAAATAAATTAGGCAGCATTGTTTAATTATCAACACAATGTTTTACAGTAACTGGTCATATTTTTTAAAACTTTTAATGAGACTTAAAATTGAGCCCTTTTTCTAAAGTGGTGTAAATCCATTTTATATTACATGGAGATATTTAAGGGTTTGTATTTGAATGATTTGTAATTCCATTAACTACATAGATTTATATTGACAAAATGATGAAAATTTTGAAGCTCATAGCAGATAGCATTCATTGTTATCATAAATTTTTTGTCAAAAATGGACTTACAGTACAAAAAAAAAAAAAAAAAAAAAAAAAAAAAAAACGGCATGGATCAGTTATTGATTGCATAAACTTAAATACCAAACCTGCATATAGACTTGGATAGCATAGAATCCTATGCATACATGAATGTCCAGCCCATATATAACAAAGACAAAAGTTGCTTTGATTTTTACACTGAAGGCAGTAAACTATATCGAAGTATGGTAAAAAACACTTAAATTACTGGTGTTAAACGATAAAGTAAATAAAAAACTTTGTAAAAAACACACATAAGAAGTTATAGGTAAGAAGATACGCACGTTTCGGTCAAAAATTGTTTTGACCTTCATCAGTCCAAGCCCTTCGTCGCAAGGAACACAGGGAACCTCCCTGTGTTTCTGTTCATCAGTCCCCTGCAAGGGACACAGGAGTTCCCTGTGTTCCTTGCGACGAAGGGCTTGGACTGATGAAGGTCAAAACAATTTTTGACCGAAACGTGCGTATCTTCTTACCTATAACTTCTTATGTGTGTTTTTTACAAAGATTTTTATTTACTTTATATCGAAGTATGTCTGAAATCCTTGCAATTGTACTGGTGCAATTAAAACACTGTAATTTAATATCTGACACTAGTCTACAATTTTTTGAATTGAATGCACACTACTTGTAAGCTATACACATCAGATATACACTGTTATACAATAATCAACATATAACATGCAGTTTTTCAACTTACAGAGGGTCATTTATTTTTCTGATTTGCATACAATTTAAAATACAGAATAATTTTACATGTGCACTCGTCTTACTTCTTGAAATTGACTTCTTTTAGCATCTCCATTCTTTTCCTTTCTTCAAGTTCCTTTTTTGTCTCATATATGTCATTGTAATCGCCATACGAAAAAGCTTCATTCTCTGTTAGAATGTCATCAAATGAACTGCTGTTTAAAATAAACCTGCAATATTCACCAAAAAATCAAATGATTCATTTAAGAAACACTTGAAAATATAACTAATTAAAAGAGAAAATTTTAACATTTCAAAAGCTACTGAAAAAGCATACCGGCCATGATCTTCACCCTTTCCAATGGCTACTAATGCTTTCACGTCAGTACCTTGAAGGCCATATATTAACAACTCTTTTGCAGCCTCAAAACTTTCAGGTACACGCTCCAAGCACTCGTGTAGGACCCAGGATCTTTTAGTTATTTTACTCTATAGAAATTGAAGTAATAATGCATAACTGTGTTCTTGATCAAGAATTAATAGCACAATCAACACTCTTGTAGCACAATATTAAAAATTTTAAAAATGTGATCATTCCTTTACACATTAACTAAGTTTTGTGTAAAGAATATAACAGTAAAAATTATGATCTTTACTCATAATTTGACAAGTATACTCAGAAGTAAAGTTTTAAAGTATTTAGTGAAATCAAATGCAAAATAAATATGAATAATGTCAAAAAGGAAATTAAGCTTGGTGAAATTTGTACAAAATTTTAAGAAGAAAATTTATGCTTTTAAATAGTTATAAAAAATTAAAAATTGAATGAAAATTGTAACTTCATTAATACACTTTACAGTCGAAAACAAACTCAACATAAGCAGTAATAAAATCACAATCCTTCTTTTATTATCTTTTTTTATTCTTGTTAAGCTTAGAACATTTTCAATGTGTGCTGTTTAATTGATATAATTTGTGAAAAAATTAATTAGACTTTTATTAATTATTTTATGCAAGCACAAAATTTGTTTTTATGAAAACTCTTTTCAATCTTTAATATTCTACAAAAAGTACTTAGTGCAGATGCATAGTGTCCCTTTAATAACAGATAATTACAGAAAACTATTCTGAATAATTGTGTTTGTATTACTACACAAACTACGCTGAATAATTGTGTTTGTATTACTAGTTTTGAATTTATTAGCCTTGTTTTCAAACTTTGCTTGACTAAATTTTTGATAGGCATGATGCAAATAAATTTTAAAAACTTAGAAAACGGTTTAGCACAATAGCTCAAAATTTTGAGCAATGAAATAAATAAATAGCCAATGGTTTAAAATTCTTCCCTCACTATAAGTAATAAATAAGTAAAATGCTATGATGGTTGAATTTTCATATAAATAAACAGCCCATATAAACCGTATTTTTATTTAGTTTACAATTATTCAAACAAAGCTGTGCATAAGCATGATATAAAATAGAGTTTCACATGTTACAGGGTGCATAAAAGAGAAAAATCAATTTTATGGACAATGAAATTAAAATCATAGACTTAAAACTTAATACTTTAACATCACTAATAATAATAATAATAACTTTTATATTATAAACAAAACTGGCAAATTGTAAAATAAATAAAATCAACATAACACATGTATGCCTACACTACTAAGGGAAAGAGGACTTATCTAAACATTTAACACAGACTTCATAGGTATTCAGGCTAAAAGATTTAAGACAGAACATTCATAACAAAGCTGCAAAATGCATGACTTAAAAATTACTTTTTTACTTCCTTGTACTGAGTATAAGGAAGTAATGTGATCCCGAAAAATTTCGGCGCCCAAATTTTGATGAAAAAACAAATTTTGACTACCTTTAAATTTAATATTTTAAGAATTTTTTCAATGTATCTCATCGTAAGCTAGCATGCATGATCATGTAAACACATCTGCAACTCATTTTGACCGGCAGCGAGTCTACTTTGGCCAGTTTTTCCATGCCGTCTGAACGCAAGTACGTATGTATGTAACTCGCATATCTCAAAAACTATTGGTCGTAGAAAACTTTACAGTTAGGATTGCTGTAACATCTAGTTGTGCACCTCCTCTTTCAGTTATATTTGACTGAATACTTTATCTACAGGGCCGGCCAAAAGATTCTAAATACATTATGCTCTATGGGCCAAAATTCATTAAAGCGTATTTGAGAGGTATAGGGCTATTTCAAACGACTCAGAAGTGATATATGCTGTTAAGAGTTGCAAAATGAATTTCTCCATTAAAAGAAGTGTCTTTATCATTTATAGTTCTGCTACAGGAATACTCAAAAGATTTCCAATACATTATGGTCAATGGAAATTTTAGGGGCATTCATCCATTTCAAGCACAATATTGTCCTACCATATAAGTTAGGTAATGGTCACGTACCTCTCTCAAGAACTATGCCAAAAGTCGCCAAGCTTGGCAACTTTTGGTGTACGTCTGTATGTATTTAACTCTCAAATCTCAAATACTATTAGTCGTAGAATGTTGAAATTTCATATATAAGATTGTTGTAACATCTAGTTGTGCATCTCGATTTTTGGTTTGAATCTACTGGAGAGTTTATTTACAGGACCACTGAAAAGAATTTCAATTTTTAATGTCTATGGACATCTTCAATATAATACAACTATAGACAGTCATTGTTGGGTCCATGCCCAAAATCTCTCTGTCTGTCGTCGAGCTTGGCGAGTTTTGCCAAAATGTTGCCAAATTTGGTAATAGTCAGTCATTTGGTCGATGCCCAAAATATCGTCATTTGTCATTGATCTTGGCGATTTTTGGCAAAATGTCGCCAAATTTGGCGATAGTCTATCATTGTTTGGTCCATGATTTAAATCTCGCCATATGTCGTCAACCTTGGCAAGTTTTGCCGAAATATTGCCAAATTTGGCACCAAAAACTATTTCATATTTTGTATAGCTCTAAAATTTTAACCCGTAGAGTTTTGAACTTTTGTATTTAGAACTATTATAATATCTAACTGTTTTCAATATCTTGACTGCAATCGACTGGGTAATTTATTTACAGGGTCAGCCAAATGACTTTAAATACATTAAGGTGTATGGATGCATTCAATTCTGTAAAGAGATACATCCGTGAACCGAATAAGGAATTTATTAACAAGTAAATACAGCACATTACACTCACAACATGAAAAAGGAAAAGAAAGGGGTAAAACAGACTGACAGTCACTCATATATGTAGGTTTTGATGGGATCCAGAATTATCCAATGAAATGTAAATATTTTATAAGTTGGATCTGGAGGTAACCAATGGTGAACACGCATTTTAACAATATGTATAGGAAACCTGTAAGTAAGCTACTAGGATTAACAGATAAACGTGTGATTATTGGGGTTACAAGAAAGAGTGCGATTATCTTATATTTAACACCTGCCCTTAATCGCACATAAATAAGAAAATTTATTTGCATTCAATTTTTAGGTTGCATAAATTCCTCAGTTTAGATAATTTAAAGTTGCATAAAGCTTTTGTTAACATATCAGCAATTTGAACTTCGGAAGGTATATACTCAATTTTAATATTACCATATTTAACAGAATTTTGTAAGAACTTCAACTTTATGTCAATTCTTTCAACTTTATTCTCGTTAGTTATGCTCTTTATACAAGTTTGGTTATCCTCATACACGATAAGACTTTCGATATTGGTTAATTCCTTTGCAACACCTCTTATCCACAACATATCCTGAATACCTTTGCTAAGAGCATTAATTTCTGCTTCTGTTGAGGAAAGTGCAACACATTTTTGTTTATTGCAACACCACATTATAGGGCAATTAGAAAACATAATTGCATATCCCGATATTGATTTTCTATCATTTTGATTTGAACCCCAGTCCGCATCAACATATAAGGATAATTCTGGATTATCAAAAGTACATTTTTTGTACTCGATTTTTAACTTTAAAGTTCCTTTTAAATATCTTAAGATTCTCTTTAAAGCACACCAGGCAATATCAGTAGGATGTTCTTGAAGTTGACTCAAACAGTTAACAGCATAGAGAATGTCGGGTCTAGATATATAGGCTAAATACAATAAAGACCCAACAAGTTCACGATATGGCCCAATAAATGCATTACCTCTTTGAAAATCTTTTGCAGTTGATTTAGGCTCCATTGGTGTTAAACTAGGTTTACAATCCAACATTTTATATTTATTTAACAATCTTAGAATATAGGACTCTTGATCTAACAATAGACTGTTTGGAGTGAACTCTAATCTAATACCAAGAAATTGAGAAGCCTTTTCTGATTTTGACATTTCAAATATTTTGGATAAAATATCAATAATAATCTTAATTTCATTAATATCAGATCCCGCTATTAACAAATCATCTACATCATAAGAGAATCATAATAACTTTCTTTGAATTTACTTGTCTTATGAACATACATGTGTAAAGAAGGTTATTTGGATGTTGTTGGGAATCATTTCTTTTGTTGGTGTCATGCTTTGTTTTTTTTCTTATTGGCGGTCCCTTTTTGTAATTTTCCCTGAAGCTAAGTCGTTCCAAATTTACAAGTCCCATGCGCCCCGTTGTTGAGAAGAGATTTAGCTTCTGTTCACATGTGCTTTTTGCACTTTTGTAAGTTTTAACTTACACTTTCTCACACTGTCACTTTGGTCTCCATGTTTTGCTACACATATAGGTGCTACTTGACATTCTTTTTCCCCCCTGTCGGAACTTGAATGCCTTGTGCATGCCTCGCCCGTGTCCCCATAGGATACTTGTTACGCTCGCGTTTTTTTTGGTAACAAGATTAACTTTTGATGCATTGTCAACCTTGTCATGCATCCGTCTTTTGTCGCTGTGTCAGCACAATTGACTTTTCTTTTTCTTTTCTACACAATTTAACGGGTTTTTCTAACCTGCACCTTCTTTACACACACAAACATACATTTTTCTTTTGTGTTTACCATTTTTTTGCAAATATTGTTTATGTTCATGTTTCGTCTGTTTGAAAGTTTCCTGTTTTTGGTCACAAAAATCTTAATTTGTTTTGAAGCTCATGTTTAAAAAAAAAAAAAAAAAAAAAATATTTATATATGTTTTGATATTTTTATTCATTGAAAGTTTTTATTATGTTTTTCACGAAGTAAATTGTGTTTGATATTAAAAAAATATATCAATAAATAAATAAACAAACTTTAAGAAAAAAAAGAGAGTTTGTTTTGAAAGTTGATAGCAATACCTGTACTGCAACTAAATTGCATTGGACACATTTCAGGTATTTGATTGCAATCATTTTGACTTGATTATTTAAATTATGTCATGACTTTTATTAGAATCTTCTTTGACATTCATCTATTTAGAAGCTTCATCTTTGAACTTTATTTTAAAATTTAAACCTGATTAAGTGCACTAAGTATATTTGAGATTTGTTAATAATATTGAGAAACTTTCATTTCTTATTTTGCATGGACGTTGATAATGCAAAGGACTTCGAAAGTAAATTTTTTGCACATGCAAAGCTATCTGCAATGTTATCTGCAAGGCTATCTGCAATGTTATCTGCAAAGCTATCTGCAATGTTATCTGCAAGGCTATCTGCAATGTTATCTGCAAAGTTATCTGCAATGTTTTCTGCAAAGTTGTTTTTATAAAGAGATCTCACATTTATGACGTCATATGTACATATATTATTTTGAATATTCAAGGTTATTTTTCTTTAGTTTCTGCACATGTGTAATTTTGATATGTAATGGATAATTGAATCGTTTTATATTGTTTTATTTGTAGCAGAATAATGTTGATATTTCTGCAAATGGTATTTTGTGATGTATTTTATAATTTGTTATGTTATTTGGTATTGTATTTTTGTGATGAGCCCTCATAAGCGCTGCATGTTAGGCTTTCTGTTTAATTCGAGGGTTAAAGTTCTTTGTTTAAAAAAAAATTTTCTGGCGTCAAATTTTTTTGTTGGGCTGTGGAGAGATATATGTGACGAAGTTCACATATTTTTCGCGTCTTAAAATAATGTTCCTATTTTTCGTCTTTCTAAATCAAAATTACGTATTCCGTATTAATCTCTCTCCACTTTGTTTTTTCGGCTCGATAAAATATTCTTTCCTTTTGCGCGAAGCTATGTCTGGGATTTTTCGGGGTTTCCCTTCTAAATTAATTTCGCTTTAGCATATACTGTGTTAGTTCTTAGCGCCTCCCGGTCTCCGTCGGTGTTTTCTCACAGGGTTGTAGCCTTTCGTATTGGCATCCGCCAAATTCTGGCACTTCTGTTTTGGCATTAATCATTTAATCCGTTTGTTTCAAATTTTTATATTGTTTACGCCTACCGGACGGTGGTTGTCACGTGGGGCAGTGGCTTATGAGTGCTCATATTTTACTCGCCAACCTGTAGAGAGCTGGCAGTTTTGTAGGAAGATTTAAAAAGACTTCTCGATTGCTCTCCGTCAGAGGAGGTTGTGTTCGTTTTTTTTATGGAAATCCGGCATGCCGTGTGGCCGGAACAATTAGATATGTTCCTGGTGTTCTTTTTATGAAGCAATGTACGGTGCGTAATTGAACTTGTTCTTTAATAACTGTTTTGTGAAGTTACCTACAATAAAGTGCAGCTTTTTGTGTATTCCAGTTGTCCGTCAGTTTTTTCTCAAAATACCTTTTGTACACTATACGTCATGTAAGCGGCCGAGGGAACGTTTCTCTTAATCGACCTCCGACAACTCCCTCATAACATGGTTCGCATTTAAGTTGTTCAAAACCTAATTCCACTACAAAACTACTAAATTTCTTAAACCATTGACGCGGTCCTTGCTTCAAACCGTATAAACTCTTTTTGAGCCGACACTTTTTACCACTTCCGTCATCATAACCTTTAGGCTGATCCATATAAATAATTTTCATTTAAATCACCATTAAGGATGGCCGTTTTAACATCCAGAGCAAAAACATGCAAATTATCATTCAAAATCATTATAAGTACTAAACGTAAGGTTGGCTTACTTATAACTGGAGAAAAGGTTTCGCTATAATCAAGTCCTTCTTTTTGCATAAATCCACGATCAACAAGACGAGCTTTTTATCGTCCGATTCTCTTTTTAGTTAGCACCCATTTACAGACTTACCCCAAGTGGTAGTTTTTCAAGATCCCAGACCTTGTTGATCTTCATGCTTTCAATCTCTTCATCCATTGCTTTCTTCCCCAAACTCTGTTCATCAACAGAGAGAGATTTGATGTCATCATATGACAAAGTTTCTTGTTGACAAAATAAAGCTTCAGCTTCATATACCTCAGGATCTGGATATCGAATAGGTTGTTTTCTTAATCTGTTAGACTTTCTTTTATCGTACTTTCTTTCATCAATAATATCAGAATCCTTATTTGCATTTTCCTGAACTGAGTCCTCACAAGTAGTGTCCTGAACTTCTTGTTCAATTTCATACTCAGGCAATTCTTGGCATTCTTCAACATATCTTTTCATTGTGTTTTCATTTTTCTCTTCATCAAATTTGACATTTCTTGATATCGTTATACGTTTAGTTTCAGGATCTAATAGTCGATATCCCATTGAAGAATAGCCTATAAAGATCATTCTTTTAGATTTATCGTCAAGCTTCTTACGATGAACGGAAGGTACTAGCATATAAGCTTTACATCCAAAAACACGTATATGCTTTAAATCAGGTACAGTTCCATATTTTAAATAGTACGGGTACCGTTATCGATTGCACTACTCGGTCAAATAAGCCGCTGTTAAAATTGCTTGGCCTCAAAACTTTTTCGATAAATTCGATTCGGCAATTAAAGCTCGCCCTTTATCCAACAAAATTCTATTTGCTCTCTCTGCAACGCCATTTAGTGAAGTATGGAGGAGCTGGATCCATCACTACACCAATATCTCTAGTAAAATGAATAAAGTCACTATCAAAATATTCCATGGCGTTATCACATATGATTTTCTTTACTGTGGGATTGACTTTTAAGAAAGCTTTCAATTCATTGGATACCTCACTTTTGTGTTTCAATAAACGTATTTCTGTGAATCGTGAAAAATCATCAATAATACTCACAAAGTAACGTTCGCCAGAAAATGTTGCTGGATCGATAGGTCCACAAACATCAGTATGAATAGTAATCATGCGCGCAGTTTCTCTTGTTCTCGGTCCTTTTCCAATTGGAGTTGCACTTTGTTTTGCTCTAACACAAACATCACAGAAAGAAGAAAGTTATGGCAACCCTAAAAGTTTCAATACTTGATCACATGGATGACCCATTCTACGATGCCAGAGTTGGCCATCTTTCTCTTCTTTTGATATGCGAGCAGTTTCATTACTTGGAACAAAGTCACTTATGTATTGACCATTCAAATCAAGTTTACCAAAACAAAATTGTTTTCTTCCCTTTTCAATGAAGACTTTCTTGTTCTTGAAAATAACAGTATAATTTGCTTTTTCTATTTTTCTAACAGAAATTAACTGTCCATTTAAATCTGGAACATAAAGAACATCATTCAGAGTGATTTCAGTTCCATCAGACATTTTACCAGTAATATTTCCAATGCCTTTAACTTCAAGAGTTGTTGTTTTTGAAGCACAGCTTATAAACCCTGTAGAAGGCACTATAGACGCGAAATAATTCTTATTAGAACACATATGGGATGTTGCTCCAAAATCTATTAAAAATGCATTAGTTTTAACATTTCCAACAACGAAAGAAACTGCTGAAGCACACTTTTCCTCATTTGATTGGTTATTAGCCTTGCAGTTGCCCTTTAAATGACCCATTTTACCGCAACTATGACATGTAATTTTCTTTCTGCAGAATTTTTCGGTATGACCTTTCTTTTTGCAATATTTGCAATAAAAATCCTTGCGATTTGACACAAATGCAGTATTTCCATGAATGGAATTAGAAAGCATTTTTCCTTTCCTTGAATCATTCAGAAGAGCTTCCGCATCTATGAGTCTCTGCGAAACAAAATCCAGCATTAAATTCGTATTTGGCTGATTTTCTAAAGCAGTTTTAACACTTTCAAATTCTTCAGGCAATGACATCAAAATATAAACAATCGTATCTGTTTCACTAACTTCCGCACCTGAAACTTTTAGGTCAGAAATTAATCTATTTATCTCATCAATATGACTTCGCATAGATATATCACAACTTTTCATTAATGTCGCAAGTCTCTTTCTAATCAAAATTTGATTCACTGCACCATTTGTATCGTAAGTTCTTTCCAACTTCTTCCAAACTTCGTATGCAGTAGTTTCATCTTGAAGCGATATAAGAACATTATCACTCAACAGTGATAGCAATAAAGCGTAAGCCTTTTTTGCTTTGACAACATCAGCAGCATTATCTCTATTCGGCTCTTCTAAAAAATTTTGGGTAATTAAAGGTTGATAGAATCACTTTCTAAAATATGTATAATCTTCCGCAGCGTAACGGAGTTGTCGCGAATTAATTGTTTCATCTGTTCCATCTGTGGTTTGCAGAGGAAGATGATAAATGCCAACGGTTCTAATGCGAGAAATTTCATCTGGGAATCGTCCCAGAGTAGCTCAGTGGTAGAGCACCCGCACGTTATGCGGCAGGCCTGGGTTCGATTCCCAGCTTTGGAATTTTTCGCATAGTTGGTAAAAAGTAAAATTGATCAGCCTACAACACTGCACTGCCAATTCTATGCGAAAGGCTTGGGATCGTCGAATTCAGTCGAGAGCACCCGCTATGTTATATCTGTTCGATCACTATTTGCCTGTGAAAAAGTAAAATTGATCAGCCTAAACACTCCAACTTGCCTAATAACTTGAAAGGTTGATAGAATCACTTTCTAAAATATGTATTTTCCAATTCTTTTGCTGAGAAGACTGCAATTACATGCCGTTTCCATACAGAAAATTTTTTACAATCGCCTTCAAACAGTGAAACTCCATAAAGTTCCTTGTCAGAACTCATTCTGCCCTCAAAATAAATAAAACAGGATTCAAAACATTCCTCAAACCGGAACAGAATACGAAAAAAAAAAAAAAACTTTGAGATAAAACTTGATGTGTTACAACGAAATCAGTTAGAAACCACGCTCTGCTGTAAAGAGATACATGAACCGAATAAGGAATTTATTAACAAGTAAATACAGCACATTACACTCACAACATGAAAAAGGAAAAGAAAGGGGTAAAACAGACTAAGAATCACTCATATATGTAGGTTTTGATGGGATCCAGAATTATCCAATGAAATGTAAATATTTTATAAGGTGGATCTGGAGGTAACCAATGGTAAACACGCATTTTAACAATATGTATAGGAAGCCTGTAAGTAAGCTAGTAGAGAACCTGTAAGTAAGCTACTAGGATTAACAGATAAACGTGTGATTGTTGGGGTTACAAGAAAGAGTGCGACTATCTTATATTTAACAAATTCATTGAAAGTCTGTGGTCAATGACTACTTTGGCTATCCCCAAAATCTCTCAAACTATCTCAAGTTTGTCGGCTTTTGGTGAAATATCGTCAAATAAAGTGTCAGGAGGAAAATTTCAAATTGAACTCAGCTTGGCGATATCAAAATATTTGGCTAGAAATCACTAAACCTTACTATTACTGGTATTTTATCTCTTTCAAACAAAATAAGTTTAGATGAAGTGCGCCAAATATATTTTTGATTAAAAGACGTGCAAGGAAGTCATGTGTTGTCCACATAAGATTTTTTTGTTTTGTTTTGTTAATTTTTCTTTTCATTTTGTGATTTTTTTTCTCTTTAGTACATACCCTGATAAAGCACAGATTAAAGAACACATATTGATTAGATGTAAAACTAATATAATGTGAAGAAAGTGGAGAAAATATAATATTGTAGTTACTTTAGTCAATTTGCTACTTTACTAAAACTTCAGTAACTATTTAAAGCAGAGACTACAACATTTCAAAGGATGTATGTAAAAGGAAAAATAAAATGGAATTCAACTCACCAAATAATCATTTATGGAATTAACAGTTACAAGTGTTTTCCTCCACTGACGTTGATACACTAGATCACAGTCCAAGTTATATGTTTTAGCTAAGGCTAATGCTTCACCATACTCTTCATTATTGATCTGGATAGAGAATTCAATAAAAAATCTCAAAAATGACAGCACCAACAAAAATGCATATATATATATATACATGCAATTGTATAATAGACTGTTTATTTGAATTAAATGTCTCAAAAACTTTAAACTGATTACCACAGTATATTTTGCTGCCCACAATACTTACTTTTCTAATATACAGCTCTTCAGGCGTAGTGGATTTTAAGCACAGGAGACGATAAGTTTTTGACATCATTCTAAAAAGAAATTTTAACAGATAAAACACAACATATATTTTACATTTAAAAATATAGTTACCTTTTTTTTTTTACATTAAATTATTTTGCTTAGTTTTGAAAACTTTTTATCCTTCCTTTTGATCATTTGGAAATCCCCAAAATTTTTCGGCTGTGCTGTGAACCCTGTTGTATTTAAACAGAAGATATGACAATGAGTTGATGTCTATATATTCACCAGATTGCAAAGCACTAAGAAATTGTTTGGTCAAATATCAATTGTTCGACAAAGGAACACTTACACAGTTGAGAAATTGCTTTTTCACCATGCATCATACTTTTTGTAGCATGTTTCATAGAGGAATTCATTTCAATAAGCTTTATATTTCTATAATATTCTTGCTTTGAACAGATTTCTTTATTGAAACATTAAATTATACTTTTAAAAGTTGTTTCCTGTGATGCCAATTATTTTTACTATCTAAGAATTTTTTAATAGAATAATACAATTCATTCCCATTAATAAGAACTGTCACGTTGACACAACGTGCATATTTTTTAATGAAAAATTATTAATACAAATCCTAATTAATATTGTCTAAATTTAAACTAATAATCTATTCTAAATCTAATTTAAAAGTTTTTAACAATAACTATCTTTTAAAGCTTTCAATTTTCCTCTTGGCCTTCTCAATTACAGCGCATTAACGTACTTCTAAAGCATTTCCCTCTTATCAGCTGCTTTGAAATAAAATAACAGTTGACGTCGGCTAAAAGAATAATAATAACAACACCTCTTCGCTCGCATGTATCTTTGCTCCAGCTAAAGCAGATGTGTTTGCGGTTTTCCTCTCCTACACAAGAAGCATATTGCTCGAAAACACCTGCTAAAATTGTTCCAGAAAGTTTGAGCTCCCTTTTTCTATAGCAATAGTCTAACGGTCATTCTTAAGCGGTTGGAGAGTAATTTTCGGAGGGGGCAAGCCACTCACTTCATGTGAGGAGGTTTTTACCCACCGACACGTAATATATACCGCGTTCTTATACCGCGGGATTGGCATCTACGCCGATCACTTTTTATAGTGACGAAGGCTTTCGCCAAAACCGTGGTGCCAGGCCGTAATGACATCAAGCTGTGATGTTTTTGTCAACACGCTTCCCCAAGTTTATTTTGAGTGCATGTATTGTAGAGTTTTAAATGTATAATCCTGCATTTTGAAAATTGGTGACTGTTCCAGTGAGAAAATAAAATAATTATGTTTCAAGTTTAAAAGTGTTGAGTGAGACTCCTTATTTAAAGGGAATGAGGTCTTCAAAATTTGTTTTTCTCCGGAAGTAAAATGTGTTAGCTCAGTGAAGTGTTCAAAGTGTTTGTGTGATCATGTTTCAGAGGAAGTAAAATGACATGCGCAATCAAAAGCGAATTTCATTCTTGATTTTGGAATTTGTTCTTCCTCGTCGCTCTGATGAGGGATTTCTAGTGCATATGTGATTTCGTTCAGTGGGGAAGAAAAGCATGTTCTATCTAAGGTGAATAATTCTCCTTTCAACATCGTTGCGAGTGTGAATTTAAAATGCGACCCATCCGATCGTGTTCTTTAAACTATGTCGCTCTCACTACAAAGTCGTACCAGTTGTAATCTTTACAAAATAATTCATCGTCTTTTTACGATCACCGCCTCCATCGTACATCTCCTTATTATAAGAACTGAATTGCTTTACATAAAAAATAAACTTCTTAATTACTTCATCTTCTTTTTGGGAGGTCGAAATCTCTCACTGTCAGATATAAAAAAGAGAACTCTTTGAGCCATTTGAGCACTATATGCAAATATTGATGGTTCTTCATCATCACTGCTTTCTTCATCATCAAACTCACTTTCATCGATTTTTCTTCTTTTACTTTTTACTTGAGTTTCACACTGAAAATAAAATTACAGAAGCTGAGTAACAACTAGAGAGACGAATATCTATCACCTAGTACTTACTTATTTCAAAAAAAAAAAAAAAATATCCATGTGTTAGTTAATAACATATTTATTTATAAAATTTATGTACCTTTTCAGAAAAATAAGGTGAACAAGTAATTTTATAATTCCCAGTAAAACAGCTTCATTTATTCATTTCAAAAAGAAATACAATGTGTGATTCAAGATAGATGTTACAGTGAATATTAAGACATATTCATATATAACTGCAAATCATAAAAAAACATATTTCC
Source organism: Cheiracanthium punctorium (assembly GCA_038373885.1). Lineage (NCBI taxonomy): Eukaryota > Metazoa > Arthropoda > Arachnida > Araneae > Cheiracanthiidae > Cheiracanthium > Cheiracanthium punctorium. The sequence goes on along the minus strand of JAWZYV010003979.1, from coordinate 105,593 downwards.
AATTTCAATTTATTTGAATAAAGAATAGCTTTCAAATATGAAATTCTTTTTACAATGGACTGTACATGTATAAAAATATAAAATTTATCTTTTATACTGTCTCTCCTTTACTATCACTTAAATTTAGAAAAATATTTCCTTGCCTATAAGAAGGACAAGAGAAAAAATAGGATGCTTGTGAGTTAAATATTTTTTGAGATTATTGTAACTTAAAAAGTCAGCATTTGTTAACATATATTAATATACTTAACAATACTAAATAAAAAGAAATATGTTCCTGGTATTATCCAATTTAAATATATATACTTTTTTATTATTATTAATTTCATTTGTTACTTAGAAAAAATGCATATTTAATTATGACCCCATTTTAGATGTGATTTTACAGCATCCTTACCCGCACCATTTTCTGTCATTCTCATTTGCAGCTTTCAAAACTCTCCTCAGAGATTGAGTTTTGTGTCAGGTAATTGGTGGATTATTATTATTATTTTTTTTTTTTATTTTTTTATTTTTATTTTTTTTTTTTACTGTTATGCATAATGTGTCTAAAACATCAATAATCATTTTTAGACTTTTTATAGACCTACTGCACATAATCAGTTGTTTGGAAAGAAAATTAAAATCTGTGTAACAGGAACAAATGGAAAACAAGACACAAAATTGTTAATTAAAAAATAAAATTTAAAAGTTATTTTATCAGGGCTTTACTATTGTCAGCCACGGGTGGAACAATGAAATTTGTACTAACAAAGTTACTTATTTGTTTCGTGAATCTTAAATGTGTCTTAAGATTTCAAATCTCCAAAAAATCTAGGGAAATAGAGAGAAATCAATAAGGATACAGAGGCTACAATAATTTCTGATGGAATTAAAATTAAACAGATGGCATGAAAATTCAGAATTAATGTTAGCTGATCAGCATGTATAAAAAGCAAGAAACTAAACATAAATAAGTGTCAATTACAGCATTTCAAAAATAACCATATGTATGAAAATGCAATTTTTATAAATTTAGATAATAAATAAGAAAGTATTTTCATGAAAATTTCATATTTTGAAATTTTAATATTCAATCCTTTGCAAAATGTCTTCCAAGAACTAAAGAATAACTTTTCATCATCTTTTTTATTTTTTCTTTACTTTGCTCACAACTATCATGATTTCAATATTTATGTTTGTCATAAATGAAGACAAAAAACAAACTAAACTTTTAAGATAAGTTAATAATTTTTTTTTCTACCTCCATGGCAAGAAATCCTCGATCACAAAAAGATGTAACAACAGGAGATGGCTCAAACCATTCAGGAGATATTCCTAATAAATTTTTCAAAGATGTAATAGATGATACAGTAACTGCACCACACCTTCTAACCATTATAACAGCCTAGGTAAAAAGAGAAATATTTCAGTCAAATACTAAAACATACTACTATATTAGTATACTTTTTTGACTTAAGTTCTAGAGCTTCTGAAATGTAATTTTATAAATAAAAATGAATATTTGTTTGTGCAAATGTTTGTTTGGTATACAAATCCACATTGTTGAACAGGCTAGCTTAAAAAATTATCAAACACACAAGAAAATACAAAAACAAAAATTCTGTCAACTTTAAAAATCTGAAAATCCATGAATTCCCCAATTTGAGATTTTTAGAGATTTTCAAGTCTATAAACCTCTCCAATAAAGTTTGAAAAGGATCCAATAAAGTGAGTAGGTGAGATTGATTCATATTGATGTCACAGATTTAAAAATGCATTGGAAATCAAATTGTAGTAGTGACTGTGACACAAATTATGCAAATGATGAAATAATTCCACAAGTGTCCATTTTAAATCTGATGTAACTTTTTGGTCAGAAATGATCCTTTAAAACAGTCATTCTCTCCACAGCTTAACCCCTTGGGTACATTTGACGTCTGAGAGACGTCATTCACTTGTTTTCCCTAGGAGCGGATGACCATGCTTGATACCAAACTTGCTTTGAGAAATATCGCACTCTGCATAATAATTAGTAATTGGTTTTTTGTTATAGCTTGCATTTATTTCATTTAGTTTTATTTTGTTGTTATTATTCTATTTTTGTTTTGCAATTCTAATTACTTGAAGACATCTTAATACTGCATATGTCACCAATCTTTTAGAAATAAATAAATTCTTACGTAAAATGTACTGTTTTTACATACTACTCCAAGCAACCAAAAATTATATCCGTTCCACATGCAAATATTTTCTCAAATAAATCCGTACCCAAAGGGTTAAGATAGTGTGTACAGGAAATAAAATTGTTAAAAATTTCATTTTTTATTTTCCCTTTTCTGGAATCGTGCATCTAAAAATTAATTTTATCTGTTCAGTTGAAGCTCTAAGGAACTCAAGAAGCAAATAACTACAAAGTTTTAGAATGCAAAGTGAAATTTATTCATTTAATTGAAGTTTAGGTTAGCTATTCTGATGCAGTAGGCTTCAGTCTTTGCACGGGTTTGGAGAAAAATGCACAGTTAAAGATACATATAATATTATTTTCACTTCTATTAATTAAGAAAATTGGTCTCATTCCAAGGACAGTTCAGGATATTAGTTAGGATATTTCAGCTAAGGAAATAACGTAAGTTAACTAAAAGTAGTTAAAATAGAACAGTCATGCTAAAAGAATTCATGCAGAAATTTAACATTGAATAATAGGAAATAAATAGCATAAATAAAATAATTAAAAATATGGGGGGGGGGGATCATAAATGTTTAAAATGAGATATTTAAAAGTAGGGAGGGGGAGAAATCAGATGTTTGGATTTTGGAGGGGATTCTATAAATTAGGAATTTCTGGATAGTTTTATATAGAAAAAGTTTCTGGCCTTTTCCTTACTTTAGCAATTTTTATTCATTCAAAAAATTAAATAAGAGGAAAACATTAATCATTTTCAATATGCATAATGAACCACTGTATGTCAAAGTCTTGTGACTAAAAAAAGATAAATTTAAAAAAGTGTGTGCGTAGTGATGATTTGTAGTGCTCTAAATTTTCAATTTTTTTTTTTCAATTAACGGCATAATTAAAAAAAAAATAAATGCAATAAAAAGTTCTAATGTATTTGTTCATCATATTTCAGTTATAAGAAATAATTTAATGCACAAATCTTAAACACTTGAAAATTTTTTTGACTCTAAAAGGGATTAATCAGCATAGATATTGATAATACATACTTCATCAGACCACCAGTTGATGTCAATAATATGAGAATAATAGGAATCAGATAAAATAAAATCAGCTTTCTTTTTCATGCCAGGTTCACAGTACTGTGGGTTTATATCAGCATAGCTTGGCTAGAAAGTACATAGATAAATTTAAAAAGTCTACAAAAAGTAAATATAAGAAACATTATGAAATTTGAACAAATAAACACTTAACAATATTCTCCTTTACTACTTTCATTATTTAAAGGAAGAAAAAACTGACAGAAGCACTTTAGATTTAAAAAATATTAATTTTTAGAATTGCTTTTACTGTATGGCAAAAATTTTTTGCATTTATAGTTTTTTCAATCTTTCATAAAAATGACCTTAAATAGGAAATTCATTATGCATGCATAATATTTAAAACTCTCCCCCTCAAATGGAGAAATATTCAAATACATAATGCATCTCTTTCATTTAACTTTCTTTAACAAAATTTCAATAGGATTTAACTTTTGAAATTTAAGACATTCGGATTAAGATTTATTTTTTGACCTTTAAAAACTTAATCAGAATACAAAATAATAATTAGAAAATGCTAATATATAACTCAAATTGAAAAAGTTTCTTAAACATGTAAAACAAAAAGTCCTTGATCTTAAAAGAAGCTACAGGAGGTACCCTTTTTGTAGAGCCAATTATAGAATTACATCGTATTTCTTAATTTGATGCAGTTTACACTTCAAATTTTGCACTATCATTATTACTATTAAATATAGTCCAATGCAATAAAAATTTTTAAAAACTATTTTTATGAAAATTCTAAGAAATTCAGAGTTTTAGAAACAAAATTTGTATGACAATACCATATTTTCATAAACAATTAAACATTTTATCTAGAAATGCCATATTACAAAGACAAACATACTGTATATGTGTATATATTCTTTGAGATTTGTTGTACTAATATGTTGCTAGTTAATTGAGTTATTAAGTGGCAACATATTACAATGTATTTCAAAGAACACATACGCTACATACATTATGTTTAATTTTTCTCTGTAATATGGCATTTCTTGATGAAATGTTTAAGATAATACATATAATGACTAATACTGGTGTAGTTCTACTAGAAGTTTTTAAATCAGATGGCTAATTAAACAGAATTACAGCAAGGAATTTAACTATTCTATAAAGTTTACAGAATGTTGATATCTAGAAATTTTGCTAATTAATTGGGATAAAAATACTCAAAAAAAAAAAAAAAAGAGAGAAAAACATTACTTAACACTCAAGTACTAAATACCTGCAACTGTAATTCCCAAAATTTCTTTAATCGCAGAGAAGGCAAATCCCATAGTGACAGAGCTCCTGATACATGAATAGCTGCAAGAATGTTTCCATTTGGCGAAATGCTCATTTTAAATACAAGATCCTAAAAGTAGATACAGTGAAAGAAGAATATGCAATGTTTAAAAAATAATATCATAAAGTCAGTTTTAATTTTATAAAATGCACATAGATAAATAAACTGCAACCAAAATACTCCAAATTTACACACAATCAATCAGATAATATGCAGTACACTAAGTCAAAAGGACAGTGATAAATCCAATAACTAAATGCAAATAAATGTACAGTGAACTTGCGCCATACCAAGATCTATGTTACATGAATGGTATACTACAAGAGTTTTTCACAAATAAACTATCTCAGAGCTAACACAGACTCCTTTGTCACAACGGGAGATTTTTAGCCAAAAGAAAGAAGCATAAACAGAAGTGTGGAGTGTGAGAGTTAAGTATTGTCTTCATGATTTGCTAAAGAAGAAAAGATCAGCAAATGCTACTTTGTCCCTCCATCATAGCATCTCTGAAGGCAGATGCACCTAAATCATTCTAATCTAAACCTCGCTTTATTTAATACTTTATGTTGGAAATGGCAATATATATAGTTAGGTAATGGTTTAAAACAGTTTGAGGAGTGTTTATAAGTGTCTAAAGTAACTGCGTGTGTGCTTCAAAAAGTCATGTATATACCCTATTTCACAAGGCAAAATTACACACACACACGTATTATTTTTCTTCCAACTGTAAATAAAATGTTTAAAAAAGTCTCAAAGCATTAACACCAGTAAAAGCAGGTTCACTCAAGCAATCCTAGTTACATTTCATTGCTTTTTTTTAAGAATACAACAAGATGTTTTTTACTTAATCTTTTATTTTATCTTTTTTAATAGCTGAATAAACTTTTTAGTAACTTATAAAATAAAGGGGGGGTTGCTTAAAATTCTAAAAATATTGACCAGTAGCTGTGTGAAGATAATTCAAATTCACTATCATATCTACATGTAAATGTTTTCAGTAGGGGGGGGGGGCAAAGGTTATGATATTGGTTGAGGTTATGTTCAGAAATCAGACATTTTGTTTTTAATGGCATAATGCATAATGCAAAGGTCAATTCAATGGCATAATGCAAAGATAAAAGAGAATTACCAAACTTTGATGGAATAACCTGAACAAGCATCATTATTATTCATTTACCAAGCATAATATTTTGAAATAATTTATCAAAAAAAATAGAAACCTGTTTTGATGTTCTGTACAACTTGTTTCTGAGTACATTCCACCAACTTGCTTTTGAATAAACCTGACAAAATGTGAATATCAATTAGTGTAAAAGCATTAAATTTCATTTTGAAAAACAATAACCTTTATGTTATTTAATGAATTTAAAATAATTGTATCATAAAAAAACACCTTAAAAAAGAATTTGCATTATTTATATATACAAAAATATAAATGTGTAAAGGGAAAAGCACTCATATGTTATAGCAACCACCACAATTCAATTTCCAAGCAACCAAGCTATATCACCAATATAGAGTTGTGAAATCTTTATGTAATAAAATATGTCCATGTAAAACTAGGAAACTGTCAGTATGTTTATTAAATTTTTTTTAAAGAAATGTGAGTGCTATTCCTATTATTTATTTATATATCCATGCTTCATGAGCTTAATAAAATCATAGTTTTGATCTTAGTGTAGTTCTAAACTTCCCAAGCAAGCTCAGTGGCCACTATAACTTATAAATATCAAGGGCAGGAGAAAAAAAAAAAAAAAAAAAAGAGAGAGAGAGAGAGAGAGAGAGAGAGAACCATTTGATCTGCCATGGATAACGTCAGCTTGTAATAAGGAGGACCAGATATCATTCTCCAAGTAGACATCCCCATTTGAGAAGCTTCATTCGAAGTTGACAAGTCGGATAGCTTATGAGATCTACCACAGACAATTAGAATGTTATGTGTAGGGTGATATGCAAAACTGCTGATTCCCATTGGATAACAAGAGGAAAAAGAAAATTTATGGCTTTCTTGGAAACCATCTGATGGACTGGAAAGAAAACAAAATGAATATTAATTAAAAAAGGTTACTAAAATTTATGTAAAAATTATATATAATCCAACAAATTGCATTTTTGCTCCATTATATTAATTACTTTTAAAGGGAATTTTCTATGATAAAAAATTACTTATTTTAAATTTATACTTTTTAAGGTACACATTTAAAACTTAAGTGTCTTAGAGAGCATTTTTTAAAATTTCTGGGTAGGACTGCTTTGTGTAGAACAAATGATGCAAAAGATATCCATTTGCTGGTACACTGCATAAAAAAGTGTTGAAAAGTGGCCCATACAAGTCACATCGGCCATAATGAGAAAATTAAATTTGCATTTAATATCTCCATAAAAAAAACGGCCTATTTTATAAAGCAAATGAAATTACTGAACTACTAGCCAGCCAGGAGATTTACAATATAAAAGACATGTATGTAATAAAAGAAAATTGCAAAAATAAAGAGATTATTATTATTATTAATGAAATTTATTTATTTATTGATAAATAATGGTATTAAAATAATTGTTATCTCTTTTAGGCTAATTTATCTGTTCCCACTGCCTTTTTAAGTTTAATTAAAAAAAAAAACTTTACCTAATGAAATAACCTTTAACAGTTCCTCTATAATCAGCAACTAGAAACTCGTAAGACCTATAAAAAAAAACATTACAAACAAAGCATTACTAATAATTTTGATTAAATCAATTTTAAACAAATAATAATTTTTTTTTAAAACCTCAAAAAACAAATGACTCGAAGAAACATTTTTAAAATAAATTATTTCTTTTTATATACCTAATTTACCACTGAAATATATCTGAATATATGCAATAAAAGCTTTCATAATATGTATTAAAGCATACTTATAGGTACATTAATACTAAATAAACATCTAGTACAATGCATAGTAACTTAATTTTACCTGAAAATTCTCAGTAAAGTAATACATACACATTTATTCTCTCTTTTTTTATCCTTTCTTTTTAAACCAAGGTATCTGTGTGACCCTATTAAAAGCAGTTAATTGCCATCAAACTCATTTGTTTAAACAGGTGATTTTTAATCAGTCATTTAAAAAGTTTCAAGCATAAAAAACCCTTTTTAAAAACTCATTCACTTGTTAAAAATGTTAAACAGTAGAAACATGGTTCAGACTCTTTTCAGAGCAAAAAAAAATAAGCACTTTTTAAGGACCCCCAAAATTTTCTTAAGTAGGGTCTATCCACAAATGATGTCACGCTTGGAGGAAAGGAGGGCTGTGAAATTGTGACGAGGGGGAAGGGGGGGGGGACAAGATGTGTGACATTATACATTTACATTAAAATAAAAACATTTAAAATCAGAAAATTAAATTTGATTTCTAGCATAGTGCTTTGTTTTTAAACTGTAAGTATATGTATATGTAATACAGCATGACATGTGCCAAGGGTGGTATGGTGAAGTGTGAGCAGGAGGCAAAGAATATTTTTTTAAAAAGCGTGACATTTATGGACAGCCCCTTATTACTTTCGTTATTACCAAACTTTAGATTTTCTTATTGTAAAGTTGGCAGGTTGTTGCTTTAAATGCAAATGTGCCAATTTTCCAAAATTGAAAAGCCCACAATTTCTTGCACATGTATGTACAAGCAATTAATACAGACAAAATAATTCCTTTTTTCTCTCAAGTAACATGTATGTCCATATTCCGTAATTTATGGCAGAAACGCTGCACCCATCGCACCCACGAAAATGAGCTTAATTAACTAGAAAATTATCAGAAATGTCGCACCCGCGATCCCCTCCCTTCGAAAAAAAAAGAAACATTGCACTGGGATGCATTTCGGGGGGGGGGGGGGGGGGATAAGCGGTAAAAATATCCCTTTTCCCACATGTTTTAAAGTATTTACCGCTATTTTACGAAGCTTACAATTTCCATTTTCAAATAATCAGTGTCCGATTTTATATAAAACATCAGTTTTTATATTCAAAAAGGCGAATTTATAGAAATAAATAAATAACTTGTAAAAACTTCTTGCATTCGCAAAAAGTTCGGACAGTGTAGCACATGCTGATAAAGTGAAACAGCGATCCGATGAGCAGGCTCCAGTCAAAAGTAAACACTTTTTTTTTTCTCCGCGGATAGCCAGCTGTTGATTACGTAATGAGTGTGCTTCAGCGAATTGTTTGTTTTAAGCTTTGAATGTTGTGTGTTGTTGATATTTCTATTCATTTATTACTTTTGATATTTATAACATTGGGGTTTATTTTAAAAGCACTCAGCGTTTCCTGAGCTTACCAATTACTTGTAGTGTAGTCGAGTTTTTACTTTAATAATAGCGTAAGGCAGTGTTTATTCAGTACAGTGCTCCTTCACAAGGCGCAAAGCCGCAGGGCGAAAAAACAGAAATAACTTATAGATAAACTTTTAGATGAACTTTTTTTTTTTGGGGGGGGGGGGGGCGGGGGTAGAATGGTTAAACTCGCACCGGGCGCAACAGACTAGTTTTGGTTGAGATTAGTATTTTAAGAACAATCAGGCCCGGATTGGCTCCTAAGAGGGTCCTTGGCTATTGAAAAGGGGCTCCAACGTATGACGTCATCGCGTTACGGTACGATCAATATGAACGCAGCTTGAGGCTGGAAAAGGGGAACGAAAAGTTTGGATGCCAGACGATTTTACGGTCGATTACCACTAGAAATTAAGCACTTTTTAAGCACCTTGCGGCTATACTGAGAAACTTTGAGGATATAGATAAAAAATTAAGTACTTTTTAAGCACTTTTTAAAGGCCTTAAAAATGAAAAAAAAAAGTAAGTACTTTTTAAGGTATTTTAAGCACCGTCCGAACCATGTAGAAAATTATTTAGAAAATCATTGCGGATTTCTTTATAATAATCTCCTTTTTTTTGGGGGGGGGGGTGTATAACGTCACAGTGGGAAACACTGCAGAGGCTAATTATTAGTTGGTTTCATTTATTTAAATAGAAAAAAGTTAAACTAAATCCAAATTCATTATAAATCTAAATAAAGTTCTGGTGATTTATTACAGGGAAATTGTCGAAAGTCTGAAACAGAGATAAATTTAAAAAAAAAACTTACCACTGTGTATTTTTTATATGAACATCAGTAAATGCCATGCCAGCGGCCGCAAAGCTAATTTCTACCCTTCCGTTGGGCTGAACAAAATCATTCTACAGTCAGAGAATAAAAAATACTTAACTAAAATGCAAGGTTTCAAAATCAAGTAAACAAACAAAAAAAAAAAAAAAAGTGGAAGACTGTAGTTAAATTAAAATCATTCCTTACCAAGTAAAATAAATGTGTTCCAAATTTAAACTAGATGTTTTGTGTTTGGGTGTTTCTGTAACGCATTCATTTTTGCACATTTTTTAGAGGAAATTAATTTTTTTTTTAATCATGTAGATACACAAGAAAAAAAAAAGTAATAATCCAAAGTACAGTAGAACCACTCTCAGCCGGTCCCTCACTGCGGTTGATGCAATCTTACTCGAGACAAACTTAATCCTGACTCGTCGGTGACTCATCACCCACATCTCATACATATATTCAGTAAATACATACAGCTTTGATTTTTTCAATAATAATAACTTTTGAGTGATTAATTGTAATTTTTTTTTTACTTTACAAAAAAAAAAAAAAAAAAAAAAAAAAAAAAATACAGTCAATTTTGAGTTCACAAACTGTTTATTTTAGTGTAAATATGCATTTTTCCTTAAATTCTGATAATCAGCACTTTTTTGCATTCTGACCATACCCCAGAGGTGCTACAGAGGTTTGGGCTTTTCGTATCAGAAAAAAAAGTGACTTTTGTATCAGTTTTGCAGATTTTTCAGAGAAAAAGTTCTAAAACCATCGTCTTTTTTTGTTATTTGTTTTTATTTTACTATTATTAACTCTACACTTGCTTTTAAAGCAATGAAGTATATTGTTTGGATTTGTTGATTTAGGGGAAGATCAGTTTCGGACTGTAAGTGAAAACGGGAAAGTGATAAATTAGTACATGTAATTTTTGGGATTATTTACTTTTTTTGTACCCTGGGACAACACAGATTTGGTCCAGAATTTGTTTTAAATTATACTTTTTGTATCAGATAATACCAAGAGATTCTTTCGGCACAGAGACCTTCAAAAAATATGCTTTTTGTATCAGGGTTTATCAAGATATCCCATTTGGCGCAGTTTGGAGCAGCCGTAACACCCCTGTATACCCCCAAACCCAAAGGTCACAAATTAGAGGGATATGTATGTATTTGTGATTCTGGATCTAACACTGCTTGTAGCTGATGTAGGCTAAAGTAGCTCAAAATTAGTCTGGCTATTGTTATACTTGGTGAAGGTTCAATATGGAAGCAAAATTCATAAACTTATATTTTCTTTTTAAAGGTAATTGAAGTACAATGCACTACTTTTATACTTAAAATAACTTCTTACAAGTTTTCAACAGAAACTGTACAAAGTTAAAAAAAAAAAAAAACAGAAGTATTATAATTAACAGGAGGATATAAAACTAAATACAAAGACTTAGAAATCTGGTACATTTGCATTTCTGAAGAGGAAATATTTTAAAATGTCTCAAAGAAAACTGAAAATTATGGCAATCAACAAGAAGAAAGCTGAGAGAAGGAAATTAAAAAAAAAAAAAAAAAAAGATATTACAAAGAAATAAAAATGAATACAGACAAGAGAAATTAAACATTTAAAATAGGAAAACATTTTGAGGCAATTGAGCAATAAAAATATTTTGCCAAAACTATAATTTCTTAAAAACACTGAAATACAAATTATAACAAACTACTTACATTTTCTATAGTAAGCATGTGTGCTCCTATTAGATCATAAAAGTCTAACCTTCCAGTACTATGAGCAAATGCTAGCATTGTACAATCAGGTGACCAAAGTATTTTTCTCCATTGAGGATTTGGATCCTTTGGGACTAAAATAAAGTTAACATTAGTCAATAAAATGGGTATAAGAAATAATAATTATGAAGTAAACAAATATGATGTGGGCACCACATAACTTCCTTCTATGTCTATTAAAGTTGCACAGCAATTTCTAGCCAAATATTTGAGATATCGCCAAAGAGGGTTTTATTTTAAAGATTTATTTTTGGCACTTAATTTGGTGATATTTTGTCAAAAGCTGCCATGCTTGAGATACTTTGCAAGATTTTGGACATAGCTGAAACAGTGATTGACCACAGACTTTTAATGAATTGAAGGTATCCATAGACCTCAATGTATTGAAAATCTTTTGGGTGACCCTGTGAATGAATTGCCTAGTCAATTGCATTCAATGTGAATGAATTGCCTTGTCAATTGAAACAAGGAAGACAAATCATGCAAAACACATGATTTTCGCCATACATAAATTATGCTTTGTTGTTTCACTGACTACATTTATTTGTACTTTTAAAAATCATCTTGTAAATATAAACTGTAAATTATTTGTACTAATAACTTAAGACTTATTAAGTTCTATTCAGCACTTTTAACTAAGAAAAGTGGCCAAGGCCAAACTTCTACTGTTGCTCACAGGTTACTAGTGAAATTTCCTCTTCTCCAGTTTTATCTTTAAGTAATTAACTGACTTACCAGAAGTCCGGCCAATAACAGCTCCATATTCATCTCGAGATGTTCTAAAATCAAAGAAAAATTTTATGCATGCACTATCAATTTATTATGTATTACATAGACGCTTATGACAAAGTTATTCATCACAAAAAGAAATATATTATCTTTTATTGAATAATAATGTCAACTAGTACTTATTTTATTTGAAAACTAATTAGAATATTTATTCGAATATATATACGTGTGATGTGGAAAAATTCTGAAAAAGCACTTTCTTAAACGAGAACATAAAAAAACATACTTCACTTTTAATGCGGTCAATGTACCTTTTCATTTAACATACACACATACATTAGTATATGTTTGGTATTTCAGCTTTTAGAGAGCTAAAACAAAGCATTTCATAGATCACAATCATTTACCTTCTATCTGAATATTTGGTAAACTACAAATTGCATGTTTTTATCTTAAACCAATTTGTAACCTCCTAAAAATTATACGAATTCTTCAGGATATTGATATTTCTCTATACACACATATAATAAAGGCGAATGGGAAGCAACTAAATTATACATGTTGTGTTTCCAGCTATCCTAACTTTTTTAGACTAACAATTGAAGATGCTTTAGTAGAAAACATCTATTCTAAAAGCATACATTATCTGACCATTCTATGACATATGTGGGACAGACATTCAAACTATATTTGCTGCATTATCAGGGACGTGCCAGCTGAAATTAAATTTTGGAGCAATTTGTGGAGCAAGAAAAAAGACCTTTTTGGAGCAATTAGGAGCAAGAAAAAAAGATTAGAGGAGCAATTTGGAGCAAGAAAAAGTCACTTTTGGAGCATAAGAATGTCAATTTTGAAATACAAAATTTATTTTTGGAGGGAAAGAGAAAAGTCATTAAAGAATGCCAATCAAAAAAAATGAAAATTAAGGAGGTTCTTAAAAACTCTTAGCTTATAACAAAAACCAGACTTTTTTTTTCGGGGGGGGGGGGGTGTCAGAAGCTTATGAAATAAATAAAAAATTCAGTTATTTTATACATTGCTATAAAAAACATCTATTTTAAATCAAAAATACAATATGTACTTAACTATATTAACCCATTTATGCCTAGCGTCCCTCATTTGGGACGGCATTTTCGCTATCAGTCAAAAGCGTTATTTATTTTTCCTAGCCTTTAGTCACGAGTATAGAACCTCAACTCCACATAATATTTTAACATGACCCAGTAGGATGTTGACATTTCAATTTTTATACATAATGATTTTAAAAGAAATCATCCCTTGCTCAAGAAGTTGACATCAGAAATTTATCTATTATTGCTGGTATTAGCAAAAATCAAAGAAAGTCTCAAAAATATCTAGGCACAAATGGGTTAACTATCATCAGCAACTAATAAAAATTTGGTTACAAAAAATTACAAATTCATATGAAATTAAATTTAAAACAGAGGTCAATTTTTACTCTTAAGGCATTGGAGGTTTAAACAAAGGGATGCCAGAGAAAAAATATTCATTTTTAAGATTAATAGAGAAAGATTGAAATTAGAATGCTTAGCATGTGTGATGACTTTTGTAAAAATTCGGGAGATTTACAAACGTTTAAACATATATGGAAAAATAAAAAATGTAGCAGTTTTGCTGAATTTGAAGCAAAAATGTCCAAAAACGATCTTTTTGTAGCAGATTGGCACATCAGAGTTGATTTTGCACAATTTGGAGCAATTGGAGCAGCTGACACATCCCTGCATCATCATTTATATTTGTTCAACATGCTATTGATGGGTTTTTTTCCCCAGCTGAACCAATAAGAAAAAATTAAAAACTTTATTTTATTTTTTTTAGTTTAAAGATCCATGAGTTAGAAGCTAGAAGAAATTATAAAAGCATCATATGTGGGGCATACTCCCATACATGATCTTTATATAAACTGCTACATTTTATTTATGATGTAATAGGCTTATACAGTACAAAATTGATTTTTTGGTCGCACCTTGCTATCCTTTAGTTTAATACCTGTTTTAATACAATGGTAATTTGAACTATAACTCAGATTTTGAGTTACTTTAACATTTTGGTACTTATTTTTAACTAGCTTTAAAGCCCAAAAATTTAACTCACCTTATTTCTAAAAAAGTATCTTGTAGAATTGCAATCACAGCTCCATTTCTATAAAATATAATACAAATCTTAAAATTAATTCAAAAAAGAAAATGAAAAGAAATAACTGTTCATAAAATTAAACAGAAGGTTTAAAAAGTATATTTTGCTTGCTTAAACCTAAACTGAAATTAGATGATGTAATTTACTCTATGTAATACAGGGGTCAAACCAGGAATTTTTTGCAGGGTCTCATTTTTGTGAAAACAATTTACTTTTGTGAATTTCAACATTTATTTTTGTGATTTTTTTATCCAATACTTTTTGTAAAAGTTACCTTTTTGTTAAAATGGTACAAAAACATGAAATACAAAACATATTAAATTGTAGAATAAAATACCAATAGAGGGACAATTTATTCAATATTGCATTTTTGTGAAGATGCCATTTCAATTGATTGTAATTTTGTGATGGGGCTGCAAAACAGACCCTAATTTTGACTACATCGATCCCTGCAGCAGCTATGCATATACAGTACTACCTCTAACCCATGCAGGTTGGACAATTTTATGTTTTAAAAACTGTAAATTTAAAACTAATTAGGCTAATATTAGCCCAACATAGGCCTATGCAAAGTCAAATTACTGTAAACAAATAATAAGCCAACTTTTCTTCATGCTGTATCGTACTCCATCAGTTAAAAATAAATACTTCCAAGGTACACCACTGGTGGTGTACCCTTGGCTGTATTGTAAGCTATTTTTTAAATAATTAAAAATGAGTTTAGAAATGTATTAGGACATTTTGTAAAAATATATGTAACTCCTGATATCCTTAAATTTATGGAAAAAAATGTTTTACTGATATTTTCCAAACACCTTTTTTGTAAAAAATTAAAGCTTGAAAATACCTCCAAGGTACACCACCTTCCCCTACAGTTATCAGACTTGAACTTTTTCAGTTCATCTTTAAAAATTTGCCTAATATGCAGTTATATTAATTATTCACCTAACATGCTGACAAGTGATCATTTATTTACATTTCTATAGGTGTGCCTCTGGCAGTCACCCACCTGGTCGACTCCTAGCTACGACCGTAGGTGTGCACCCCTGCATCTGCCCTCGAAACTGAATCTATTTGTATCATTTTACTAATAAAGTTTTTTAAAGCCCTCGGTGAGTATCTACCGTTTGAAAGCATGGATCAGCACTCATGGAAGCAGTAGAGTAACAAGGGTAGGATGGAGGGGCGCTGCTTGTGGCAAGCTTAAAATAAAGGTAAGAGGCAGCAGAATGCCAAAACAGAATGAAGCGACAAACTGAAGAACCAAGTTGAAGGGGGGCGGCAGAATGTACAGAATATGGAGGCAAATAGAAACATCGTACATGCGCCATAACTCTCTCTAAGCCAATGAATGGAAAGTGCAAAATAAC
This sequence comes from Cheiracanthium punctorium, assembly GCA_038373885.1. NCBI lineage: Eukaryota > Metazoa > Arthropoda > Arachnida > Araneae > Cheiracanthiidae > Cheiracanthium > Cheiracanthium punctorium. The sequence goes on along the minus strand of JAWZYV010003979.1, from coordinate 89,904 downwards.
AAGACAGAATAGCAAGGGGGATCCAAGGGAAAGGTACAGGGTTTACACTAGATTGTACGATGATTTATTGTGTTCCACTGACGAATTCCCGGTGTGGTGAATGTAAACTAACAAAGAAGCATTTTCCACAAAGAGGGAACTCCGAAATTTCTCCTCCTCAAGATTGTGTGCCTCTAGTGAACCTTTGGCTACTCCAATAGAAACTGCCAGCAGTAAAGTAGAACTCGGATGATTTGTAGCTAAAGGCAACAGTTTGCCAGCACATTTGACAAAAAAATAGCTTCGGCAGGCTCAGATACACACTCCGGGAACCCAGGAATTTTTCTGATGGGCCAATCACTTTAATATATACAGTGCAGCATCCATAATCCGGGAATCTATAATCTGGCAGCACCTATAATCCGGCACTAGTCTCGGGTTTTTTTTTTTTTTTTTCTCCCCAAAGGGATCCGGAATCTCAAAATCCGGAACTTTTAACGCTGATTTTAATTGATGTATGGCTATCTTAATTTTTTTTTTCTTCTTCAATACATAGTTTTTCACCGAATATTTTTCTTTTTGTTTCGTATTTCTGCCCTAACATGTCTTTGCCGATTACTGCCGCAATACTATAAATGGTAGCCTCTGCCGAGTACTACCATTACTGCCGCAAATATTTGAATCAATGAATTTTCTAATACACAGATAAAAACAAAAGTAAATACGGCTTGGTTCGAGTATTACATTTAAATTAATTGCAGTCAAAGGTGCAGTGTAGTTGAATGAAGACTTCAAAGATAATGCGAGTGCTTTCATAGAACATTAATATGTATGAGTTTTTAAAACGAGACAACATGTTTACGCATCATCGTAAACACGTGGCTTCGGTTCCTTCCGCTTCCAGACACATTGCCTTGTTTCTAGACATCCTGTCACCGTGCGAAATCGCCAACTATCGCGGGAAGGAATTCACCAGCAAGAGGGAAAGGAGGGGGGAATTGGTATGTTTCGATGTAATTAAGAAGCTATGAAGAGACTGAAGAGAGTAAAATTGGGAAGAATTCAGCTTGCAAAATAAAACTCTAGGGTACAAACTACAGGGAGATTTAATAAATTCGATTTTATATCTGAGAGTCAACTGATGAATGTGCATATGTTAATTAACGGATTAAATACCGAAAAAAAAATGAAGCAAGTCAAATTAACTGATGTATTTAATGTAAATACAAAAGCTAATTAGATTCTAATAATAATTTTATACACTTATTTTAAATTAGTATTTAAATAAATTCCAGCTACTATTTGTGTTATAGTTTATGAAAATGTTCCAAAATCAACGATCTATTCTGCTTTATAGTTTTTAGTTTGAATTAAACACTAAATTACATTTGTTCCAGTGTAGTTTAGTTGTGTTTTTTTTTTTTTTTTTGCGGTTTATACAGCGATCGTATGCATATTTTAAGACTACTTTTCATTGAAAAAAAATATACTGGTCAATAGCACGTGATCGACGATGGTTTTAATGGAAATTTTCAACACATCTGTAATCCGGCACCGCGTCATTCCCGCCGATGCCGGATTATCGGTGCTGCACTGTATTGTATTTAAATATACACTTATGTATAATGTGTACGTGTGTTAGAAAAAAATGTAAGTGGGCCGCCGTTGACACGAATTTCCCGGGCCAATGGGATGGTTTGTATCCGTGCTTGCTTGGCGGGAATGATCGCCGGGTTAATTTATAAGTACCTTAAAAACTTACCCTCCAATAGAAAATGTCCATGGCATCTGCAAATTCAGAATATGTTGTATCAGAGTAGGAGGGCATGGCTCGGGAGCTAGTAAATCTAACCATTTATGAACATAGCCAACTATAAAAGATTAAAAAGGGAAAACAAAATGATTATGACAAAACTCTGGCATAAATATAATCTAACTCTATAAATAATTTGATTTTTGAATGTTTTTAAAATAAAAATATTTTACCTGCATTGCCCTCTGGCTTATCTGATCCACTTTTACACTATGAGAGAAAAAAAATTAAAGAGTCTCTCAATGCATATATTACTAGATTTTTATAACTCAAAGGTTAGATAGCAGTTTCTACAAAGGAACAGTATAAAATCACATTTGAAAATCAAATTGATTGTATTTATCAACTTAAAGATGTCATATTTCTTAGATTATGATTGAATTATTGATACACATTCAGAATGTTACCATCAAAAGTTTACTTTATCGTGCACTTTTGAAATTATGAATTAGTAAATCATGAAAATGTATAATCTAAATCCAAAGTCTGGATTTATTTGCAGCGATCACGAACATAAAATGTAAAATATTAAAGATGAAAGCAAACAAATATTCTACATATTGAAATAAAGTTGTACATAAAGTACAATTATCTACGAAAGTCGACTTACTCCTCCCATCGGAAAATCCCTTAATATCGTTAAAATGCCAATGCATATAAATTGATAAGGGATGCTTTAAATAAAAATATAAAATTTATAATATACTCCAAATTCTGAACATCGCGTTCAATTAAAAACCTTAGTATAGGTATTTCTATATCAAGGTTTCATCCTCAAGAATAAAAAATTACGAATTTTGTATATAAAAGCAGCGTCGAAAGATTGGAAAATACATTATAATAATCAAATTTTTCCGGCGGTTTTCCGGATAATACTATTGTATAATTCCTAGTAATGTTTTATTAAAACAAAAATTAACCGTGTAGTACATTAATATCTGTTTTAAATATCAAATTTATTCAAAAGTAGGAATTAACCCAAATTTTTACATAAATGTCCATTTTTTAATAGAAATACTTATTTTACCAGAACTTCAGGATCTTGCTGCCATTCAGCGTAAATTAGCAATTCATATAAGATATTATTTTCAGTATCAGAATTAATATCTTCTATCATTTCTAAGCTTTGATATATTTTATTAATCAATAAATTTTCTAGCAAACATGAAAATGTACTACTTCGTATTCATATTGATACAAGAACAAGAACACGTCAATCAGTATTATAAACAAAACATAAACATCTAGTCAGTAAAAGTTGAAGTTCTTTCTTAAACAGAACATGTGGTTGCATAATGACGTCTTATCCGTAAGTCAGTTTTAGTACGTAAGTGTGTATTATTTTTACGCTTAAATGCATTCCGGCAAAATGTAGGATAAATGTTTAACCGAGTCATCGGAACTCAAGTCGCGTCCCATTTTTATTATTATTATATATACAATTTTTCTAGTTACAGTTGGTATTAAATTTCGTGTGATTGTTGGTCCTTCGTCTGTATTGGTTCTCTTTAACATTTAGAAACTGTTTAAGAGTTCCAACATGGCACGTAAGTGTGAATTTTAATATGTAGTGTTATAATATCGTTTAATTTTTGTGTATGTGTCATTTGTGAATCTGTGGCTGTTTACCCAAATTGGCCTTACGTAAGTATTGTAAAAAAAAATGGGGGGAAATGTCTTCTTATTACTAGTATATATCACTCCTTATTCCTTATCTTGTATGATCCTAAATCCTAGTTTCCCAACACTGATTAAATTTCAGCTTTCTTCAAAAAATTCATATAACTGAGCATTTTCCTTTATTATTTAAGAATAAATGAATATACTGCGAATAGAAAATATTTTTGCTTGCTAGATAGGTGTGTTACTATCATAAGGAGCGACTTTTTGAAGTTATTGAAAGGATGCAGAGGGGGGGGGGGGACCCTGTATCCATATTTAAGTAGCCTTATTAGAAGGACTCTATCCTTTCAAGCTTATACATCTCGCGTATGGTTACTATTAGCATCAGGGTGTAAAAAAAAATCATGACTTTTTAAATGTAAATCAGATTTTTAAAAATAAGTTTAACTGCTGTTCATCACATGCAAGAACAGTAATAGTATACAAAACCTCTTTCAGCTTGTGGGCCACAGAAATTTAAATGTAGGAAATCGAAGTCCAATCAAATATTGCTTTCTTTTAAGTAATAGTCTTGAAAATAAAAATGACTAATTGATGGATGTAATGACACAATTCCAAATATGTATTTAATAGGCTTCTATTCAAATTAGTTCTTGAAAATAAGATGGCACACAAAGGAAAGACAATTGTGTGATTCCGCAGCATTGTGAGCATTTATGTCTTGTCCACAACACGTTCAATTGATCATAACTAAACAAATTGAGTGAGGTGAATGTGTTTTCTTTTCTTTTATTTTTGTAAATAGTATGCTACGTTGTTTATAATAAAAGAAAAACAGTTCACCTAACTCAATTTTTTGTCTAGTTATGACCAAATTAACTTATTGCAGACATGATATAACATGCTCGTAATACTACGGAAATGCCCAGTTATCAAACTAAAGTGGAAAAATCGTACAAGCCGGTGCGCACCCCATGTAAACAGGGCGACAGTCGCTGGAGCTTCGCGGTTACCAAGCCCCAGTGACTGTCGCCAACCATTTTGCACAATCAACAAAGTCAAAGTATATTTAACACATTAAAATTGCACATATATTCCACTTACAAAAACATTAAAACAAAATACAATGTGCATATTTAACCAAAAGAACGTCTGCAAATTCAGTAACAGGCAATTTAAAATGAGCAAACAGTGGACCGTTTTTAACTAAAAAAAACCTCAGTGGATTCAGCAACCTAGTTGTACAGCTATGTAAATTATGCAACCAGTGGACCGTTTTTTACTAAAAAAAACCTTAGTGGATTCAGCAACCTAGTTGTAAGCTATGTAAACTATGCAACCAGTGGACCGTTTTTAACTAAAAAAACCTCAGTGGATTCAGCAACCTAGTTGTACAGCTATGTAAACTACATAACCAGTGGACTGTTTTTAACTTAAAAAAAAACAACAGTGAACTAAGCAACCTAGTTGTACAGCTAATGTAAACTGGGCAAACACTGGCCCGTTTTCAACTCAAAAAAACATCGGTGGATTAAACAACTTAGTTGTACACCTCTTATAAAGTCAGTATGATTAGAATATCACGTAAATAGCACTTACGAAAACATAAACACATCACATATCAATTTAAAACCTTAAACATTGCAAAGATTCGTTAAAAAAGAAGCACTTACATCTATTTTTTTTTAAATAACCGCTCAGAAATGTCCCCAACACCCACCGGCTTATAACGTAACTTCACCAGCATGCTTTCTTTTATATTGTTTTATATTCACACCCTATTTCTAACAAACACACACAAATTCTTTTATTTAGCTTTACATCGCACTATATTTCTAACAAACACACACAAATTCTTTTCATATATTAACATAACACATTTCATTCCCTTCCATCAATAACAGAAACAATTTCAAATTCCCAAACCTGACGAAACACGTATTCTTTATGGTTGCTAGTCACAACTACCACCGGCAGGTAACTTCACTTTGGCAGTGCATCGCTCACTCTCGCATCAGATTGTTCGCCAATGATTTGTAAACAAAATCATTGATATGTAAACAAAGCACCGTATATGGAATATAGTCCACTAAAGTTCTTGAAAATATTATGGCACATAGTGATGAAAGTCATTTATTAGCCTCCACCCGATGGGGAAATTTTGGCTGTGTTGTTTTAAAATGACAGGAGCATCTTAATTACGCTTTCCCCTATTTCAGTGATTCTCATCTGAAGCTGCTCTTTGTGCAACAATCATTGATGGATTACCTTTCCCGCCTCTGAAGTTAAACCAAATTCTTGAACAAGGGGATTCTGTTTACGTGTATTCTCCTTTTTTTGAAGCAGGGGTGCAACTGGAATGATGGATCGATGTCGGCATCTCTCCCTGCCCGTCCAGTACAGGTGAACAATAACAAAGGGGGACAGCATTACTTGGTCGAAATACGAACGATGCTCGTCCTTTAAGAGGTTCTATGGCTTGGTTGAAAAATCAACCATCCATCTTCAAGAGGTTAAATTATAACTCAACATTTTCTAGTGCTATGTTTGTGAAATTGAAAATAAATTTGGAATACTAATTTATTTAAATGCTAGTTTATAAAATTTCACAATTAATTTCTATTCTTAAAAATTGAATTGATGGTTTCTAATTTGTTTTTTCAATGTGCAACTGGGTTGGTGGGTGAATGGAACAGGTGTCGAGCCAATAATGGCTTGTGGCCAGAGATTGTGCAGCCCTGATTTAAATCAAAGATTTTTTTTAAAATCAATTTATTTAAATCAATTAATTTAAATCATTGACACCCTGATTAGCATTACATTATGTAATGTTTAAAATTCTCTTTAATTTGCATATAATTAATTTCGAAATGTTTACAACTTTCTCATTGTATGCCTTTCTCATATTTACAACTTTCTGATTGCCTCGCTTACTTGTAAGGTTGATAAAAATCACTTTCCAAAATTTCTTGTTGTATTTCTACTTTTCAGGTCTGGTCTTCTTTTCATGTGGATTTTTTTTTCTGTATTTGAGTACATTTAGTTATCATCACCTGTATACAGGGTTGGAGCGAGAATTCTTGAAAAGATCTTACCAGCCAGGCAGGGCCCAACATAATGTTTTGAAGCTGGCAGGAAACAGGGTTAATAAATATAATAACCCAGATTTTTTTTTTTTTTTTCCCCAAGAAACAACCCATTGGTTTTTTATAATTTTATCAGGGATTTTTTGGGGGAGTTAATCTGTGTTCTCTCTCTCTCTCTTTTAATGGGGGAGGGTTATTGTTTTAATCTCTGGCTGTCTACTGGTCATGATGAAGTTAAGAAAAAAGCATGAATTTCAACAACAGGTCATGAAGGTCAAGAAAATCTTGAATTTTGATATGAGGTACTGAGTATTTTCCCCCTACAATCTTGTCCTGGTTATTTAAAAAAAAAAAAAAAGTTTAGTAACCACATTTTGCAGTTTTTCTTCATTATTAGCATAGTAACATTTCATCCCATTTTGAATTGTCTACAAAGTTCTCGGAACGAATTTTTCCCGCATTAACTTCTTTATCAAAATCAAAATAACTGCATATTGAGTAAAAATATTTGGGCATAAACCCGGAAGCAGAAAGTGGGTAAAAGTCCGACGTATGTCACAGAACAATCACAATCACAAGTTTGCAGAACACTTCATCTTTTAAAAGAAAGAATATATAAAATTATATGTTCTGCAGAGTAATTAAAGTGACGTGCCCTTAATACTATGCCTTCTCTCTTCACTTTTTGTGTAATTTTTATACCTAATTTGCATTTTACCGTGGTCTGTCAGACTTGGACAAAATGCCTGCAAAACATTTGTTCTAAGTTATTAACTGTTCAAAGTTATGTTGCAGAACACTGAATATAATTCTGCTCCTGGGGACGTAAATGCAGAAGTGGTAACCGGTTCGATATAATTCATAAGAGAATGCTAAATTGGTATTTTCCACTATGCATTTCTTTATGTCAAAATATCATTTGTGCAATTTGTGACTTAAAACACAATTTAAAGACACTTTTTGAACAACCTTTTTAAACTCATGTTAAGATAGGATCTTACTAATGTAGACATTTTTCACTGGGGAAAAAAAAAAAAAAAAGAATGGAAGGAACATTAAAATTAGTTAAATATACTCATAAAAAACCTTTAATTTATGATATTTTTCTAACAAACAACAATAACAAGAACATTGAGTAAATAAATGTAATACAGGGTCCCTTTGAAAATATGCTATTGCTGATTCTTTTCAAGACAAAAAAAAAAAAAAAAAAAGCAGGTACTGAACTTGGTGAAATCGCAAATAAACATTTGCAGTCCAAAGCATAGCTGCAATGTTCGGGGATCGATGCAGATAAAATATTGGTCTGTTTTACGACCCCTTCACACAATTACAATTGATTATAACAGCTCCTTTGCGAAAATGCTATTGATTAAAAAACCTTTCATTGGTATATTACCCTATATTTTAATTTGTTTTGTAAATTTTTTTAAGAAAAAAGTGACTTTTACAAAAATTGCTATGAAAATTCACAAAAATAGATATTGTAATTCACAAAACCAGAATCCTGGGAAAAATTCTTGGATCAACCTCTGACAGTGGTGGTGGCTACCATAATGCACACATTCCAAAGAATTAATTTGGCATAATTTCACCACCACCATCTTGTTGATGCATTCACTTGCTTGGAGATTGATTTTTGTTGCCTGCTATAACAAACAACTGCCCAGAAAATATTTTGCTAATGATTTTCCCCCTTAACAAGGACCCTAGACATAAATCTGTCATGATCCTCTTGGCCTCTGTGGTTTCATATCTTAGCATATTTACTTGAATGCAAAGAAAATTTTTATTTATACATGATAGAATGTACCACCAATATTTAAACCTGAGAGCTATTAGAGACCTCTAGCAGAATAGTCCTTTATATATATATATATTCAACTAATTGTATTTATTTCAGGTGGAAACCAGCGAGAACTTGCTCGTCAAAAAAATATCAAAAAGCAACAGGACCAGAAGAAATCTCTGGCTGCTGAAAAGAAAGATGGAAATAGAGGTCTAACTTTAGAAGAAAGACGTCATAGGTATAAATACTTTTTTAAAAATACTGCATTTTTACGATACTACTCTATACCTGCAATTCTCAACTGGTGAAGCATGCCCCCCTTGAGGGTCCCAGAGTGTTTGCAGGTTGAGCACAAGAAAAACAGCAAGTGATAATGCATGTTTTAAAAATCATCTTTTTAATTTTTACTGCAAAACATATCTATTTTTGCTTAAAATGTTTAATCAAACTTTCTTGAGAACATTAGTTTGTAGAAAAGTAGACTAAATGTTCATTGTTAAAGATTATATGTATGCTAAGGAATGTAAATCGGGGTGCCATCATTAGTTATCCTTTGTTGGAGGGAGTGGGGCACAGTGTTAGAAGTGGTGTAATGTAATTTATGGTGTAGATGAGTATCTTTATTACGGAATTTAAAAATGGCTTACAGTTCATATGATCATTAGTATCATTAACATGTCCATTTTTCCAGTCGCATGCCTGTAAAATAATGCAAATGTAAATATATGATAAAATACCCACAATTAAGTTCTACTCTGATAACGCACTCATCTTAAATACATTCTGATAATATTGGAAGATTTCTATAGTTAACAGTTTCTAGCATTACAAATTATTGAGAATTAGCAGTTTTAAAAAGTAAGTATTTAAAATGTATGTTTCTGGGGGAACTGCACCCATATGCATGAGCCACCTCTGGTTTTCATGAATTACTAAAAATATGGGTAAAAGCCCAGATACTGTTTTATTGGTTTTATGAAGTCAGTTTTGACATTAACTGGCTTTATAACATAGTAGCCTATTTAATACAAAACTAAATAAATCATAGCAAAGTCCAACTTCTCGTGTGTAAAACTTTTAAATTGATTTCTCTAGGGATGCTGAAGTGATGAGACTCAAGCAACAGAAGGCACTAGAGAAGCAGCAACAGCAGCAGCTAAAAGCATCCTAGAAATCTGATATTGAACAAGCATCTGAAAATTACAATTTTACTCTGTGTATTTTTTAACTCTACTTTTTACTAAAATGAATTTATCTGTGTTTTGTTTTCAGTAAATTTGTGATACTGTACATAGCATCAGGTGTTATTTTACAGGTTTCTTTTAAATTTACAGAACAACTTGACATGTCTTATTTGGCTTCAGTTATTCCATTTGAACGAAATAAATTGCACTAATTTCTACTGAATATGTGTTTTATTATTTCCATTTTTAAAATTAAGTTCAGTTATTTTTTTTTTATTCTGAGCACTATTGAATTACTTCCCCCATCTTCAAAAGTGCCTGTTGAAATAATTTTTACATGAATTTGAATATGCCCTTCTACTTTTACAATTCTCAAAATCATTAGATACAAAATGCCAGAAAGCCGAGAAGAGGGATAGTTTAGTTTAATTTACTTTATACTTTAAAAGTTCTTGAATAAAATAAGATAGATATAAATTCCAAATAGTATGATTTAGCCATTGGTGGCTAGCCAATGTCTGAGTGGATAAGATACTGAACATAAGGAGATGGCAGGTCCAGGATGTATCTAGTATTATTAATGACTACAAAATAACAGAAATGGCTTTATTAGGAACTCCATTCAATGGCTTTGTTAGGAACTCTGAACAATTACCAAGCCTGAACCTGTGAAATGTTTGTTGATTTTAGATTATTTGGGTATAGAGGAAATAAAATGCAAATCATTGTTTCCTTTTGCCATATGATATTGCCAGTATCTAATGGTTAACTAAAGGATAAGTTAAAAAATTCACAATATCCCTATCTTAAGTCTTTAAATTTTAGTTTATATGAAAAAAAAAATTTTTTTTTTTTTTAATAATACCTATTGTAATTCTTAAAAAATGTAGATGGCACCTTCAAAAATTGTGGGAGATAATCACAGTTATTTTGTAGACAATCATTTAAAACACAGGAGATATTTTCAAATGCACTATCAAGTGCTAATGATGTCACAATATTAATGATATCCTTTTAAATGAAGTTACTATATTAGCATAAGTAAAATGTTAAAACTTGGAGTGGATATATATTCTTTTATCTACTCCAGATTTCAATGTCATTTATCTTAATGTGGTAAAAATGTAATAAAGTTTTAATTTTATTTCAGTGAATTTTTAAAGGAGCCTCCATAAATTACATAATGCTCAAAGGGGGGGGGGGGTAAACCAAATGTGACAGTTTAACAGGTAGTTTTGGAGTGGTCAACAATGCTGATATTATAGCTGTTATGTCATAATTGTATTATAATAAATTCCAATTTTCACACTACTTGTTACAGTTGTGCATTTGTAGAAACATTTCCACTGTTGCAGCAGATGTATACACAAAACAACACAGAAGATCTAAATCAAAAATTCCGAAATAATTTTGGCTGGCACAGCATCTTATTAAGCAAAGACTATTGAGTACTGTTAATGCTCTTTAACATTGCCAAAGCTGCAGTGCTAGCCTCTGTATAATTTCAGGAAGGGAGACTTCAGTTATCTATACTATTAAAATCTGTGCGCGTCTGTCTGTGTGTCTGTAACATAAACTCCTCCTAAACGGCTGAGAGTTGAGTTTCGAACGAGGTATCCACAAATTCGGAAAATTTCGAGAAAGAACCTCCGCTAATTTAAATTTCAAAATTCAAATTAGTTTAGGAGATATTGATCAAAAACGCTAATTTTTGCTCTCCGCAATTCCGTGATTGTAACCCCTGTAGTCAAAAAAGTGAGAAATAAGCATCGAGGTTGCGATGTTTGGCTATTTTATTAAATTATTTAGACTCCTGCAGTAAAAATAAAAGAATAATGATTTTTTTTCTGTTTAGATTATTTACAAAGTTATTTTTTAATTAAAATATTGCGTTCATGTTAAATCAGAGCTGGAATTCAATGTGTTTTATGTGTGAAAGAATAAGGGATTGAGAGATTTCCGAGACTAATATGTATATTTTTTAGTTTGGCCGAAAAAAAAATGGCTCATTTGGCGATTTTGAGAAAGTAGTAGGTTCTACCGATTTGTACAGTTTTGGGCTTGGCGCAAATTACTGAGAGCGTAACGAAATAGTATTTTTAATAACAAGTATAAGTTTTACGGCACTATACTTCGATTTTTCATATAGAAATAATGCAGTTATTAAGGCGATTTTAAACGATCTATAGAATTTTCACGAAATTAAGTAAACTGATTTAAGTTAGAGGAATTCCGCCAAATTTCAGAAAATTGAAATTCTCGCATTTTGTACATGGTAGTTAACGATGATTAAAACCCGTTATAGTTAATAATAATTTAAATAACTGCAACTTATCAATAATATGCCTGCATTTATTTTGGCGATTGAACCATATAAATGATAGATAACTATTTCCCATTTTGATTGCTGATAAATCAATGCTTCGAATGATTCCCTGTAAACAAAAAAATCTTGCAAAATGGTGTATGTTGGCATTTGGTGATCGAAGTACTGTGTAATAAATAATTGATTCTTATTTGTTAAAGCAGCGCTACGGAAGTTTCTTTTACTAAAAGCTGTTAGAAAGGCGTAATTAATACTGTCTAATATATTTTTTGTTTTACGAATTGAAATGTATGTTGATTCCTACTTTAGTACATTTCTTAGCAAAGTTGGCGAAAAATATTCTAATGTAGTGCAGCTCTGTACGTATTATTAATTCCATTCCACAATTGAGATGAGCCGATGTCACTAGCGTATACATAGATATTTTTTTTTTTTAATTCCGCCAAACAAAGTATTGCGTATTGACTTTAGTGTCAAGTTTAATTTGTGGTTTGAGCTATTGGCCATCGACTGGCGGCGTTAATTTCGCCAATATGGCAGTTCTAGCAAAGTAAACATGAATAACTCATTTCATGTTCTATTTTTAACATTGCTATAATTTCCGTAGCAACGGAATCCATTGTTGCCACTTAAGTTGTTAAATTTAACAATTCAGTGAAACCACTCATTTCTACAGCTTTTAAGACTCGAAAAAGTGAAAGCGCATCAAACGTGAAATAAATAGAACTAATTGTAACAGACTTGCACTTTAAAAATAATCGAAGTTTTCATGCAATTCTACATATCTTTAATTTTATTTCCTTCGCGTGTGGATGTCATTTTTTACGTCATTTTTGCTGTTTTGCTGGCAGATTACCCGGAGCAGCACATAACCTCTAATGTATTTGCTCCTCCGGACATAAGCAAGAGCGTATGTCCGGTGCGTATTTGTGTAACCCCACTGTGTTAATCAGATTTTTCTGGTGTCAGATTTTTTAGACCATTTTTTACCGCGGAGATTCCGATCCTGAAGTATATTGATCATTGATAAATGAAAAAAAAAAAAAGATCAATTATATGCAAGCAGGAGTAGCCAAAAATTTTTCATGGGAATGTTACGGGAGTTAAGAATATACATTTTGTATGGCAAAAAACTCCACATGGGGGGTTGTGACCCCCTATCTCCTCCTTGGCTACGCCACTGTACGCAAGCATCAGTTGTCACGTCATGAAAAACCGTCGTAGATGGCAAACTCCGAAGTTGTTCTGAGGGTTATACAAAATTAAAAATTTTGCTTTTAGTAAATTTTACTTTTGATACAGTTCGAATATTTGGTTTTAATACATTTCGGCCACTAAGGTAAGATGAAATATTACTAAATACGGCAACCCAGAATTTTCTTAACTATTGAATTTGACACTATGCAACTACAGTAGATTCCCTATAACACGGTAGATACGTTCCGTGTTATAGGAATCCGTGTTGTACGGGTCCTGCGCTATACTCCACCTAGAGTGCGGACTGCGCGGTATAATCGCGGCAAAACTTATTTGCGCTCCGTAAAAATGCAATGATGTTTGGTGTTGCCATTCAAAAGGAATGTTAATTACAGGAGCTAAGGCGTCATAATATCAGAACATATGTCTCATTTCATCATGCTGTACGAGTCTCTTTTTAACGTGTTACACGAAAACGATCGTAATGTTTTTGTCGTGTTCTAAGAATTCGTGTTGTAGATCCATGTTATAAAGGGGGTCAACTGTAATCTGTAAAAAATGAAAAATGAAATTAGTTATTTATTTAGTGCGAATTGACAGTGAGATAAACGTCAATTGTCACTTTTATGTAACAAGTGTGATACTGCATTAAGAGTTCAATAAGGGTAATAAGCTTTTTCTCAGAAGTTACATCACGAACGTTTTCATTTACAAAAGGGACATGATTTTCACCGGAGCAGGGTACATTTTTGGCTTTTAAACGTAAATGATGCATGCATTGTTTCATGTAGGTTTTTTAAATTTAGGTAAAATTTAATAAAGTCGTGTGTAACATAACTGCGCTAATGCATTGTCCACGCATTGAAAATGCAAGATAAAATTGTTGTCAACATCATGTAATGTTATTTATGTGGTATATACTATGTATACTAAACCTGAATGTGGTATATACTAAACCTCACAATACGAATTATTTGATGTAGAAATCAGGCATTTTTCAAAAGAGAAAAGTTTTGTCTGCATACCATAAAGTTCTTTCTTTTTTGATCGCCAGTCACATTGACGTAGTTTTTGTGTCATGTTGCAATCGTCTAAAATTTGCACTCATGACGTCAACTTTTAGTCACGATTCAAGTATTTTTTCACGTTTTGAGATTCCTCATTACTGGGTTTAATTCGAATTATATATGTGTTAGGAAAATATGCGTTTCCCACCGTGCGGAGAACGGGCAAGCAGCTAGTATTAATATATTTGTTGAGTTTAAATAAAGTAGGGCTTTTATAAAAATGATAATTAAGGTTGTGTAACCCTTATCTTTAAAAAAATGAATAGGTCTTGTGATATGGGGGGGGGGGTCAAAATTTACTGAAAAAAGTGTTACATAATTTGTGAAAGTCCCCTAAGTGTAAATATTTCATTAACTATTCAAGTGAGAAAAGGTGCCAGTTGATAAAATGTTCAATTTCGAATGCTCTTTGTAATGGTGGAAATATAATATGTAGTTTTTAAACAAGAAAAAAAAATGCATTTTTAAAGCATATCCTTGATGACTAAGAGATTGCATCATGAATTTAGATGTGTGTAAATTTTCCTCAAATAGGTCAAACAATTCAGCTGAAACTGGTTACAAAAACAAAATTGAAAACCTTCAAAATGCATTTCACACAAATTTATATTATTGCACAATATTCTCATAAATGCCTATTTTCTTTGCAACTTGCATAATTCGAAATGCGTAAGTTGAGGGGGGGGGGAGCAGTTTTGTAACACACAAAAAGGCAAATGTATAAATCTGAAAGGCAGTTAAAATATGGAAAAATTTCAACATGTTGAGTTCATTTCTTGTTTGCTTTCATTCTTTTTTGTTTTTAGTTGAAACAAAATATTTTTTGTTTCAACTTTTACTTTAATTGGCATGGCTTTCATTCATATCTGAATCCACACTATTTAATGAACATTTTTCTTCACTGATTTTCTTCAAGAAATAAGTAAATTTAAATAGAAGTCAATTTTTACTCTTATGTCATTGAAGATTTACAAAGAAATCCTGAAGAAAAAATATTTCTCCAAAGGGATAAAAAATATTGAAGTTGGAATGTTTAAGTATAATATTTATAAGAATTTTTCCTGCAAAAAATTTAATAAACAGTGGAATTCTTCAGTCTGCAAAAGAAAAATGCAAAAATCGTGAAATCAAAAAACAAAGCTGTAGATCTGTAGAGAACTCTTCATGATGCCTGTAATGAGTGGGATACTATTCTTTACATGAAAACTGGTAAGCATGGGCAATGAAACACAAAATTATGGTTACACAGAAAATCTGCAATAACTGAAGAAATACACAGTTTACTGTAACAAAATCTTGCACAGAAATATATTATCATGGGAGAAAGCACATAGCAACATTGCAATTTAAAAAAAAAAAAGTTAATTGTTAGTTAATATACCAGTTACATCAAATATGCTCTAATCATTATTTTTTATGTTTAATGAAGCAGCCACTTAATATAGTCTGACTATTGTGCACTGTTATACAAGCCTCACAACTAAGCTGTCATACTGTTAGAGTGTTCTTGATTATACCATTTTTTATACAACCTGTATATTAACTAACAACTTAATTCTTCTGTATGATTTCTTCTATATTATATTTCTATGCCAAATATGTTAAAATGAGAGTATTTCTTTCAGATTTTATTTGTAACCTTAATTTTGGGCTCCAGTATGTAGGATGTCGACTCAACAGACGTATTTATTGCTTATACAGCTTTTAAAAAACCACTAAGAGTTTTGGATGTGAAATTGAGTGGTGCTAATATATATAACTACTTAAAATTCTTATGTTCAAAGCACAGTTAGAAAAAGCCTTCTATAAAGAACTTCTCAACTACTATGGATAAATGGGGAAAATCAAGAACACATTTTCAAACACTTGTAAAAGTAAGCTAAGGTTGAGAGTTCTGCTACTCATTAAAATAATTGCAAGCAATTTGATAAACAGTGATCAGTAATCGAACAAAATTTAATGGCATTTTTTATTTATCGTAAAATTGTTATATACTAATCCTAACATCATGCTGCATGTAGCACGTTGTTAGAATTAGTATCCACATGATCTTTAGATTATCAGTCATTGATAAGCTGGTTTTCTGAAATAGATTGATTTTTTTTTTCTTTTAGTATAATATCCCAGGAAAATTAAAAGTATTACACCATGTATTTTTGATAGAGCATTGAATGTAATATGTATCAATGTTATTTAAAATTTATACTCTTTCTCTTGATATAACTCCCTTCTCTCCAACTTTCTTTTTCTTAATGGTGCATAAAAGGGACAGTACAAGAGCAAAAATACTGATATCTAAAACCAGATTTTTTTTTAAAGAAGAGGAAATATAGTGGATGAATTTTCAAACAAAAAATGAAAAATATATGTCAATTTATTTTCAAGCAAAAGAGAGAGAGAGCAATAAATTATATATATATATTTTTTTTTATTTTTTTTCCTGGCTTTTATGTTTATATCAAGGATACAAATAAAAATATTGAAAAAAAGAATTAGTTTGAGAGCTGAAATTCAACCATTGATAAATTGCATGTTATACCAAACAATTTAAACCATTCAATTTCCGTAGCAAAGCAAATTTACTTTTATTCTGAAGATATTACCTAATCATTCATGAATACAGGTTTAGTATTCAAATTTAGATGAACATTCAATAAAGGAAAATAAGCTATCATTATTTAAAAAGATAACAATATCATAAAATCTAAGGGCAACACAAATAAATCTCATGTATAATTTATTTAATAAAAGATCAGAAAAGAATAAATGCATTGAGATTTGCTCAATCTCATACTCAGTCTCAAAAAGAAGCATTCAAATGACTGTAATAAAAGAAGGGAGAAGTTTTCTTATTTTATTGAGAAATAAGTCATTCTTCTATGTCAGTAATTTTCAAGGTAAAATTTTAAAAATCTTTGTGGTCTTGGAAGATTTTATAAATAAAACTGGAATTGACAGGAACATGTACTGTGTTTCTATATCGTGTATTTAGGAAATAGGTGTGACCTTTTATGTTGGTATTGTGGGCGCACCTGCTGGAAGGTTAAGTAATTGAAAACTAAGTGTAAAAAACAAAATTTCTGTTAACAAAAACTGCACATGAGAATAAAATTAAATATAGATTCTCGCAATTTTAAAATTGCCGAAGAAAAAGATACAATACACATATTAATAAATCTTATTCTAATTTGATAATAGAATATTAAAAACTGCATTTTTTTTTTCCACAAAACATAAGATTTTTGTTTTCTATTTAGCCATGTAAAATCAATCTAATGCAAATATATATATCTGTCACGTTGACACAACATGCATATTTTTTAATGAAAATTATTAATACAAATCCTAATTAATATTGTCTAAATTTAAACTAATAATCTATTCTAAATCTAATTAAAAAGTTTTTAATAATAATTATCTTTTAAAGCTTTCAATTTTCTTCTTGTCCTTCTTAATTACAGCACATTAACATACTTCTAAAGCATTTCCCTCTTATCAGCTGCTTTGAAATAAAATAACAGTTGACGCCGGCTAAAAGAATAATAATAACAACACCTCTTCCTCGCATGTATCTTTGCTCCAGCTAAAGCAGATGTGTTTGTGGTTTTTCTCTGCAGCGCAAGAAGCATATTGCTCGAAAAACACCTGCTAAAATTGTTCCAGAAAGTTCGGGCTCTTTCTATAGACACATGTTTTAACGGTTTTTTTCTTTAGCAGTTGGAGAGTAATTTTTGGTGGGGCAGGCCACCCACTTCATGGGAGGAGGCTTTTGCCCACCGACACGTAATACATACCGCGTTCTTATACCGCGGGATTCGCATCTACACGCATCACTTTATGGTGACGGAGGTGTTCACCCACCGAGGTACCAGGCCGCTTTAATATGAACGCCATGATGTTTTTGTCAACACGCTTCCCCAAGTTTACTTTTGAATGCAATGTATTGTAGAGTTTTAAATGTATAATCCTGCGTTTTGGAAATTAGTGACTGTTCCAGTGTGAAAATAAAGCAATATGTTTCAAGTTTAAAAGTGTTGAGTGAGACTCCTTATTTAAAGGGAATGTAGTCTTCAAAATGTGTTTTTTTCTCCTGAAGTAAAATGCGTTAGCCCAGTGTTCAAAGTGTTTGTGTGTTCATGTTTCAGAAGAGGAAAAACGTCATGCACCATCAAGAGCGAATTTCATTCTTGGTCTTGGAGTTTGTCCTTCCTCGTCGCTCTGATGAGGAATTTCTAGTGCATGTGTGATTTCGTTCAGTGGGGAAGAAAAGCATGTTCACCCCTACAACATTGTGTATGTCATCGTGTTCCGTATGAAAGAAAGTACGTCTTACCTAGGGGGAATAATTCTCCTTTCGACATCGTTGCGAGTGTGAATTTAAAATGTGACCCACTATACGATCGTCTTCTCAAAACTATGTCGCTCTCACTACAAAGTCGTACCAGTCATAATCTTTACAAAATAATTCGTCTTTTTACGATCACCACCTTCCACCGTACATCTTCATAGGACAAATTGGTGTCGGTTTACCAGGCACTTTCTGACATCAGATTGTGTATTAAAATCGTCGTGATCTTCGTGCTAGTGCTACAGTGTGTTGTTTTTATTCTTGCGGCGTTGTGACGAAGCAAAAAAAAAAAATTGTGTTGACAAATGAGCGCTTCCTTTTACTTCAAGTTTTTTTTATTTTTTGGGGGACCCCAAACTTTTTTTTACTTCCTTGAACGTAGTATAAGGAAGTAATGTGATCCCGAAAAATTTTGGGGGCCAAATTTCGACATAAAAACCGATTTTGACTACCTCTAAATTTAATTCAAAAAATTTTTTCGATGCATCTCATCGTAGGCTAGCATCCACGATCATATTAACGCGTCTGCAACTCATTTTGACCAGTGGCGAGTCTACTGTGGCCAGTTTTTCCATGCCGTCTGTACGTATGTACGTACGTACGTATCTATGTAACTCGCATATCTCAAAAACTATTGGTCGTAGAATGTTGAGATTTGATATTTAGGATTGTTCTATGATCTAGTTGTGCACCTCCCCTTTTGGTGGCAATCGAATGGATAGTTTATGTACAGGACCGCCCAAAAGATTCGAAATACATTACGCTCTATGGGCCGAAATTCATTAAACTCGCCTAACTCAAAAGCTATTAGGCGTAGAATGTCGAAACTTCATATTTTGGATAGTTGTAACATCTAGTTGTGCACCTCCCCTTTTGGTTCCATTCGACTGGATAGTTTATCTACAGGACTGCCCAAAACATTCGAAATACATTACACTCAGTGGGCCGAAATTCATTAAACTCGCATATCTCAAAAACTGTTAGGCGTTGAATGTTGAAACTTTATATTTAGGATTGTTGTAACATCTAGTTGTGCACCTCCCCTTTCGGTTCCATTCGACTGAATAGTTTATCTACAGGACCGCCCAAAAGATTCGAAATACATTACGCTCTATGGGCCGAAATTCATCAAAGCGTTTTTTAGAGGTATTGGGCTATTTCAAACGACTCAGAAGTGATATATGCTGTAAAGAGTTAGAAAATGAATTTCTCCATTAAAAAAAAGTGTCTTTAGCAGTTATAGTTCTGCTACAGGAACACTCAAAAGATTTCCAGTACATTATGGTCAATAGCAATTTTAGGGGCATTCATCCATTTTAAGCACAATACCGTCCTACCACATAAGTTAGGTAATGGTCCGACCACGGTCATGTGCCTCCCTCAAGAACTATGCCAAAAGTCGCCAAGCTTGGCGACTTTTGGTGTATGTGTGTGCATATTTAACTCTCAAATCTCAAAAACTATTATGAAATTTCATATATAAGAATGTTGTAACATCTAGTTGTGCATCTCGATTTTTGGTTCCAATCTACTGGAGAGTTTATTTACAGGACCACCGAAAAGAATTTCAGTACCTTAATGTCTATGGACATCTTCAATATAATACAACTGTAGACAGTCATTGTTTGGTACATGCCCAAAATCTCGCCGTCTGTCCTCGACCTTGGCGAGTTTTGGCGAAATCTCGCCAAATTTGGCAATAGTCAGTCATTTGGTCCATGCCCAAAGTATCGCCATTAGTATTCGTTCTTGGCGAGTTTTGGCGAAATATCGCCAAATTTGGCGATAATCTGTCATTGTTTGGTTCATGCTTAAAATCTCGCCAAATGTCGTCGACATTGACGAGTTTCGCCGAAATATCACCAAATTTGGCGCCAAAAATTATTTCCTATTTTGTATAACTCTAAAACTTTAACCCGTAGATTTTTTAACTTTGTATTTAGAACTATTGTAATATCTAACTGTTTTCAATATCTTTTTTGACAGCAATCGACTGAGAATTTATTTACATGGTGAGCCAAATGACTTTGAATACATTAAAGGTGTATAGATGCATTCAATTCATTGAAAGTCCGTGGTCAATGACTACTTTGGCTATCCCCAAAATCTCGCTGACTATCTCAAGTTTGTCGGCGTTTGGTGAAATATCGCCAAATAAAGTGTCAGAAGGAAATCTTTCAAATTGAACTCAGCTTGGCAATATCGAAATATTTGGCTAGAAATCGCTAAACCTTACTATTATTGATATTTTATCTCTTTCAAACAAATAAATTTAGAGGAAGTGCGTCGAAAATATTTTTGATCTAATGGACGTGCAAGGAAGTCATGTGTTGGACACATCAGATTTTTTAAATTTTTTATTGTATTATGTGTTAATACCTTTTTTTTCTATTACGAGTAAGTGTTCATATAAATATATCTGGTATTATAGTTTTATGCATTATTTGAATTTTGATTAAAGTGATTGATATGATTGATTGATTTTTTTGCTATAAATATATGCGTATATACATTTCATAAAAAGTAGTTTTCTTCAGAATAATGAACATTTTTTGCATATATTTATCTTATATTTTTCTACATATATCTAGATAGTTGATTATTTGAGTATACTGCTGAACCAGTTAAATAAATTAAGCAGATTTAGAAATGTTTATTTGTGCACTTAGAATTTATAAGTAGCAATTTTATATTTTTATCATATTATTATCTGTGCATAATTTTAAATGAGTTCTAAAGGTAAAAATAAAATAGCCAAATCGACAAATATGTCTAATACAGCCATTCTTAATATTCTGCCTTTTCAGGGAGAACCTCATTTATTGGAATTTTTCTTTAAGCAAGTAAAGGACATACAGAATTTAAATAATTGGGATGATGCACAAACAAAATTATTTCTAAGTACTAAGCTTTCAGGTGCTGCTCTGCAATATTATGCAGAATGTCCTTTTTTTGCTGAGGCAAAAACTATTAATGAAATTCATGTACAATTTCAAAATTTCTTTGGAACTAATAATACTCAGGCTAACTTAAGCCAGTTACATAGTCTAAATTTACTTCCTAATGAATCCATGCTGAACCTATCCCATCGCTTAGATCTAATTACTAAGAAGGTTTACAGCAACATATCTGACAAAGAAGCGTTATATACGATAAAATTTAATCATTTACTTAATGCAATTCCTCGTGATATCAGAAAAATATTACAAAGTAAATAAGTATGATAAGGCTGTTTCCCGAGCTCATGAATTGCAGCAAATTAATTCTGCTAATTCCCCACCTCGAGCTCTGAGGTTGCCTTTTCTAGTTGTGTTGAAATTTCATTTAAAATAGATAATAAACATTTTAGACATCACTTTTTCATCACCAATGTGACAATTTCATCTCAATTTCAGGGTATTCTTGGATTTGATTTTATTCAAAAATTTAATTTACAATTAAATCCACATTCTGGAACTGTTTCAATTGGTGACATCCTTGTTCCCTTAATGAAAAATCAGAATCTGAACAGGGAAATTCATACAACCACTGTAAATAACATGACTAATTCTGAATCGCCTATTACACAAGAGTTAAGTAATGACATGCCTATTACAATTAAACTTGATAAGAAAATGATTTTACACCCCGATGACTTTCAATATGTAAAACTTAATCTGCATAACTGTCCGTATAGAGAATTTTTGTTTGAACCTAATATACAATCATTAAAACTGGAAATTTATGATTCAATACATTCCATTACTAATTCTGATATTAAAAATCCCCATTTTTATATCTATGCGAAAAATAATTCTGATGAAACCATACACTTACACAAAGCAATGAGTATTGGAACTATAAGTCCTATTGAGGAAGCTCAATTAAATATTCACACAAATATGCCTGATGATCATGTCAATCTTATTACTGAAATAATTCAACAAAGAAAGAATGAGCTTACAGAAAATGACTTTGAGTTGAAACATTTAACTCGCAATGAACAAAACCAAATAAAAGAAATATTAATGAACCATTTTTCTGCTTTTTCAAAATCCTTGAAAACCTTGGGACACACAGATAAAATTAAACCGCAGTTATCATTCATAAATAAATCCCAATTAGGACATTACCATTTCCCATACCTCAATCCTTACAAGATGAGGCTCTGAGACAACTAAATGAACTGCAGGAAGCCAGTATCATTGAAAGAACTCCCACCGAATGGGCATCTCCTATGCTTTTAGTAAAAAAGAAAGCCAGTGTTGCTACAGCGGCTTAGGCCTTTCGTATCACTTTTCGTATCAGAAAAAATCGACTTTTGTATCAGTTTTGCAGGCTTTCGTATCAGTAAAAATCTAATTTTGTATCAGTTTCACAGACTTTCGTATCAAGAAAAAATCTAATTTCGTATCAATTTTACAGACTTTCGTATCGCAAAACTACTTTAGTATCAGTTTTGCAGACTTTTGCATCAAAAATATCTGCTTTTGCATCAGTTTTGCAAATTTTTGTGCTTAAAAAGAAAATTCTACACTTATCAATTTTGCAAACTTTTGTATCGCTTTTATATTATGTATAATGCCCCCTCTTACCCCTCAAAAAAGGTAAAAAGAAAAATATTGTTATCAGTAAAGCTGATTATTATTATTATTTATATATATATATATATATTTAAGTGGACAATTTCAAATCGGTTATACTGGTGTTTAAATTTGTTTGATTATTAGGCTGTATTTTAAAGTATTGACATTAGCATTATAGTACCATATTTTTTTAAACAAACAATTACATGCCAGGAGCTATGTACAAGTAATTTAGCAAATAACTTAATAATATTATATTTTAAGAAAATCTTTTTTCAGGCTACAGCTTTTCAAAAAGTATTTTTTTTTTTTTTTTTTTTTTTTTTTTTGTGAAGGCAGCAATTTTCAAAGAATGTAAGATCCTTTGCCCATAATACTGAAAAATCAAATGTCCGGAATATTGGCGCACCCAGGAGGGGGGGGGGGTGCACCCCCAAAATCTGACACTCAGGAATCTTTAGTTTATACTAGCATTATATTTATTTATAAATTTAATGTAACTAAAAAATGTAATTATAATGATTATTGTATCATAAGTATAATCTAATTAGGATTAATAAACATTTTGTTTAATTTACCTATTATTTTGATAACTGACCCCCCATACCCGGGGGGGGGGGAAGGAAAAAAGAAAGAAAGAAACTGTTGCTGTCTCGGAATCGCGGAGTCAGAATGATTCCCCCTCTCCCGTGTCACGTGATGCTACGCATACTCCCTACGCATACTCCCGTTCATATACTCCCAAGCGCTTTCAAATAAATAAAATTAAATGAGTTTTTTAACAATTAGAAACAAAATAAGTACTTTATGAACTCTACATTCGAAATTAGCAAATGGTGAAGTCCTTAAAAAAATCCTATTCAATATCATAATCTAGTCTTCGAGTTAGAATGATTTTAACATATTAAATATTAATACTGAATTTTAATATTAATTTTATAAAATAAGTTTAAAGTCTAGGTTTTTTAATGCGATAGTCAGGCCCTAGGAGAAGGGGGGGGGGCAGACGGGGCGCCGCCCCTGGGCCCATGCGAGTTAGAGTGAGCCCGTGTTGAGCTGAAGTGCGCCCGTGAATTTTTCAGAATGTGTTACGAATTTTATTTATAGATCCGTAATTTTTTTTTTTTTTTAAACAGACTTAATTTTGAATACATAATTCTAGAATGACTTAAATGGCAGAAATGTTAATTCCACCATTTAAATATTAGTATTTTTTAAACCTTCGAACATGAATTAAAAGTACCATTACATATAAGAAAAACTTCCCTCCCACTCTCTTTCCTTTTAACATTTTATATGAAAATCATTAAAAAGAGCAGTTTTACAAAAAAATTCCTTCCGTCCCTCTTGTTTTTTCGAAACTTTTGTGCTTTACGAAAGGGGCCGGGAAGATTTTCGTCCCGTCTTACAAAATTTCTCTCGGAGGCCCTGGCGTTAGTTAAATTTGGTTTAAAATATCATGCGTCGAAAATCCGCCAACCATGCCTCTAACCAACGCCACACTGAATCCATATGAAGAAATTAAAATTTTGAAAAGCAAAAATATTTTTTAACTGTGCAATTTTTTGTTTCCTTCGAGGGCTCTGAACGCGAGTCATAACGAACACGGTGATGGCGTTGTAGGTTCGCTATCACTAGGTTAATTTAAGTTTATGGAATTGCCGGTTTTTAAATAGCTGTTAAATTCTTTCCTTAGTTAACGGCGTAAACTGAAAAAAAAAAAAAAAAAAAAACTACTACTTTCACTGAGCTTTCTGTATATTCATGTGTTGAACTTAAAGAAAAGAAAATTGCATTAGTTTGCGCGTTTTGTTCATTGTTTGGATATTTTTTTTTTCTTTCAGTTGATTATCTGTAAAAAGTCTTTTCGCGGTAGCAACTGGGTTTTTCTGCCAATCGAGGGCGCCGAGGCAAGAGCTGCAAATTCATGACTTGTTTTAAAATGTAAAATAATAGAAAACTTTGTAAAATAACACCTATTGACAATCCTAACTATTGTCACTAAGGAAAGGGCAAAAAGTTTTTGTTGTTGTTGTAGGATTAAGGCCGATTATCTACACGAGGGATCTAGGCCTGGGTGGGGTGCCTTCCGTTGGGGTCTTTCTAAGGGGTCCTAACCCATATTGAGGCTAAGTTTTGGAGAAAATCACGGAAAACTCCGAACGGTTTGGTCAGCAGATGCGACCTGGTTTCGAACCAGGCACCTTCCATCTCCCAGTTCAGTGCGCAATTCTCTATGCCACTGGTGAGGCGCAAAATGTTTTGCTCGAACAGCTGTATAGCGTTGAAGTAAACCTTATGGTGTTATTTTATAAAGTTTTTTAAAAATATTTTATGTTTTAAACACCCGTTGTTTTGAGTGATTTTATTGGTTTAAAATAGTTCATTTAATGATTTTACTTTTTTTTTCTTATTAGAGCTTTCATTTACTTTCCGCTTTGCGTATAGTGGATTTTTTTTTTTTTTTTTTTTTTTTTTTTTTTTGAGGTTATTCAAAATACAAACAGAAAAAAATTACTTCTTTCTTGGTTTTAAAAAGAGGACATTTATTTTGAAAACCATTCATTTAAAACGTTCTTTTGAACCTTGAAAAAAACTGCTAATTTAACTATTACATATATTAACTAGCCGCCTCCCCCTCCCCCTCCTCCAATTTCTTTTGCGCACTACGCTTATTGTCCCACAAAAAATGCTTAATAAGAAAGAAAAAAAATCATGTTTTAAAAGCATATATAGCGTTTAGAGCTATTCAGAAATACAGGAGTGTTTAGATACATTAGTGATTTTATTTTTGTTGTTTGATTTATATCAACTCTAAACTATGTTTACTTTAACCTATGGGATAAGTTTTCTCTGTTTATTCTTTTGGTGGAACATCTGCCTCATTCTGAATGCATATCGTTTACCAAACAGGGTAAAGAGGCAGGATTTTTTGACGGCCTTTGATAACTTATTTACAGGAATCTATTAAATAAAGCACTTTGTAGTGGAAAAATTTTCTAAAACAATTGCCTTTTTTTTTTGTTAATTGTTTTTATTTTACTATTATTAATTCTACGCTTGCTTTTAAAGTGATGAAATAGACTGTTTGGATTTGTTGATTTTGGGGGAGATCAGTTCCGAACTGTACGCGCTTTCTGATATGAAAAATAGAACAGTGTTCTGGTGAAAACGGGAAAGTGATACATTAGTATGTAATTTTTGGTTTTATTTACTTTTTTGGACCTTGGGACAGCACGGATTCGGAGCAGAATTTGTTTAAAATTATACTTTTTGTATCCAGAAATACCAAGAAATTCTTTTGGCGCAGAGACCTTCAAAAATATGCTTTTTGTATCAGGATGTATCAAGAAATTCCATTTGGCGCAATTGGCGCAGCCGTAGCATCCCTGGAAAGCTCTAGATCCTAATTCTAAACCGAAATTCAGACTGGCACTCGACTTAAGACTTTTAAATGCTATCTTAAAACCATCGGCTTACCCACTACCAAAAATTTCTACAATCATTTCTAATTTATCAAACTATAAATATTTTACTGTTTTGGATTTATGTACTGCATATTGGCAAATTGACTTACCTCATGAATACAGAGATATTATTGCTTTTACTACACCTTGGGGTACTTTTCGCAGCAACCGCCTTGTTTTCGGTTTAAAAACTGCTGCCAGCACATTTCAAGCTTTAATAGACAATATCTTACAAGAGTCTGAGGTTTCTGGAGTTATGGCATATCAAGATGATATTGTTATTGGTTCAAATTCTTTTGAGGAAACTCTTCAAAAACTTGACGCCTTACTTAATATTCTAATCAAAAATAACATCACTTTATCCCCAAATAAATGTCAATTCCATCTTATCGAAATAGATTATTTGGGCTTTCATCTATCAAATCATAAAATTTCGCCAATTTCCTCCAATAATATCAAAATTACTGGCTTTCCAATTCCTAAAACAAAAAGACAACTTAAACGCTTTCTAGGAGTTTGTGGATTTTATCGAAATTTAATACCTTCATATGCTGAACTAACATATCCTCTTGTCCAGTTAACTTGTCCTAAACAAAGTTTTCAATGGCTTGACATTCACACTGAAACATTCAATAAACTACAGAAAATTTTCTTCACTAAACCTTTTGTTTGTTTACCTGACTGGCCTAAACCTTTCATTTTGAATACTGATGGTAGTCATCAAGCAATTTCTGGTGTCATTTTACAAGAATTTAATGGTGAATTGCATCCTATTTCTTACTTTAGCAAATCTTTATCTAAATCTGAAAGAAATTATCCAGCCATAAAAATTGAATTAAAGGCTCTACATGACTCTGTTTTAGCATTTAAACATTTTCTATACAATCGAGAATTTATTGTTATGTCAGACAGTAAACCATTAAAGCACTATAGAAAAACTACTTCTCCTGCTGATCTCACTACAAAATGGCTATGCGAATTAAGTGAATATACTTTTAATTTCAAACACATTCCTGGTAATCAAAATCTTTTGGCTGATTACTTTTCACGTCTTGAAGAAACGCCACCACACCATGACATAAATTCTCAACCAAGCGCTCTAAATTTAAATAATGATGTACTTCCTGTCATTGATGATGCAATTCCTGAAACACCTGATAATTTTGAACATATTAATTATTTAAATGTTTCACAATCTTCGCCACAAGACCCACTTTTAGAAATTTCTTGTAAAACATTTCTTAATGAACAACAAAAAGAGAAAACTATCTCAACAATTATAAATGATTTGAAATCTAATAACAACAGCAACAACAATAAATGTTATTTTCTACATCCTCATAATAAATTATTGTACTATGCTAAAGAATCTTCATCTTTGGAAATTCATCCTACTATTGTTGTTCCTAACTCTCTAAAGAAAAAAGTTTTGGCCATTGCCCATTTACCACATTTTGGTATTGCAAAAACATATGAATTTCTTCGACAGCGTTATTTTTGGTTTGGTATGTATGCTGATACAGTTAACTTTATTAATTCATGTATTAAATTCATAACTTTAAAATCTCATGCTACTCCACCTATTCCTTTGCAAAATAATCACATACCTGAAAAACCTAATGAAGTAATTTCCATGGACATTCTTGGACCTCTAAATAATGGAAAACATATTCTTACAATAATTGATCATTTTACTCGTTTTCTACAGCTCTATCCCTTAAACTCTATTACTACTGATGCTGTTGTGAACTGTTTATTTTCATACTTTTCAACTTTTGGCAGACCTGCCATTATACTTACTGACTTAGGTACTCAATTTACTAGTGCTGTTTTTGAAACCTTTAACAAAGTTTTTGGAATTAAATTAAGACATACTACTTCTGGACACCCACAGGCTAATTCAATTAGTGAGAGAATCAATACCTCAATTAAATCAACTGTAAATGCTCTAATTCAAGATGGTTATAACTTTGCTCATGCTATAAACATTCATGTAAATATGTATAATGCTTCTACACATTCTTCTACTCAATTTTCTCCTAATGTAATACAATTTGGAAGAGAGTTACCTATGATTTTTGATACGTATGACCCACAGGTACAGTTTCAACATTTAGATAAAGCTCATTATTTGTCTCAAGTAATGTCCACCCTGAAGCGAATTTATGCTGACACATATTCTAATCTAAAGTCTGCACAATATGAACAAAATTTAAAGAAAAATGAAAATGCTAAGCTCAGATTTCTTTTCCCTGGTGATATTGTTTACTTAAAATCTAAAGATAAATATAATAAACATCTTACTGGACCTTATAAGGTTGTACAAAAATATTCTCCTGTTATTTATTCAATTCAATTTTTAGATAATCCTGACACTTCAGTTCGCAAAATGCATATTGATAGGTTAAAACTTGCTCCTCCTTAAAGATGGGGAAAGAATGAACACCCTGTTCTTTTGAACCTGTTCTCAAGAAAGAACGGGAACACCCTGTTCAGTGATCATGGCAAAAACATGTTCTCAGTTCATTAAGGTCCGACGCTTCAAAATTTTATGGTAGGCAAGCGTGTTGAAAAGAGAAATTTTGGAAAATGCCTTAAAGGTGAAATTTCTCATTGAAAGGCACGATTAATATTTTTTTGCTAAGAAAAATTTAAATTCTGGGGGGGGGCAGACCCCCCCCCTCCCCCACATTGGCTATGTATCTGATGGTGGGGACAGAAGTTCACAATTTTAGCTTTATCAAATTCTAATTGTGGAATCTTAGTTATTTTGAGAAATAATGATAACGAAGATGATTATCTGGGGGGGGGGGGATAGAACTTTTAACCCAACCTACCATAATTTTAAAGTGGACCCGGGCAAAGAATAAGAAGCTTACTTATATGTTCAATACGAAATGCACTCACAGGATTACAATTCGTCAATTTTTATTATTCCAGCCAAACTACTCAATTTGAATCAAAGTAAAAAATTTAATAATAAAGAAAATGATAGTCTGAAACACAAACAAATCGAAAAAAAATATTTTATCAACGTCAAACAATAATATAAGCATTGCACTATCTCCATATAAAACGCGCCTTAGCTTCATACGCTCTTAGCCATCTCTTATTGGCTGAAAAAGAACCTGTTCCGGAGCAGCCTCTCCTATTGGCTGAAAAAGAACACGTTCTTTGATCATGACTCGAGGAGTTCTCCGTGCAGTGAGCGGGAACACCTAGTTCAACGTTCTTTTCCTGAGCTGGAGTTCTTTTTCGGAACGGAGAGCTAAGAGCGGGAACGGGGTAAAAGGCGTTCTTTTGCTGAACAGGTTAAAAGAACTGTTCTTCGGTGAAAGGTGTTCTTTCATTAAATCTGTTCCCTGTTCTTTTGCTTTAATTAAGTTCTGAGCTAGGGTCAAAGTTGTAGACTTGGAGTCAGAAGCAAGGCCGTACTTAGACGGGGGGGCAAGGGCTGATTAAAGGGGGTGGGGCGGAGGGGGCGACGCCCCCCCCCCCCCCGAGAAAAAAGAAATTAATTTAAAAGATCCTATTTTTTCTTCCAAAAAATGGATGTATATGTCAATCCTCTAACTTACCGCCCCCCCAACAAAAATGCATTAATCCGCCACTGGGGGGTCCTCAGAGGCGAGGCGTAAATATATGCCATGGTCATCGCTCCTTACAGATTTATCCCCCTCTTCCCCGCCAATAGAAGCGCACATCCACACACGAAACGATCGACGAAAAGAAAAGTTTGGGGCCAAATTTTGATTCATTTTTGTATAACAAAGGTGTGATGCAAATAGTCAAAAAATATTATGTTCATATATTTTATCAACATTTAAGTTAAATATTTAGTATAAAAATATACCAAAAAAAAAAAAAAACCTATTCTAGTCTAAGTTGAATTTCTTATTTGATTCGGTTGATTACGGATTCATTTTTCAAAAAACACATAACTCAAAAGAAATACCAGAAGTTGTTGTTGGACTATTATACTACCTCGAATTTATTTTTTATGTAAAACAATATACATAAGACCGAACACATTAACACAGTAAATTTGTCTTACACTCGAATACTTTTATAAGATGGTGTAGGAATAAAGAACATTTTGGGATGTACTTCATAGCAAATTAGATTATCTAACGTTTGAAAAAAAAAAAAAAAAAATCCTAAATGGTTATTTGTATTATTTATTTAGAGATTTAATAATTAAAAATGAAAAAATAAATAGTTATTAGTAGTAGTATTTATTTAGAGATTTATTAATTAGAAATTGGAAATTATTGATATGTACAGATATTGTATTTATCGAAACGGTAAAGAATAATATTCATCCATTATTTGAAAATAAAATCCATTCTTACTTTGGATGAATATTTTTCGATTATTATATCGTAAAAATCTTTGACCTAAGGATGCCAACATTTCTTTCTCAATCGATAGCAATGAAAGATTACTCATCCGATTTCCACTTTGGGTGAATCTCTTATATGTGTGAACTCTTTTTAAAGCAGAGGTCTTGTACTAGCCTACTAATAGTCCATTTTTTGAGACATTCAAATTACAAATGCATAGGACATTTTATTAATATAGAAATTTATTAATTTTTTTTCACATTAAAGTATTTATCAAAAGAACAAACAAAATATTTCCAACATAACAGGCAATTTTACTATATTCAGAATAAGTTAGACGAAACAGCAGTGCATTTTCTTATTATATAAAGAAATGACGCAAGAATTTCGAGTAAGAAGTGACAAGAAATGATTTAATTTCAAAAATCATTTTAAAAATGATTTTATTTATTTTAATTTAAGATTAAATTAAAAGCATCCCACAGATAGACATTCCTGTTATGTCTTTCGTTCGTATCAACTTTCATATGAACACGTATTTTCATATTTTTTGTACAATCAATCAGTACAGTCACCTACTGGTGTTAAAACGCTGGTTGGATGCTATCTTTTTAGAGATGACCTGGCTCACTTTTCACCGTATATTCCTCCCGAAACTTTCGCGCTATTTGATTGGCCAAGGAACTGCGCGTGTCATCGTACTAGATGCTCTGTTATCAGCGCATCTCTTTTTGGGTCGGGACGATTTCCTTTATGACCAAAAGATGGCAGCAGTAAGAATCTTGTATAAACGGAGGTTTCTCTGCGAAACCAAGCAAGAAAATAATAAAATTACCTTATAAGCCGTTCCTTTGCAAAAAAGATTATTCTATTGCAAAAATTTTATAATATTAGGTTTCTAAATACGCTGAATTCACTTTCAAAACTCTACAGATTTTTCAGAAATCTGCTACTCATCTGCGCATCGTTCGCAGACTGAAGGCCTCGCCCCTGGGGGTCCTATGAGTTCGGACGCCACTCCCCCGAATTTATTACATTATATGTACATGGTGTATTTATACAGGGACGTAGCCAGAAATATTTTTCTGTGTGGGGATGGTGAGGGGCATGGGTGCCGGCAACATAGGGCAAGGGGGGGCAATGCCCCCTCCCCCTGGATTTTTGTATGCAGTGTTATCCTTTGCTTTTTTGCTCTTTCCAACATAACTATACATTGAGGTAGTCTTTCCCCCCCCCCCTTGAGTAGTCTTTGCCCCCCCTGGGAAATATTCTGCCGGCGCCCATGGTGAGGGGTATGAAATGCAGTGATGTATAAATGAACGAAATGTTTGTGAAGTAATAAAAAAAAAATTTAATCTTGCTAAATTAGACAGAAATTGGCTGTGGGGGATATATCCTGAACATTTTATCCCGATATACGATGCTCCCCGAATCCGAAATTATTTTCTAGGTATTCCATTTATGGCCCTGGTCGGAAGCCATGTAATTTTATATGCCAAAGTCGTATTCATTTTCTTAAATCGTAGTCGAAGCAATCGACATATTTATACACGCGTATTATTTTTAATCTGGAGCCTGATACTTACAGCTTTTTAAACGGAGTCTTTAATTTTTAAGCTGGAGCATGTACTTTTTTACCCTTTAAGGCGCAACCATTTCCCAATGCTGAAAAAAGGGCGGCCGTTGCCATCGCTCGACTTAACTACTAGCAAGAGGGCGGACGATCGAAACGTTCATCGCGTGCCACAGATCTAGAGACCCTTTTTTTGACGACAGCTGGCTGTGCGTGGGCACAGCCAGCTGCCATTAAAATATTTTTACAAAAAATTACTGTTAACATACTTGATTGAAGAAAGCCAGAATGTTGGTTGCAAAGTTTTTTTTAAACATTTTACAATTGTTGTTGTTGTTGCTAATGCCCTCTGGCAACCCGCGGGGCGGTGCCAGATCCCTCAAATAGGCAGGCGATGGGCGGAAGGGGCTGCTTCCATTTTAATGAGCCCCAGTGGGAGGAACTCCGACTCAGCTTGGGGTCCCCTAATTTTGAACCAATTCCAGAGGAGGGACCCACGCCCTGAAATCAGCACCCCCAGAGGTATCGTTTAACAATTTGGAGGACATTGAAGCCACGACGGATTTTACGTGCACCAGCTCCCATTAGGGCACACAGTCCCACAGCAGTCGAGCCGAGAGGAAGTTGACCCTCCCAAGCACTATCCGGATGCTGCTTCACTTTTCGTGTTCTTATGGCAACGGAGTTTAGTGCCCAGACCACTGCGGGTTTTACAATTGTATTAAAGTATAGTACATGTTAAAAAGACGTATATTTTCATTTTTAAATTGAATAAAATAGTCATAATAAAGCTACCATAAATCAAAGAACCTGTTCTCAAAAGAACAGGAAAAAGAACTGTTCTTTAAAAAAGAACGGGAACGGTGAACAACTGTTCTTTGAAAATAACGGTTTTCCCCACCTCTACTCCTCCTCGAAGGTCTTTACTTAATGACTTGCCTGTTATTGATAGTCACTATCAGGTTCCTACTTCGCACTCTTATAATTTTAGGCCATGTAAAAATTAATTTGACATTTTTTTGCTTTTTTTTACTGGGCACTTTCAATGCGAACAGCCTGATCAACTGTTTGTATTGAACCTGTTCCTTCTTCTTTTAACTGCTGTAATATATTTAAAATAATTTTTAATTTTCCATAATTTCTGTTGTTGACATCGTTATGTGGCAGTTTAGATTCCCCAATGTAGTAAACATTGACATTTTTTTCTTCTACTATCCTATCCCCCCCTTCTCCACTAGTAATTGGAAGAAATCCCGTTTGATGTAAGTGAAATCAAACTATTGCACTCAATTTTTTTCTTTTTTTTCTCTCAATTGTTACTGGACTGTGTCGTTGTGCGACTTTGGGATTTCCACTCCTCGACCCTTTTCTTCAGGGACGTAGCCAGGGGGGGGGGATATCGGGATATATCCCCCCCGAAATGTTGGATTAGTGATGAAATTCCATCTATTTATACACATATAAGTTCATATCCCCCCCCCCCCCCGAAAAATTTTCCATGCTACGCGCCTGCTTTTCTTATAAGTATTATATTCTGTGATCCTTTCCCTTATTTTAGGAATTTTCCATAGAATTTAATTACTTTTTCTCTTTTCAGCTGATTAGCATTTTTTCCTTTTTGCTTTCCTTTTTTGGGAAGCTAACTCAGCGAAAAGTTTAACCCTGCAATGCTATAATTGCAATTTTCATTTGGTACAATGCATACCAATGCCTTTTCAGGTTTGAAATTTAAAATTTTTTGGTTCACAATGTTGTGTTTAAATAAATAAGTAAAATAAAATAAAGTAAAGAGATGAGTAAATTTGTGTTGTTTCTATAATGTGAAATATGAGCTAAAGTAAATGTATATATTTTGTATGTCCTTTTTCTTCAAGATGGCAATTTTTTTTACATTTTTAAATAAGAACAATGTTGTATTGAAATCATTTTGAATGGCTACAAGTGGTACCACTTCAAAAAAAAATCAGAGCTCTTTCTTTTTATATATAACAAATCCCGGGTTACCTTTTCATTGAAAATTTTATTGAATTTTTGTGTGAAATATTATCTTTATTTTGATATCAAATACTATTGAAATGTGTATATGCAAGAACTGTTGACAATCTTTTTCAGCTGACAATATCAGCAATGCAAGAACCTCAGCACAGTTTTAGATTTCGTGATTTTTTTAGTATAGACTGAATCATGTAAAATTCAAGACGGACAATTTTAAGGTTTTCTGCAAGAACTTTGTGCAATTTTTTAATATTACTGGGCTTCGATTGATATACTGTTTTAATATTTATGCTGAACATATAATTTTTTTCTGAAAACTTGGGGGAGTATATGTCACGTTGACACAACATGCATATTTTTTAATGAAAATTATTAATACAAATCCTAATTAATATTGTCTAAATTTAAACTAATAATCTATTCTAAATCTAATTTAAAAGTGTTTAATAATAACTATCTTTTAAAGCTTTCAATTTTCTTCTTGGCCTTCTTAATTACAGCGCATTAACGTACTTCTAAAGCATTTCCCTCTTATCAGCTGCTTTGAAATAAAATAACAGTTGACGCCGGCTAAAAGAATAATAATAACAACACCTCTTCCTCGCATATATCTTTGCTCCAGCTGAAGCAGATGTGTTTGCGGTTTTTCTCTGCTGCGCAAGAAGCATATTGCTCGAAAAACACCTGCTAAAATTGTTCCAGAAAGTTCGGGCTCTTTCTATAGACACATGTTTTAACGGTTTTTTTCTTTAGCAGTTGGAGAGTAATTTTTGGTGGGGCAGGCCACCCACTTCATGTGAGGAGGCTTTTGCCCACCGACACGTAATACATACCGCGTTCTTATACCGCGGGATTCGCATCTACACGCATCACTTTATGGTGACGGAGGTGTTCACCCACCGAGGTACCAGGCCGCTTTAATATGAACGCCATGACGTTTTTGTCAACACGCTTCCCCAAGTTTACTTTTGAATGCAATGTATTGTAGAGTTTTAAATGTATAATCCTGCGTTTTGGAAATTAGTGACTGTTCCAGTGTGAAAATAAAGCAATATGTTTCAAGTTTAAAAGTGTTGAGTGAGACTCCTTATTTAAAGGGAATGTGGTCTTCAAAATGTGTTTTTTTTCTCCTGAAGTAAAATGCGTTAGCCCAGTGTTCAAAGTGTTTGTGTGTTCATGTTTCAGAAGAGGAAAAACGTCATGCGCCATCAAGAGCGAATTTCATTCTTGGTCTTGGAGTTTGTCCTTCCTCGTCGCTCTGATGAGGAATTTCTAGTGCATGTGTGATTTCGTTCAGTGGGGAAGAAAAGCATGTTCACCCCTACAACATTGTGTATGTCATCGTGTTCCGTATGAAAGAAAGTACGTCTTACCTAGGGGGAATAATTCTCCTTTCGACATCGTTGCGAGTGTGAATTTAAAATGTGACCCACTATACGATCGTCTTCTCAAAACTATGTCGCTCTCACTACAAAGTCGTACCAGTTATAATCTTTACAAAATAATTCGTCTTTTTACGATCACCACCTTCCACCGTACTTCAACATAAGATAATATCCTTTCTTAAATCTCAGAATTAGAGTGATGAGATTTGTTAGGTTTACATTAAAACTTTTTTAAATGCATTAAAAAATTGAGAAATTTATAAAAATAAATTGAAACGCATTGATGTACTTTGTAATTAATTGCATTTGTGAAATGAATAAAGAAATATATAAGGAAAAAGATGGTTTGAGTTAACAGCTATGGAATACAGAGATCAGTAAACTATATTTTAAAAAGTACAATGCACGTAATTATTTTGGAAAATAACAAACACACACAGAACACTTCATGTCTATAAGCATACCTTACCACTTTTTGATATAAACTAAGTGCAGAATCTGATTATGAGAGTATGGGGCTCTGGGCAATGTTAAATTTGGGGGAAGGGGGAAGCCCCATGTTACTTTAATACAGTGCATGGGAAGGAGATACCCCATCTCAATTTGATACCATAAATAATAAATTGGGGGTGGATAAGGATTAAAATGATTAAAAGTTTTGTTAACATCTACACCAATCAGAATTCGATACTCGAAATATACAGCATGTGAACAAACCTAGAAACTGCCTATTAATCCATTTTGAGTGACATATACAGGGTGATCAATTTAAAAGAGTACCTGTTGGTTTTTCTTATTACCCTTAAATCTGCCGCAAGTGGCAATTATATTCTAACACTGAACTATAATTGTTTGAAGCTTGTTTAAGTGTGGGAGAGAATTTTCAACACTGTTGGACTGTTAGAACTTTATTCGTGAGGTAAAACAGAAATGGAGACGCACACTTACTTAATCTTGTGATAATTTTATTTTTGAAAAAATATAATTTAATTCAAATTTTTTGCATAATCATTCCTTCTGTCTTGTTTTCATAAGTTATGGGGGCTGACACACATCTGCTTTTACAGCATTTTGTACACACCCCAAATCCAGATTAGATTGATAGCGGCAGTGACTGCCAAGGTGTTAATTTCTACCTCATTTGGTAGCCAATAGATGGCAGCACTACCAATTGTTAGCAGGACTTCTTAGTTTTGAAGCAAATACCAAGCAGGTAAGCCCAATATTTTAGTTTTTGCCCCCCCCCCCCCAAGAGGTATGGTATTGTATGGGAACTTGGAGGACACTGCGAACACGGCTGTCTTTGCTTGGTCCCAGGAACAAACACACAACCTTTCGGCTATGAGATGACGCTTGTCCCAACCGGGCTACCCCAGCCATAATCATTCTTTAAAGCAAATGTTGAAAATGCTCGGCACAATTTTGAATGCAAATGTGAACACGTCAAAACAAGGTTTTTGATACACTTTGCAACATTGTTTGTGTTATTGATGAGATTTCTTCAGTTATGATTTGTTTCAATTGCAATTTGTGTCAAAAAAAATTTGGTTCAACTGGTTCACGCTTGCTTTCAAAATGGTGGTGAAAATTTTCAACATTTGTTGTAAAGAATGATAATGTAAAAATATTAAATTACATTATGTTAAAAAAAAAAAAAAATACCAGAATTAATTTGCATTGTGTCTCCATTTCTGTTTTACCTCACCAATAAAGTTGTGACAGTCCAACAGTATTGTAAATTGTCTCTCACACTTAAACTAGGTTCAATTATACTTCTGTGTTAGAAAATTTGCCACATCCGTCAGATTTAAGAGTAATAAGAAAACCCAATGGGTACTCTTTTAAATTAATCACCCTGTATAAATGTGATATGGGATAAACACTTAGCATGTGACAATGGGATTAACATTATGACAATGGGGCAAACAGCAAGAAACCATATTAAATCAAAGTCACTGAGGGATCGCAATGGTTTGAATTTGTTAAGCAAATTTTTAACTTCGATTTTCTAGTAGTGTTTTATATGTTGCCGTGATTAAGCATATTTTCAATGGATATATCTACAGGAATGCAGTCCTTAAAAAAAGTGCAGTTACTGCACTCTCATGATACAGTAGCAGAGATTGCTCTCAAATGTGTTTTTGATGCTTCGACAGGCAATATATTTAGACAACCCATTTATTTTAATGAAGATCTTTCTTCATTTTCAAATGAATTTTTTCTAACACAAAGATTCATGAGACATTTTCTTTATTTATTGTAATCGTCACTCACCTAATGCGAGCTAACAGTGGGTATGTAAATTACAAGATAAATCTACTATTTGCAGTCAAAATATATCTCAAATGACACTGAAAATTTTGAACAGAAAAGCTTCCACATGACTCACTTGGATCGAAGCATATGCTACACTTTGCTACTTTGCAAACGAAAGATTAGATAAAAGTTTCATTTAGTGGAACAAATTTAACAGGGTAAAATTTACTGTCAAAACGGAATATTTCAAAAAATTTTCATGAGAACTTTTTTTTATTTATACCTTATGCATAGATTTTTCAAACCCTGGGAGGGAACTACAGCAAGGCAAATATCGATAAATTGAGTTCCAATAATTACAAAACCTAGAAAGAGGATGTAAAGGTTTTGTTACTAGATAGGAATTGTTGGCATATTGTCACCGGCAAAGGAATTAGACCTAAAGAGTGAAGTAAAAGAACTAATTTTTGCAATCTTGTGTACCACCTTACAATTTGATTTTTGAAAAATCCTTTCTTAGTAAGCACCTGGAAGCTAAAAGAAACATACATGTTAATTTTCAAGTTTCTGAGTTATGATGAGTCGGTGGTATTTTGATTATAAGATTTTATACAGTAGAAGACCCAAAATCCGCCGATCCGAAATCCGCAAGGTTCTAAAATCCGCACTGTCTGTTCAATGTAAACAATGAAATCTGCCCTACCAGCTGCAAGTTCAGAAAACTATACTATAACCACAAAGTAAAACTAAATAAGCTATTCCCAAAA
Source organism: Cheiracanthium punctorium (assembly GCA_038373885.1). Classification (NCBI taxonomy): domain Eukaryota; kingdom Metazoa; phylum Arthropoda; class Arachnida; order Araneae; family Cheiracanthiidae; genus Cheiracanthium; species Cheiracanthium punctorium. Next base: position 51,141 of record JAWZYV010003979.1, on the reverse strand, counting down.
TAAAAACATATAAAACATTATTTAATATATATATCGTGATAGCTTAGAAATAATGACGACAGATGGCAGCATCAACGATGCGCTTCATACAATCGACCAATCATGGGATGACGTCATTCATCGAACTTCCAAGAAGAAGAGCGAAGAGATATAAAAAGAAGCCGCCATTAGTGAGAGATCCAGAAACGACTGAAGATGGTTATGTGTATAACCGAAATATATATCATGTACGGGGGAATAAGGTATTCCCAAATAAAAAATTTTAACTAAGCTATTCCCACTTGAAATTTTTTTTTATTAGGAGTCTGTGAACTCTAATCTTAACATTGATAACTTTCAAATGACTGACAGTGACATAATTGACACTGAATTATGATCACATGATACAGACTGACACAGTAACAAGTGAGGATGATCAAAAAGTTGATAAATTAACGTTTAATGAAGGTTAGGCTGTGAGAAAGAAATATCTCAGATTTGTAGAGCAACACAGCTGTGTTACGAACAGAAAATAATGATTTAAAAAAAAATAAAAACTATAATTAGAACATCCCAAAGTCCTAACCTATTGAATATACATGTTTAAATAAGTTGTACTATAATCGCATAATTTTGTATATTGCATTAATCCTATGTATTTTTATATCATTATTCTAATTATAAGTAACATGATTTGTTTCCCTTGATCTCTATTGTATATTATTTTCTGAGGGGAGAGTGGAAATAGAATAAATTTCCTATTATGACCCAAAATCTGCAAAATTCTAAAATCTGCACAAGGTCTGGAACCAAGCTGTGCGGATTTTGGGTCTTCTACTGTATATATTGTTGCTGGAGAACTTAATTGTAATTAGCTTATGAAGTGTTTTCTTAGCAGGTTATGCTTCTTTTGATGTATCCTCTGAGTGTGAACACACATGTGTTAATAATCGACTAATAACTAAAGGAAAATCTAAAATATTATAGTTACAAAACTTTATTTCTTCAAAAGACATACAAAACATTAATTCACTGCATTTTAAAGATTACAATGTAGATTAAAATATACACTAGAAATTAACAATGATGTGATGATTTGCAGCAGTTTTGATTTGAATTCTTCTGAGACTAAAATTGGAAGAGGAGAATAAATGAAATACTTGCACAGAATTGAAAGAAAAGCTTCAGCAAAATATACAGCATTAATGAATAATCACACATAAACACAACTAATATCATATGCAGATCAATGAAAGTTGAACACTTAACATTTCTTTAAATACTTAAGTAATGTAATTTGATTTAATTTAAAAATACTAATATTTTGTAAGATAAATTGTGATAATGTAAGCATTTCATACATAAAGATCGTTAGAGTCCTTGATGTGATAGGTTTAATATGGGTTCAAGGGCTGAGATGTCAGGCTTTATGTTTTCGAACTACAGCCTTAAGGAAAAACTTGTATGTTCCCCATTCTTTGTATAACAATGAATTTGGGTCTTTCATTATTTAAACTTCTCAGTCAACTATGTTTTTTTTTTTTTCCCCAAATTATTCCGCTTCGAAACAGCAATAAGCTATATTCTAACTCCTTCACAGTTTTATTTTATTCTATATATTTCTTTTGCCAGACACAATTATATGAAATTGAAATAATACTAATAAAAACACTTAAAATGGCCCTTTTTTTAAATCTTGGTTTTGTGCTTTATGTGTGGTTATATCAAATTTTTTTGATTAGTCAAAGAAAAATATTTTCAGTTCTACACTTGAAAATTTGAATTTTATCTTTCCCTCTTCTGTCAGTGTGTATTAGTTCATGAACCATTTTAAAAGGCGTAAAAAAAGGTGAATCATTTAAAAAATATTCAGGAAATCAGTTATTTCAGAATTTTATTGATAGCTCTGTGGCAAATGAAAAGTGGGATGCCTAACATTGTTGACTGTTCTGAAAGAAATTGAAATAAGGATTTTGTTGGCATGGCTTCAAAGGTTATAGTACAAGGGTGGCAAACCAATGGCACACGACACAATATTTTGGGCATGTACCGATCAAAACGGTTTGCATTTTAATTTAAAAAAAAAAAAGTTCACTATGAAGTATCATGATCAAACGGGAGTGAGCCTGCACTATGGAGTGATCCTGGCGCGGTGCGGCTGGCAGAAAGTCACAAGCCGGCACTGTATTTACGCTGCGTTTTCATGATACAGTAAATAGTGCGATGCTAAAATCTTCAGAAATCCGTAATTAAAGCTCAAATTAAAAACAGTACTAATTTTCTTATTTTGATGTTTTCTATTGTATACTTATAAAATCAAAAAATGTGCAAATTTTCCATTGTCTTGCCTTAGTTACATCATGGACTACAATTGTCAATGACACATAGTTTGTTTACGCATACTATACGTCTCCTCTCGTAATTTTTAAAAAATTATCTAGTTCATTTGTGTAATATTTACAATTTTTAGATGTTATTTAACATAGCTAGTTCAGAAAAAAAAAAAGGTACAAGATAGTAAGTGTAACAGAGTATATGACAACTGAAACTATTAACGATCGAGGTGTGTACAGCTACAGCTTGCGAACGGTCTATAGCAGACTTAGCATCCATCTTCAAAACAAAGTATGTACCTTAGTAACATCGAATGCTGACCTAATGAAATACTGATCCAACAGCGATGTAAATCTTTGCTAATCACTAAGATTACTGATAAGTGTCCAGCCATTTATGTACATACATAAGTGTCCATTCTTTTACACTTAAGGAACTTTTAGATTCTGAGCATGGCTCGGTAGCCAGTATATAGGGTTCTTTTAAAAAAGTATGCATTTTCTGTGCAATGCCATTCTTTGTTTTTCAGTACAAAATTAGTCTTTATAACTCAAAATGTTTTTCTACTCCTTTCAATTTTAAAAATATCAATGTTTTACCACTTTCTAAAATTTTCCCTACATTTTTATATTAATACCAATTACATGTATTCCTTTTGTCAGGCCTTATTTGTAAAATTTAAAGCAGTTTAGTTGATCTCTTAATACCTAGTTTAGGTCAAAGACAAAAATAAAAAGACTCTCCTCTCTCCCTCGGGAAAAAGTGCGAATGAATCACCAACTAGAATTTTATTCTATTGAGGTATTCATATTGGTGATCTATTACAGTAAAAATCTGAAATCACTCTGATTTGACTGATATAGAAATCCTGTGATATAAGAATAATAATAATAAACCATAATAATCAGGTAGAGTTGTTGAAAAAAATTGATCTTGAATAGAAAAGATGTAAACAAAAAAGTAAAGCATATTTAGTGAGGAATTATATACAACAGAAAGAGATTCAATTTAAAAAAAAAAAAAAAAAAAAAAAAAAAAAAAAAAAAAAAATTCCCAGAAAAGTTAGAGTATTATTTTCCTCTTGAGAATCAACTTTTCATGTATTTTTCTACCTTTAATTTATTTATTCTTCTTACATAAGATTTTACCTTAATATAACTTTACTTAAAATGTGTAAAAAATGCAATATTCTTTCTTATATTAGGTGTTATAAAAAAAATTTAATGAGTGTAACAGGATAGTTTAAGGTTTACAACATTGATAAAGCTTTAATATATATGAGTAAAACACTATGAATATTACTGCAAAAATAACATGCCCCAAGTGGGAAGGGAAAAAAAATACAGAGCCAATCAAAATGATAAAAGAATGAATGGAATGGGAATTATAACCTCTGAGACCATCCTCAGGAGCCATACCCAGAAAATTATAATCAAAGACAAACAAAATAGTAAGATTTCGCTTGTGTGGCATATCAAAAGAGATATTCACTCCACATGTTTTAGGCTTGATCCTACCATTAAAAATAGGAAAGCAATAAGAAATCAAAATAAAGAAAAAGCACAGAAAATTTGACATACCATTCTGGATTGGAGCACGCAGATGGAAGGCAAGCATCAAGTGTTGGCAAAAGTAAAAATTGTAGTTAGTGAAAATCGGTGTTGCCACAAAATAAAAGTGTAACAGAGGAAAGAGGAATATGAAGGTGTTGCCAAAAACATTAGGGTAATATTATTTAACATAGTTAGTAACCAGGTATATTAATTAAATTAAAAAATATATAGAATAATGAATAATTTAAAATTATTGAATAAAATAGATGGTATAGTCAATTAAATATAACTTATTGTATTTACAACTATAACGATTATTAACAGTAACAAAGCACAAATAAAAAGTTTGTTTATATCAGAAAATTAATCTAATAATGAAAGAAAAAATGTTTTTAATTTACAAAATTATCAGTAGGACAGAAAAATCACATTATAGGAATCTCGATTTTTTTAAAATTGTGTCTGTGTGTCTCCAACACATCCAGTGTTTTTATAAATATTATTATTATTTTTTTTTTTTTTTTTAATAAATAATTTGAGAAAAAGCTTCCTCTGCCCGACCCATCCATCCAATTGCAACCTTAAAACCAAGTATTATATATATATATATAAAACGGCTATTCGAGCCTCTTCAGGGGAGGACCCCCTCTGAAACCCCTAATTTCTTAGTTTCATTATTACCATATTAAAACGACATTAATTGACTATGTCATTTTATTTCTCATCATTTGTGTATCTCGCCTACGTTGTAATTTTTATAATTGTAACCTATTTATAGAAAAATACATGTGATGCATACTCTACAGCTTACAAAATATTGTAACAATAGATTAAAGCTGTTGTGAACTAATAGTATTTAAATATATGTAAAATTATGTTACATACTTTTATGTCGCATTTTTGGGACAATTTTCAATAAAGGAGGTGAGAGATAAAATGACATAGTCATTAATATATATATAATATATATATATACATAGTAAAAAGGCTAAACTTACAAATCAAGGAATCATTCTACAGCAGTTTTCGTAGTATAAATATACACTGAACACAAAGTCTTAAGCAAAACAGGAAGAATTAGATATATCCAGTAAATGGAAACCCAAACAATGGTAAAAAAGAAAATTAAAATGGAATTGGATAGAGTAAAACAATGGGTAGCAAGCATCGGCTATACTCGTCAGGCCCCACAAGCTGAATACTTACTACCAAGATAAAAAACAAAATAACAGGATTTCAATGTAGTTACTTAGCTCAAAGAAAGCTAAATATGTAACTAAGTATTATGTAACTATGTTACATAATACTTACTATGCAACTATGTAAAGTTACTATCCTGTTAAAAAGTAAAAAGTAATCATAAAGACATACCCAGAAAAAAAGGTAATTATGAAGAAAAAATGGAGATGAAGAGACTAAGAGCATTAAGCCTGAAAACATGGCTCAAACATGGAGCTGTTGCCAATTGAAGAGGAAAAAATATTCGTTGCCAGAAAAAATTGGAGAAAAGTTGAACAAGAAGTAAAAAGTAAGAGTTATTAAAATAATAATGATTATAAAATAAAGAAATAATATAGAGTATGTTAAAAAAAAAGAGAAATTAAAATAAATATTATTAAAAAGAAGAAAAATTGGCATGAGATATATTCGATATATATATATCAGAGTTTCTCAACCTGTGTGCATGAGAGATGTCCAATATGCTGTGAGGATTTTTAAAAAATTATTAAAACTGCATGGTGTCATATCTACGATATGGCATTTTCCATTTGTCATGGATTGTTTTGTTAACTTTCATTGAGCTATACACTATGAAGTGTGAAACTTTGTTTCATAGCATGGAAAACCGTTCCGCCAATTTTTGAAAGAACTGTTTGCAGTAAGGGCCACTAGAAAAAAGATTCCGCCCTCTTATTGAATTATTATTTATTTATTTTTGGTAAATAAGTAATTTTTATAGTTATTTATATTTATCAATTTTTTGTATATACAGCTTTTGCAATTTTTATATACAGGTGTGCCACAAACAGTTCTAGATATTTTCAGTGTGCCGTTAACCAAAAAAGATTGAGAAACACACATATTTATTCAAAATCAAAAGCAAACATTTAAAACAAAAATTATGATATTACCTGGTACAAACCAGTGTAGTAGCCTGCCATGTACCAAGAAGTCAGTAGACTACACAACGCAGGATTCTGAACAACTTCAGAGCACTGAGGCATAGGTGGTGCAGCAAGTAAGGGTGGTGGTGGTCCTGGTGGCATCTACAATAAATATTATATATATATATATACGGTGGAAACTTACACAAATAAATATGTAAACTTAATATAATCTGAAGGAGCAAATTAAGAATTAATAAAAGAAATTTTATTTTCATCAATATTTTTATTATATTTATTTTGCAAAAATATGTTGATTTCTATGACAAAAATTACCAGATTATAAATCTGCAATACAAAATAGCTCTTAACCATAATGTTATTAGAATCATAACCCAGAACAAGTCTAGAGATTTAGAATAGGTACTTACATATTATCCCAGCCAGACCTGTAGCCAAGAAATTTTTTTTTTTTTTTTTTGGGGGGGGGGGGGATATGATCTTAAATGTGTATAAATAGACGGAATTTCATCACTAATCCATACATTTCAGGGGGGGATATATCCCGATATCCCCCCCCCTGATCCTAGCGATCATTCCCGCCAAATTATTTTTTTGTCAAATGGGCTGGCAAACTGTTGCCAATCGTATTTGAAACCGGTTTGTTCAATTATTTTTAATGAATAGTTCAATTGAATTAGTTCATTTGTGAAGTACTCATCATGTTATGTGTAACAGGACGTTCTTTGCTTCATTGTTCTTTTGAGTATTTGGTTTGTATTATTATAAAATTTGGGACTAACATTCAACTGAAGAGGATGCTGTCAGATATTATAACAGAATGGTAGGTTTGGTGGAAAACAATTTAATATATGAAATAAAACAAATCAAAAGACAATATTCTTTCCTTCATTTTAAGCTTAACTCAACTACGCAACTTTAAAAGCATACTTTCTTAATTTTCAATAAATTACGCTTGAACAACAAAAAAGAAATTGAGCATATTAAAAGCTAGTAAAAGCATCATAAAAATAGTTATTTTCTGAATAAAACAGCCGCCAAATGGTAAGTGATAAAATATCGAGATGGTTACCAAGAGAAATTAAGTTAATCATTTTAAGTAATATTAATAACAATTTTAATAGTAATAGTAAAACATATACTTAATAATATCATTATTCGATAAAGAAAATTGCTAAATTGGCTGCTGTGCTGTGTTCTGCGATGAAAGATCTTTCCATCTAGATCATCGTAAATGGTTTCAACAGTTTAAAATCGAATCACCTTTAAAGATCCGGATTAATTAAACCCAGATCAATAATTTGACATCTGCTGGGATAATATGCAAGTACCCCGAAATATTTTAGTATTAGTTTTATGGGAATACTATGAATCAAAATATATTTCATATGGATGTATATGTTTCAACAAAGTTCTTTCTGCAAGTTTCTGCAACAGTATAGTTGCGTACTTGTATTTTCTGCTGTGGTATGTTTTTAAGAGGGTTTTTTTTTTCCCTCACCCCCTTCCTCTCACAGAATTGCTACAAAATAGCTGGCTACATTTAAAAATTCTCTAAGTTACATCAAAGCTGCAAATCTGGAAATATAAAACTGTCTTCGTAGCAATGTAGCTTACGATAATATCCGACAAATTAGAGGCAGACAAAAAAAAAAAAAAAAAAAGTTTTTTTCTTTCTATTTTTATAGGGGTGGGGGTGGGGTGCTAATTTTTAAAGGTTATTTGCTCTAAACCAAGTACAGAATAATTCAAAGCTTTATGCTAATGAGCCAGGCGCGTAGCCAAAGGGGGGGGGGGAGAATTTTTTGCCATACAAAATGTATATTCTTCACTCCCTTATCACACACATGTATACATATAAGTGAGTTGCAGTAGTCGTAACCCCTCCCCCTCCCCCCATGAAAAATTTCTGGCTACACCACTGTAATGAGCAAATTAAATTATTTTGGGAGGAGGGACCTTTTTTTTTTTTTTTTTTTTTTTTAAGCTAGTAACACCTACATAAAATGTAGAAAGAAGCAAATGTTACCCATAAATAAGCAATGTCTTTTGGGGGGCTAAAGCCCTGTAGCCCTCCCCCTGAATCTGCCACTGAACAGAGTTGCACTGCCATAACATTTATCACACCTCACTTTAATTATACCTTGACTTTTACTCGAATTCTTATTAACCTTTTGCAAATATTCCTTGACCTTCCTTCATGTGACAGATAATTCTGGTTTTTAATGCAAATTGGTGTCAGAAAACAAAACTGATAGTAATGAAAATCAATTACATGATTTTTTCCACTAGGCTTTTCTTGACCTGGTAGACATCCTGAATATTAGACAGAAAAAGAATTTCGACAACTGTATATTGCCTCTTCAAGAAAAGGAAAAAAAAAAAACAACAGAAGCTTGTTTGGGTTGCAAAATAGTACCAAAAGAAAAAGAATTTTGACATCTCTATTGGGTGCCCCTGCGTAGAAGTTATACAATGCTTTTTTTTAAAAAAGAGGAGTTACTTACTCGAGCAGATGGATAATAATTAGCAGGAGGCAAATTCTCAAAAGATGGGAAATTAGCACTATAATCCAGCATATTCTTCTTATGATGTTTATGATGCTTCCGTTTTGAATGTGAAGGTCTAGGACTCTCATTTGTAGAACGTTCATTTTCACTGCCATTAGCATTCTTATCCTAAAACAAAGTTCCATTAAATGACTTTCAAATTTAATTGAATGCAAGAAGTGCTGTTTCACTTTCATAAACATTTAGTGTATTAGGTTTACTTGTTATCATACCCTTCAGATTTTAAAATACTGTTTTTTAAAACATACTTGCATGAAGCCTTCTGATTTTTGGCATAAAATGTTAATCTGTACATACCAAAATAAAACAAAACATAAGTACATTTAAAAGTTGAGATTTCTATCAGTTTCTTTATGCACTTAAGAGCTCAAAATGAACTCCAGAATAAAGCTGTCTTCTACTTGTGATGTTCTTTTACTTTCAGAACATGTACCATGCAAGGAAAGTATTGTAATCATGAAAATAACTTGACTTGAGATTTTGATGTATGTACACCTTTTGAGGTCTTGAATTCATGCAATTTGTATATAATGATGCATGTATGTAAGTATGTATGCATTTGTGTGTATGTGGGTTAGTACGATAGCTTCTAAACAGAGCATTCAATTTAGCTTAAATTTATTATATATATATATAATCAAATCCTATGTAAAAGCAAATAAAAATACAGTAAGTAAGTACATGTCAGAACCTCAGGGAAGTACAAGTTGTTGAAAGTTGGCAACAGACACACTGCACGCTGATTGGATAGAAGTTTGGCTATGATTCTCGGGATTCTGGAACTATATTTACCTTGTTATTTTTGTTGTGTCACACGTTTGCTGGATGTGGCTTTTTGGTGTTTTGATTTGTAAGTAATTTTTTCCATTTCTTCCCCATAGGTAAGGGAGAATCACACCTCTGAGGTTTTCCGTAAGCAGAGTAAATGTTTAATTGCCTCGTAACAAATTCAATTACATTTTAAACAGTTTAAATACTTTTATTGTAATCTCTACTGAATACGGCTTTTACTTATAACACATTTCCTTGGCAAAACCTCAGGCTGTGAGTCATAAACCTATGGTTTCGGCGTTGTGTATTTCTCCCTCTGACGAGACAATGCATTTTATGCATTAATTCTATAACAACAATGGCTAGCCTGGGGAGCATTTATCTAGTATTTGCTAATATATATATATATATATATTATAGAGAACTCTCTTATGACCAGCATTGATTTTGGTGTGTATAGGACATGTAATTTTTTTACAGGACTACAAAAAAGAATACTTATTCATTGTGGCCTATATACTCAAATTATTTGCACTAGTATCTGAACACTGAATTTGATAGAATTGAATTAAATTTATTTAAATATTTGTATGATCCAAGTGTTTGGAAAATCATGTGGAATTTCACTCTCGGGTTTTTTTTTTTTTTTTTTTTTTTTTTTTTTTTGGCATGTGTGTGTGCATAATACAAAAAAAAAAAAAAAAAAAAAAAAACCAGTTGCAGTAAATAAAATTAAATTTGGCTATGTGCCAATTATAGTATCTCAACTTGCATCAACATTTTGAATAATTTTAATATGTTGCGAAAAATTTTCATTACTTACTTTTTAATACACAGCTACAGAATAGATTAAGGGCATCTTTAATCAAGCATTTTTTACTTTAACATGGAAAGAATTAATAAGTGTCAAAATGTTTTAATTCTTCAAAAAAGTGAAAATAAATACGTCCTGAAATCACTTAGAACATACATTTTTAGAAAGTGATTCCATCAACCTTTCAAGTTATTAGGCAAGTTGGAGTGTATAGGCTGATTAATTTTATTTTTTACCAACTATGCGAAAAATTCCAGAGCTGCGAATCGAACCCAGGACTGCCGCATAACGTGCGGGTGCTCTACCACTGAGCTACTCTGGGACGAATCCCAGATGAAATTTCTCGCATTAGAGCCGTTGGCATTTACTCCAACTTGCCTAATAACTTGAAAGGTTGATGGAATCACTTTCTAAAAATGTATAATATCCGCGACGTAATGGAGTTGTCGCGAATTAATTGTTTCATCTGTTCTATCTGTGGTTTGCAGAGGAAGATGATAAATGCCAACGGCTCTAATGCGAGAAATTTCATCTGGGAATCGTCCCAGAGTAGCTCAGTGGTAGAGCACCCGCACGTTATGCAGCAGTCCTGGGTTCGATTCCCAGCTCTGGAATTTTTCGCATAGTTGGTAAAAAATAAAATTAATCAGCCTATACACTCCAACTTGCCTAATCACTTAGAACAGTTGAGAATAAAAGTAAAAGCCTAAGGGGAAAAATGCAACTTACATTTCAGAATTTAGAGAAAAAAATGTTAGATTATAGTTCAAATGAAACTTCTAAGTATTTTATTTCATGAACAACCTCTCAATCCTGTGATCAACAGATGTACACAGAGTAGCCAAAACTTATTTTAATGGAACAAGGGAATAATGTCAGAAAAACTAAATACAAAATTAAGTTATATTGATTCTATTTAAAGCCATGATTTTGATGACATTTGCAATTTTTGCCATATTTTGCATTTTTTAGCTTTTTTTCTGTTTTACGGCATTTTTTAAAATTTTGGGGCATTATTTTGCATTTCATGATACTTTTATAATTTTGGATTATTTTTTAAAGAAATATAAAATTTTTCAAATAGTTTTTCATTTTATTTAGTAACTTTCAATATATCCTGCAAACTACTTCCCATTAAAATAAAAAACTTATGTGAATAATTATTAATTATTTAAAGAGAGTGAAGAGTAACAAAGAGTAGTGAAGTTAAAATATATGCTATGTTAGAACATATTGCAATTGTTCTACAATGCTTAATAGAAAAATATTCAACTCTATAATTAAGTTTATTTCTTATGTTAAAGCTAGACGGCACTGCAGTCATTCAGTAGATTTTTCTTCAACAGGGGAAAACAGGGAAGGTCAAAAGAAGGGAAATTTGTTCCTAAACATTCCGAGTCAGTCTGCAGGTGGAAAGTATAGGTGGTGAGAGTTTTATTTTGTCTGATGATAGAATCAATAGTGTTTAATGAAATGCCTAAAATCAGGCCATCTAATTCTTGCCATTTGCAGAAATTTATTTCAGAGTTCAGAGAAAATGTGTTTTCTACAGATGAGAAATTTTATTTTGCAAACTATATGAAACAAAAGTTGCAGCCGAAAAACGATTCACCGTTGTTCAGCATATTGGAAGAGAAACATATGCAAGCTCTGAAACTTTCTGAATCAAAAAGCAAGCATCTCAACTTTTGCTTGCCCAAAGTGTATCCTCTAGTGCATAGGTTCCCAACGTGGGCGATAACACCCCCTTGTGGGTGTTTGAGGCTTTTAGGGGGCGGTAAAAGACCCAGAGAAAATTAGGGGGCGTGGGAAGATTAACCAAATATAGTCTAAGAAGGACTTGGAAATGAATTATCAGAGTGATTTTTATCACGTGTGCGAAAATTCACATATTTCAATATGAGACTTTGCTGTTGAGAGAAAGAGATACCTCTCTAAAACTTTTATTCATCCTTTTTAAATGAAGAAGAAATTCAGTAGAGTTTAAATTTCAACGATATTCTATCTATTAGTAATTTTTTTAAATTTAATTCTTGTTTTCACCATGCATTATTAACGCTCATATTTCTCTGGAATGGGAGGGGGGCGGTCTTGAAATATTCACGAGAGAAGGGGGCACCAGTTCAAAAAAGGTTGGGAGCCTATGTTCTAGTGGATCAAAGAAGTCACCATTTTATAAAGAGTTATGCAAAGTTTTAGTACCTGCAAACATTCCTCTAGACAAACTGAACAATTTTAAATTTTGCCACTTCTTAGAAAAACATATGGGTCATGTGATGATGGATGAATTACCCTATGTAAAAACTACATTGACTACTGTTATGTTGAAACTTTGAAGAAAACTAGACTGTGCTAAAGATAAAAAAATATTTATGTCGATTGACGAAACGAATGATGCTGAGGGTCGTTTCGTAGCAAAATGTTATAATTGGGACACTGATGAACTAGATAAAGTATATCCCTCAGCAATTTGTCAATTATTTGACAAATCACTACATATTTTATGGCCAAATGGTGTACAGCATAATGTCCTATTTCTTACTGATGCTGCGCCATATATGGTCAAGGCTGGAAAGTCAATTAAAGTATTTTATCCTAAGTTGATTCATGTAAGTTGTCTTGCGCATGCATTGCATTGCATTGCTGAAGAGATATGTGCAAATTATCCTGATGTCGACAGTGTCTAATGTTAAAAAAATATTTCTGAAAGCTCCATTCCGCCGGGAATGTTTCAAGTCTACAGCTCCTATAGTCTTGCTTTGCCCCCAAAGCCAGTGACTATGTGCTGGGGTACCTGGCTAAATGCATGCATATACATACTATAGCGTAAATTTTCAGACTGAAATCTATTGTAAATAGTTTCGGTGTTGAAGATTCTGCTTCAATTAAAATTGCACAAAATGCTTTCTCTTCTGATAAAATTGAAGGAAACTTGGCATTTATTAAATCTAATTTTAGTATTGGGAACCTATGCTCTAGTGGATCACAGTGGATAAGCTTAACAATCACAAGCTTAGAAAAACAAGATTTGTAACTTGTTTATGCGATAAGCTATATTGATAAAGTGAATGTAGTTTTGAAAAAGGCAATCAGACAGAGTATAATTGAAAAGCTTAACCAAGTTTTAGAGAAAAATTCTGGCTTCCAAACAATAAGAAAAATCTCTCGTGAAAAAGCTTTCTCACTTATCTTAACAGGTGAAATGACAATTTTTGAAATCGAAGAAGAGTTGTCAGTAAGTGACTCAGTTTTCTTCGAATATGCACTGATCACATCAGTAGACGTTAAAAGAAGCTTCTCTAGATACAAAAATTTACCCTCAGACCAGAGACATTCTTTCACATTTGGTAATACAAAAACCCCTCGCTATATCGCACATTCGGATATATCGCGCTTTTTTTGTGTCTCCCAATTTTTTTCTGTACTCTTTTGATTTGTTACTTTACTTGAGAAGCACACAGTACATTTGAAAAATACATCTTTTATCACATAAGTTAGGTACAATTAATTAATTTTGGCTCCTTAATCTTTGTTGAAAAGCAGATATGAGAGAAAAATCAAATGACTCTGGATCATTTTTGCAGGAGGAAATGAAATGTGTATTTGTAGATAAAATAAAAACAAAAAATTAAACTTCTATTTTTATAGTTTAAGAGCATACCTTTTATTACAGTACACATACTATTAATTTTACTATACTTTAAAAGCATATGTTCATGAAAGAAAAGTTTTATATCACGCCCGTTATATAGTGTTCTTGTCTCCCAATAAGTACGATATAACAAGGGGTTACTGTATTAAAAAACATTTAATAATGCAATGTAATTCTGATCTCTTGTAATTTCGTAAAATTTTAAATTTGAATTGCAATGAAATTCATGTCTATACACAGAGAGAAATCTAGGTATCATTATATTTTACCTTTCTTCTTTAGTATTTTGTGATTTTACATTTTCAAATTTTAGTGAATATTTATCTCAGTTTCTTTAAATATATTTTAGTTAGATGTCAATATGCAGTCAGGTGTACATTTTTTCTTTCTTCTATAACTTCACTATTTTATATTTGTTTTAAATATTAATATGTTACACATCAGTTTCTTTAAATAAATATGTTGTAATGTAACAAAATGTAATCATGAGTACACTACCTTTTTATTAATAAATTATTTGTCTAGATTGAAATTTTTGTTTAAATATTAGTGAATTTTTTTAATTTAAGTATTTTTTGATGTTTTTAAGGGCATTTTTTTAGGTGACCAAAATCCGGGCTTTAATTATAATGCTAATTAAGAAGACACAAATAATTTTTATTATCTTTGTAACTTGCCCATGGAGTGGACTGATGAGATAGCTACATAGAAGAAAGCCACCAGGTTTAACCAGATAACCCCAAATAACCTTGTGCAATTTAAAGCGTACAGTCAATCTCTCAGACCTTATGCTTTTGTAGCAGCAAAGCAACAAAACATTTCTGCTTCTTTCAACCAGAAGCAGGCAAAACAATAATAAAAAGCCACTGCAAATAAAAATGCTTTCATAATACTGTTAATAAATACTTACAACATTATTTACCATTAAATCTTTTACAACATTCTTAATTTGTTTGCTTCTAGCTTTTTTCCCATGACTCTTTTGTAGCGACTCTAATGAAACCTCAGAGTCTTCATCATCATACCCTAGAAATTTAACATGACAGTAATCACCATCAATAGCAATTATCTGAGCTTCATACATTATATTGTCTCCTTCATATGGAGCACGGCAATAATCCCCTTCTTTCCACTGAAAGAGAAAGTAAAAAAAATTACAGACTATAAAGCATAATTGAGAATTACTGAGAAAATAACCAATATTTATCTAAATATAGTCATCTTTGCTTTTAGTGAAGCTCTGGAGACCAGGTTGTTCACTAAAACCAATGTCCACTTAAACCCTTAGAGTCTCTTTAATTAGAATTAGAATTATAATCAATTTAATTTTGTACTGAAATTTTATTGTTTCGGAGATTATTCCCTCGTTACATTAAAATTTTTAAGAAGTTTTGTCTATTTCATCCATGTACATCTGTTGATCACAGGAATGAGACTTGTCCATGAAATGAATACTTTGGAAGTTTCATTTAAAATGTAATCTAATTTTTTTTACCTCTTTTTTTTTTTTTAAACAGTTAGTTGAGAATAAAAGTAAAAGCCTAAGTGATTTCAGGACGTATTTATTTTCACCTTTTTGAAGAATTTCGTTCACTAAAACAAAAGTTTACACCAGTTGAATAAAGAAACTAGGGATTGTAATGGATATCCGACTGATTTTTCAATATCTGAAATACCGTCAGATATCCAAATCATAATTACCAGATAATCGACTTCTCTACCGGATATCCGGCTATATACTATAAAAGTTCTATCTAGAATATGCATGGGATAGGATGGAAAATTATATTTGATATAATTAAACTTCCACTATAAACAGGGTTCTACCACTAAAACGAGAGAACAGATAGTAATTAAATTGTTTTATAGACTATACATGCGAAGTGCTTAGGGAATATTGATTGAAAAGCTCGAGTTAAAAATGTTCAAGTTGCTATTAAACATAAAAAAAAAAAAAAACAGCAAATTTAATACTGAAAACAGATCTTTCAAAATAAACACACAATTTCAACATTTGTTCAGTAGTTTTTGAGCACATTTATAACCAGTTAGGCTCATCTTTTGACCTGATTTCATGCAACAAAGTGCCATTAACGGACATTTTCTGAACTAAACTTAAAAAAAAAAAAAAAAAAAAAAAGAACTTTACCACATGTCATGCAGTGTCCATGTGCAAATTTGGAGGTGATCTTCTCATCCTTTTCAGCTGTAGACTGCTGTTTATAGGGGAAGTTTAATTATAAGCACTGTGTAGTATTATTTGAAAAATACGTGCATTCAGTATATGCAGTATCCCACAAATAATGTAATTTTACACTCTCTCCCTATGGAGTTTCTCATATTTTTCACCTGCCTTCAAAATTTATTTATAGAGGCTGGGAGAAATTATCAATCTTCATCCTTTTTGTAAATGACAATCTTTTACTGAGCATTCCTTTACTGGAGTCTCTAATACCTAATGGTTAAAAATTAACCCTTATTGTACATATTTACTTTTAACTGAATTTAGTTATTTACTTATGATTTCCTGCAAGTTTTAATTGATTTTTAAAGTTTAGTGTGTACATTTAAAATGCTTTTGTGAAATATTTATTAATGAAAATTATCATATAGCTGCTTGTGCAGACAGGCATGTTGTAACACGGTACTTTACTAGTTTAAAATAGTTGTTTTAGTTACTACTGCAGTGTACGATTATCACGCCATACATAAAGTACTTTGACAAATCTTTTTGTGTCTGTGTCACATGTCGAAATCAAGAGTAAAAAAAAGAAAATTTCGTAAAATTTGGAAACTAATGTTTGGAACAGGGATGCAACGGATATCTGACAAACATACTGCATCCGGCCAATATGCCAGATAATTGGCAGTAGCCGGATATTACAAATATCTGGTAGTAGACTCTGCCTAAAATTATATACAGAGAAATAACGTAAATAAGCATAATAAATGAATAAATTCTAAAACATGCAAAAAAACAAAAAGTATAGTGGAAATATTTTGTTTTCAATACTTTTTAGATTGTATTTTTATCAAGTATAGAAAAAGGGGAAAAAAAATAAGTACCTCTATCTTTTTTTAAGATAGGAGTAAATTATTGATGGAAGAAATTATTGTACAAAAACACTGTTTTTGAATCTTTGTAAGAATTTGGTTATATTTTTTTCCCACCATAAGTTGACCCTGCTTATAAGAATAATGTACTTGCTGTAGTACTGCTGGCTGGTGAGAAAATGTCCCCCCCCCCCAATTTTGATAAAGTAAGGTAATTTGTTACAACAGTTGTTAGAAATTTGTTATATTGATTTTTCCAACAGTTGAATGGAGATGTCTTTCTTTCAAGAACTGAGCTTTTAAGATTTTTATCTAAATCTTGAGGGAAAACATCCATGACATTGTTATTTATATGATTTTAATTGCAGTAAAACTGGTACTAAATTCATGGAAACAATCCCAAAAGGATTTCTGATTTTTGAATTATTTCATTTGAAACTAATGAGAAAATTTAAAGAAGAAAGTAATAGCTCGATGATCTAAGAAAACTAAAGAAAATAAAACAAAAAAGAAAACATACTGCAGCCGGGTAACTGGATATCCGGCTGAAAGTTTGGCCTGATATTCGATATCCAGTATAATTGATATATCTTGATCACTCGTTTGGAATTATTTATTTTTTCATGAATCCCCCCCCCCCAGTCTTTTTCCCTTATGGTGACATAAATTTTTGTGCAGTGAAAGAATGCTAGTACATTTTAGAAGCTAAACAATTAACAGATCAATTTTTGTTATTAACTTGTAATTAAATATATATATAATTTTTGATTAAAGAAATTTAATGCATAACCTGAAAAATTCTGTTTCATACCTGTGTAAAACAACAAAAGAACACATAATTTCATTATAAATATTTAAAAGGGATTTATTTTTTATGTATTAATTACTAAAAGTAATTAAACTTAAAATAAAACTAAAATGATTAAATGATTATAAATAATGATTATTAAATGATTAAACAGAAAAAAGGCATTAAACCTACGTTTAGAGCAAACACTCATTTGTCATAGGTACCTCATCAAAATAGATATCTTATTCTTAAATAAATAAAAAAAAGTATGTATTTCTTTGTGAAAATAATCTACAATAATAGGTATATTAATAAATGTGTCATGGTTAAAATTTATTTGCTTCTGTCATTAGTGTGCACATAAAAAGAGTATTTTAACTGTTTACATTTTAAGTAACATTTTTTTTATGTACATATATATGTACAAATATTTAGTTTTTGTAAATTGTAAGCCAATTATTAAAAACTACTTTAATGATGTGTGAAACATGTTTATTATTACTGGTGTTATATAAAAAAAAGAAGAGAAAAAACACAATAACTAAATACATGTTTAGTGCCAGATATCCGATCAATATCCGTATCCGGCAACCAAAGGAGCTATGGATATCTGATATCCAGCAAAATCAATATCTGTTGCATCCCTAAAAGAAGCTTAATACATAATATTTTTTTTATTATTCCCATACTTATTAAACAAATCAAACATAAGTAATCACATTTATGGCTATGGGAAATATTTATTAAGCAAACCAAACTTATTGCATTTATGGAAATTACTATATACTCCATTGAGTTGGCGAAAAATAGAATTGCTTAAAGGAAAGCGTGAGATTTCCATTTTTGTTCACTTTGAAAAGTACCCTGCTTTTGTTAGTCAATGTGCATCAGTATAATGAAAAAATTCTGACCTCCTTCCTTCGTTTAGCATTGGTATGTTAGCCTAAAGCAGCCTAGCTGAAAAGCCTCTGGCAATTCACACGTATTTCAGAACAAGTGGTTAATAATTTTCTTTTTCTACTCAAACAAAAAAGAGACAACATTTGCATAAGTAGGCATCGAATAATTTCATCTCTGATTTTACCAGAATTTTCAGTGTTCAGTTAAAACTGAACACTGAAAAACACTGAACACAGAAAATGCTATGCACTTTTCTAATGCATGAGAATTGGCAGACGAATGACTTGCATTCTCTATAGCCAAAAGTTTATTTTATTCAAGAGTTGATTATATATAAAAAAGCTTTCTTGTTCATTGGTTTCTGTACTTACTATAGGTGACAATCATTTATCGGGGCTGGATCAAATTCTGCACACTGCCTACACAAAACAAGAAACAGCTATTGTTTTTTAAAAAAATTATTATTATTATTCAAAGCTTTACTAACTTTTTGCATATTTTATGCTCTCACAACTGAATTTTCATTCAACTTTATTTCTTTTATTATCAGAAATCCAGAGATTGTTTTTTCAAATGAACTTTGACTATTGTACTTAAGTTTGATTTCATAAAAAATCACCAGAAATCCGAGATAAAAATAACTATCAAGTGGATGTAAATTTCCTTCTCAACAGATAAAAACAAAAACTTGATAATTAGCTGATTATTTCACACATTAATAAGAGAAAAGATTGAAAATAATATTAAATGTTTTTTAATTTTTTAAGCAAATATGCTTTTCCTAATTTTTTTTATACTTTTGAAGAATGTTTTTTTTCAGTGAGCGACTTTTTTAAGGGACTTGAATTGGGAACTTTTGCTTCCCTTCCCTTAATTGTAAGCCCTTTTGGCTAGTAGATCAAACATAGGGGCCTGTGGGGCACAAAACACTATAACTTCAGGACCATATCAGGAAGAAGAAAAAAATTCGGGCAGGGCCCATAAAGTGGAAAAGCAGAGTTTCACATAAAGGCTTTATCATTTTGTTAAAAAATTAAATTTTGAGGGGGAGGTGTGGATCTTGTACCACCTTGGGATATGGTCTTGTATAACTTATCACATTCTTTTGCATCAGTAGGATTGGCATTCAAATACTCAAATGAAATTTCCTGTTTCTGTGACTAAATGAAGAAGAAACAGTGTAGTGCAATAATGGCAACAAATGGTGCCAAAGAAATTGCTTCACTTGGTTAGATTAAGGCTTGATATAATACGTAATACAAGTCTCAGGGTATATCTACTTATATAATAGGCTAACATGTGCAGTACCAATGTTGATGACATTTCCACACTCCGAACAGCAACAGCAAGATGTAAACATTAGTGCAATAACAATAGTGCATGTGCAAAAATACAAATTAACAGTTCAATGACGTCAAATGGAGCAAGCATGTCACACAGTAGCTAGATTACAAGTAACAATAATGGATACCCAAAAATGCAAGATCTTTCGGACTTTTTCACAACTTCAAATTATCAAATTTACAAGACTTGGCATATTAATCACCCATCGAAAAAATGTCACCATGCACTGGGCTAAAGCACATTTCAGCCATTTCCTGTTTCAACATTGGCTTTTATGACACCAAGTGGCATAGTCATGGGGGGAGGAGTTTATGTAGCAACCCTAACTCAAATAAATTAGGGAGGGTTAGGGGTGTCACAAGCCCTCCCCCCCTCCCATTGAAGAATTTTTTTTGTCATACAAAATGCATTTTCTTCACTATAATCACAAACACATATATATGAGTTGCAGTAGTCGTAACCCCCTTCCCATAAAAACTTTCACGCTAGGCCACTGATGACTCTGAAAATGTGTAGCCACACTAACCTAAATAAATTTAATGACAAATACACAAAGATACATGATTCTCAATGAAATGAGTCCAAGCATGGGGCGGTGAATTTGGCAGCTAGAACACCAAAATTGTTGATAAGCAATTAATTTCACTTTTTACTAAAATTTCTATCAATATATATTGCTACATAACATATCTATGTAAATTTTAAAGAAAGATAAGTAGTTTTCATTAACTATTGTCAGTAAATGCTTCACAAATACATACAGATATTTTAGGTAGATTTGACCTTAAAAAGTCAGCTCTAATTTGCAAAAATCATAACTGCATATTATAATAAATTGGTATAAAAATTTAAAATATAACTATAAAATAGGAGCACTTTTAATTATACAGTATTTGAGATTTAAATAAAATAATGATAGAGAAGAAACTATCATTCACAAGAAGAATGGGAAAAGCTACTGCAATTTCAGGGATCGATGCACACGAAAATTGGGTCTATTTTGAGTGTCCTTCACAAAATTACAATGGATTAGAACAGCCCCTTCATAAAAATACAATCAATTAAAGTGGTGTTTGACTCTACATTTTAATCTGTTTCATCAACTACTTTAACAAAAAAGTGATTTATTAAAAACTGGTATATAAATTCACAAAAATAAAGAGTTGAAATTCACAAAATTAAGCAGTTTTCACAAAAATGGGACCTTGGAAAAAATTTCTGGATCGACCCTGAATTTTAACTATAAAAATGCTGATTTCCTGGTTTTCACAGAAGTCTTATACTCTGTATATACCTTTGAAATACAAAATACAGGCATTTTCCGCTTCAAGAACAAAAAATGTAAATGAATTTTACAGGAATTATGTTATAAAAATTATTTAAACAATCTGACAATTGAATCAGTACTTTGATCAGTTTCAATTAATACAGAATTTAGAAAAAATAACACTATCAATGTTTTAAATAAAAGTAAAATATAGTGCAAAATATATTTCAAAGCTTAAAATTTTGAGATTTTTTTTTTTTCCCCCCATAAAGCAATGTAAGCTGAAGTGACATTCACTGAAAAAAATGGCGATTTTTTTTTTATACGTAAAATATTTTGAGAAGGGTCTACTTTAACGGATTTCTCCTAAAGAGATTCCTGCTTTAAAATACCTCACTTTCGTATTACAGTAGTACATACAAAAGAATTTTTTAAAAATTCACATAACCAATAATAATAATGAAGTTTGAAGAAATATATCAAGCATATAAAAATTTCAATATGGTGAATACAAATATTAACCTACCTTTCTGGGATTCGAGTTCTTATCCTGATACATATCACGATCTTTTGTCTGAAAAATTGAAGTTAAGAGTTTTTATTATAATCTTTAATCAAAGTTTTTACTATAATCTTGTGAAGTTTAATCAAAATTCACACATGAACTAATCAATATATATTAAAACACTAAGGCAGCTCGAGGCAGATCCTTGGAAGGGGCTTTTGATGCAGTTTGACCATGCGCATACACTCCCCGACCAATCAGTAACCAGAATAAAAGTCTTTCTTCACACAAATATTGCATTTCCTAAGACATTACATCAGTTTCACATTGAATTAAAAAGCATGAGAAAAAATTAAGTTGAAATGTATTTCTTAAAGTTCATAAATTTTTAAATCACTAACACGATCGTGTGGATAACAGGAGTTTAAAATTTTGGATGATACACTTATGCGAAAAGATATAAATAGTTGCATTCACTTGGCAGTTTTTTCTGAACGCATTAATTTAATGATGTCGGATGCTGAGTCAATTGAGCACAATCACCAATCACTTTTGCCAACCTGAAAAATCGCCACACTTTGCGAGTTTTGCAACTAGAACATTAACTTGATGGCACTCTTAAAAGAAATCAGATTTTTGTTTCTATTCTATTTACCATTTTATTTATGCGTGGTAACATTTTGCCGAAGGCCATTGAAGAAACGTTGGTAAATTCAGAGGCACCTATGCATTTGAATCCTTTCAGGGGTAGTGATTTAAGGGTAGGTTATTATCGGAAAATTAGAACCATTTCAAGAACTAAGGTTTCACAGATGATGCTTATTGTTCAATATTAACCCACGATTAAAAATAATTTATTTTCCAAATTTCAAATAAAAGTTCTTTTTCAGTGCAAAAAAAAAAAAGCTTCAAAAATACTTATTCCCTCAGAAGTTCAATAAAGAACACCAAAATATCGACTAAGTACATGAGCTGAACAAAAATGCTGAAAATTTGATGTTTTATTTTCCTTTTGTTAGCTGTAATCTGGTAAATCAATGAAATTGTTTTCGTGCATTATTGACACTAAATCTGAGTTTTGGGTAAAAAATATAGGCAAATGGTCGACGAGCTAATACTTGTGAAACGATTTGATAGTTTTGCTCCGATTGATTTTTTCTTCTTAGGTAGTGGAGGTGTGGGAGGGGGCTGTTTATAAACTTGCCTGGGTTTTTTTCAGGTTGAGCAAAATCATAACTCTTAGTTATGATTTAGGTCTATTTTGAACTGTAAATTTTGTTTTGACCAAGATCTCAGAGCCAGTCATCATTTTTGAAGCCTAGCTTTTTCCCTATATTGCACCATTACAAACAGAGCCGAGCAAAATGCCCGGTGGCCCTTTTAATGCTTCTAGTGCCCAGTGGCCTTTTCTTCATGGCTTGCTGTTTGACATTTTTATTCTTATGTCAACAGTCACCATTTCCCCCCATAATGATAAATGCAGACCATTTTTAATGCGTTTTGCTGCCGATCACAAAAATAAAATTGATTAAAATGAGCCCCTTCACAAAAAAATATAATTGATTTCAAATTTCGAGAGCCTCTTAATAAAAATGATAATATTTCATCAAACAACATGAAAGAAATCGAACCTTTCAAATAAATATAATTGATTAAAATGCCCTTTTATAAATATAGTAACACCTGTTTACAGATTAGACACATATCCAAAACAAAATTTTTCAAAACTGCACCTATGTGGAACATTTTGGCAACTGAAAAAATATAATTAGGTGCCATTGACGCCTAGATTTTTCTTCCCAATTTCTAACCCTGATCACATGATGAGTTTGCTTCAAAATCTACAAGCTGAGTTTATGAATTTAATAGTACATACATCTAACATATTTAAAATTAAATGCCTTAAAAAAGAAAAAAAGTCATAAAATATTATACCTAGCATGGCAATATCTGTCATATTTGGTGAAAATTCATAAGATTAATATTAAACGGTCCAAAAAGTATACCATTATTTTTGTATGTTAACAACTGAAGTCAATAATACATTAACATATATGATTTTTATAGGTGACAGGTTAAACAACATTATCCAAGGTGTATTGTGGTGGACTCCTTGTTGGTAAAGTTATCTAGTATTGGGGTCCACTGTATTGGCTATGCTGATGATATTGCCATTGTGGCCAGGGGCAAGTTTGGCCCTGTGGTCACTGGCTTCATCAACTCGGTCCTGAAAACGGTGGAGAGCTGGTGCTCTGGTACTGGGCTTTCTGTCAATCCCCTGAAGACTTGTCTGGTTGCTTTTCCTAGTGCAAAGCACTTCAAGTCTTCTAAGCTTTCCTTTTTTGGACAGCCTATTGCTTTTTCTTCTTCGGTGAAGTTTTTGGGTGTTTACTTTGAAGAATCACCTTGACTACTGTCTTGCTAAGGCCAAACGTGTCTTTTGGGCTTGCAGGAGATCTATTGGTAGGACTTGGGGCCTGAGTCCTCGGTCTATTCATTGGATCTACACCATGATTGTTCGGCCGATCATTTAGTATGGGTCTATTGTTTGGTGGTCCAGATCTTCCTTAGTTTCATCTAGGAAGGATCTTACCCATGTTCAAAGGATGGCGTGTTTGGCTATCACTGGTTGCCTCCGTGCAACTCCCACTGCAATCACTGAATTGCTTTTAAACCTTTTGCCTCTGCATTCTTTTATTGAGGCTGAGGCCCTGGTCTGTAGAAAGAGGCTTATGGACCTGAGCTACTGGAAGGGTTATTCTTAATACCTTTCATGGGGAGATCTTGATTCTTCTATGCAGGCTCATCCTTTCTGCAGCATGCTTTCTGACAATATGCTTGTCAGGCATGTCTTTGATGGGTCTTTCTCTGTTCATTTCCTTTCTAGAGATGACTGGCGAAAGCCTCCTAATTATAACAAGAATAGGTATATCGTGTGGTACACTGATGGCTCCAAGCTTGGTAATTGTACTGGAGCTGGTACAAAATGTCACAACTCGCTCTCAGAAAAAAAGTGTCCATAAAAATCCTGCTGTAAAATACAACATTCACGAACACCTAGAAATCAATTTCAGGATTAGTGTTGACTCTAGAAAAAAAGGGCCGCCGGGGGGGAAATTTTCAAAAGGGGCACCCTGTTCTCAAAAAGGGCACTTTGGGGTTCCACGAGAATGTACAGGTAGATAGTATATATAAACTGGTTTGAAACGATCTGATCCCCGAAATTTAACATGTAGAGTTGTAATATGTGTTTTGACTTACAATGCATAGTAAGATTTTTTCCCAATTTGTCTTAGTCCCCCCCCCCCTTCTTTTGGAGAAAATATCCAGTAGAAGTAAGTGTAAGCGAAATAGGAAAAATAATTTGTTGATAATATTTTGTTCTAAACATGGCATAAATATGTGAATTAAATCTACATAACTAGAAGTTTTGATTTAAAAAAAACTTCTAGCATAAAGAAGTTTTAATATAAGTAATGTTGAATTTTCTGCTTAATTTTTTTTTTCTCAAAATTACATGACATACATGTTTATTATTTATAAGAATAGTACATTTATTGAAGATTTCAGAAATTTTTAGCCAGACATGATTTGTTAGGCAGTAGGGGAAGGCAGAGGGACTGTTAATTTTTGTTCCTCCATTTTATCACACTATCACTACTGGACCACAATTACTGGATCTCATTCATATATGATATTTCACCTATATTGGTACAAACTTTTAAACAGAAAAGTACTGTCAGTGTAAGTGGATTAGGGTAGATGCATTTAGCATGTAATAAAAATAATAAAATTTCTGCAATGCAGGATGTATAAAATTTAATTATATAAATCAGAATTTTATTTAAATTGTTTTGTTTGCAATAATTATTGAATGAGTACCTAGTAAAGATTTTCAAAGTTACCCTTATTACTATTAGACATTATTAAAATTGCATCAAACAATTTAACTCATCCATCAATTGATAACTACAGAAATTGGGGAAATTTAATTCAGAACGCAGAAGATTGCTGGAAAAAATGACATAGTCATGCAAATTTTGTAATACATCCTATGGTTGGAATGTACAACACCATATCAAATCAAATCACTGAAATATATTTGTTATTCCTCTTTCACTTCTAATTTAATGCTTGCTCATTCATGAAAAGTGAATATAAGTTTTTTAAAAAGTACTAGTTCTTTAAAATAAATAAAAATAATTACTACGTGTAAGTTTTTTAGCAGGTATAAAATTAATTTTTTTTTTTAAATTCACAGAATTGTCCAAAGGTATGTATGAAATAAAGTTTAAAATATTTTCAATAATTTATTTTTCATAAAGCTTTATTTTTAATTTCTTGTAACATACTTAAAAAGGTCTCTTTAAAGACATTTGATAGTTAAAATAAATATTGATTATTGTACTTTTTTTATTTTAAAAAGATTAAAGCAAGGTTTAAGAAAGAAAATTTAGTGTTTTTAATCAGCTTAATATAATTAAAATAATCAACATCCTGGTGCCAAAAGTACTTAAACAAATTATCTATTAATAAAACTTCCAGAATTCTTTTTCATTTTTTTTTTTTTTCAACTGAAAATAAGCTTAAATTGGTGACAGTTTGTTTTATGAATAGACTAGCTGTTAACTTATGACACAATTTGTTTTCTGAAGACATCCTTTTCCAGAACTAGCTTTCTTTTGCTTTTATTATTTTTTTTCCTTTCTTCATTCATTAAAATGTTGAGAATTTTAAAATCGGAAGGTGTATAATATGAATATTTAGAATACCAAATCTTGTCAATAGTCTGATTTACTAAATTCTGCATTTACTCCACTTTTATGTAATTAAAACTGTGGCGTAATAAAAAGGGGGGGGGGGTATCTGCCCCGGCGCAAAAAAAAAAAAAAAAAAAAACATGGTGGCCGGCAGGACACTTAAAAATAATAAAGTGGAAAACTAAAGGACAGAAATGGGGGCAGAATGCTGAAACTTAGAAAGAATGGGTGGCAAACTGAAGGACCGCATCGGGCACCAATAATCCTAGCGCTACATTGCTAAAGCAAAAGATCATTATTATGCTCGGATTTGTTTCGATAGCTATATTCGCAAAACGTCGCAAATCCCTCGATTTTCAGATGGATTTGAGTAGATAAAGCCACTGAACATGGTACACGACTGAAGTGTCAAAGTTCCCACGTTCGGCAGGTCCCGCCCGCGCGACTGTCGGTCTGGAGTTTTGGTCTGTTTCATTAAGATGTACGCGTCAATACACATTAGAACTCCTTAAAAAGTCACGCAGCCAAGGAACCCCCCCTTAGAAGATATCCCTTGTCTAGGCTTGCCATAACAAACAAGCAAATCCCACGGAATTTTCGAATCGCAAAACGTCGTTTTGCTAAGGCATTCTTTCTGTGTCATCTGTAATTATATATGATTAGTAAATAACTGTTATACATTACGAATAATATGTACTAAGAAAGCCGATTAAAAAGAGCAAATTGTTTAGGGGAGGGGGACTTGCTAGTGTTGCGAAACTATTAAAGACATCGAGAAGAGCAATAATTATATACAGCTGGCGACGAACTCTGGTATAATGATTGTTTGATAATTCGCAACTACATATTTATCAAACGTAGCCACCGATATTTGAGGATTGACAGATGGAATCAGAAATTTTTAGTTACCTTGAGAAAATTTTGAATTTCCCAACCCTATTTTCTTCCCCCAACTCCTAAGTGAAATGCCGATCGGGCTTCTCGTTTGAGTCAGCAAAAACAAAACATACTAGCGGGGCCTTTTTGGGTTACTCGGCTGTTCGGCTCGCGCAAAAGAAAACAAAGAAAAGGGCAGTAGCAATATTTCGATCTGAAAGAGTAGAATATTTGAAAAAAGCATTTTAATAAATTACATTTGTGGGAAAGATCGGATTTCATAGACGGTTTTTGTGAAAGGGCCGTTTTCAATCGAACCTATTTTTATGATGGGATTATTGTACTCAATCGTAACCGTTTTAATTAACGTATTATCGTGATGAGCCGCAAATGGTATGTAGGAAATAAAAAGTGCTGGTTGTTTACCACTAATAATAAAAATGTAAAAGCAGGAGGGCGCATAAAGAGAAATAGGGCCGCCCGGCGCTAAAAAGATGACAAAAGGGCCGCCGGACACTAAAAAGATAACAAAAAAGGCCGCCGGGCGCTGTGCCCTGCCAAATTAATCTAGAGTCAACACTAAGGATATTCTAAAATTCTTCTTGCAAGGAGGGTAGATGGCCACCCTTCCTTTTCTTCGCACCTTTCTTGAAAGAATAATTACATTGGAGCCTGATAAAATGACCACCTGACTATCTTTATAAAGTGACCAGTTTTGCTCTTCCAGAGGGTGGCCACAGTAGACAGGTTCCATTGTATCTATAATATTCTTGCATTAACATGTAAAAAATATGAATCCTATGTTGAGGCACAGTTTGCCTGAATTGTATGAATTGGAAGGGGGCAGGGGAAACATTACTTTCTGGAACACCTTATACTATTTAAGTGTGGCAACACCTTGGGAAAAAATCTCCAGGGAAACAGAAGAAACAATAAGGGTTTTTGGATGATCCCTTGATTGCCCACTTCAACAAAATAACAAAAAGCATTTTTACTAACTTCATTACCATGAGTAAATAAAAAAAATCTTCCAAAACCCCTAACTTTTTTTTTTTCTTTTCCTGTTTCCTACAAATTTCTTTCCCCAATGTGTTGTCACAAAATATGAAATATCACCTTCAAACAAATAAGTTTATATTAAGTACATCAAAAACTGTATATTTTAATAGACACCTAAGAACACTGTTCAGTGTCCACATCAGATATTTTAAAATAGGTAGGTGAGATAGATGAAACAAGATACACATAACATCTTTCACTGTAAAATTAAAATAGTAAAATACTTACTTTCATGGTCAATCCTTTAGTATAAGCTTTAACTAAATCTCTATCATCCCAATCTAATGCCTCTAAGTTCTAAAAATAAATAAAATTTTAAAATTTGAATTAAATACATAATTATGATTTTTAAAAACAATTCTGAGTGAATAAAAAGCTAGTTAAAATGCACTCAAAATTATTAAACAGTGCTCAGGATATCTAACCTTTAATTGTAGGCCCAGCCAAGAATCTAGAATCTTAAAAATACATTCGCACAAAACCGTGAATTGATTAATATTTTTTATCAATAGTAAATTAATACTTCACATAATAACATTAACAAGAGGCACGCAGTCTACAGCAGATTCGGATAATGTAGACAAATGCACGAACGGTGTTAGCAGAAATTTGTCGAAGTTTGCAGATAGCTTTGATAATAAACCATGTTTATTATTTTTGATTTTACAAAATGATTAGTCAGTATCAACTTTAAAAGTAGCAAAAATGGATTAAAATATTCCTTAACACTAAGCTTTTGTTACTTTAAAAAAATTTAGTTTACTATGGAGGTAATATAGGACTCTTGAGGGACACGGCATTTCTTCATAGAAAATTTTCAAGAGGGTATTAGAGTTCAAAGACAGTTTTACATTTTATCTAGGTGTGGTCTACAGACTCTGAGAGATTAGGCTAGTCCCTTAAATATTTGAATCGGAAACATTTAAGTCTATGGCTAAGTATTTAAAGTAGTTTTAAAAATTTAACTCTGCAAATGAAATGACACTAGTCTATATGATTTTTAGAACAGATATGTGATACAGCAGTGATTTTTTTTTTTTTTTTTTAAATAATGTATTTTTAATGCTGAAACCAAGATTGTTTTCAAATCTCTCTTTTTCCAAAAAAAAGTGCAGCCCACATCTAAAACCTGGGTTTTATTACTGGGTTTTCTGGAAAATTTTAAATCTTGATTTTGCTTTAAATGTTCGATGCCAAATATGATCACAAGAACAGTGCATGTGCTATCAACAATTTTTTTTTCCCCAATTGTATTATTATTTTAATGACTTAGCTGTTTTATTTAGTGATGATAGTCTACATTAGTGAATTAAAAATGTCTGGTAACTATAAAATTGTCAGAAAAAAAAAGTTAACTGACTTTTTTGCAGATTTTTATTCCATGCATGAAGGCGTGGTTTCAGAATAGTCTCTAAGAAAATTACCTTGTGTACCAAGATAGACTATGCTATTCAACTGTTGATACTACCAGATTGTAAAATGCTTTAATTCATTATAAATAAACTAGATTTAAAAGAACTTTTAGAATTTAATTAATTCATGTTTTAAATCCATAACAGCATTTATACACAGTAAAATCTGGGAGTAACAAATTTCAAATTCATAATTCTGAAAATTTAGCTACAGGGAAGCTTCATGACTGAGTTTGTACCACAGATTTCCTTTGACGTAGAAATATTTTGTTAATTTGATATACTCATAAAAATGCACAAGACAGATTCGTAAAACAAATACACAAAAATATAAAATTACATTAATGCACTCTGGCATAAAGCAGAAACCACCCACCACTTAATATTCTTAACTGATGATGCAAAACTATAACTTTCAGCATAACTAATGATTAAACATTAATCAGGGTTGGTAAGTTTTTAACAATTGATGGTTTTAACCATCATATCAAGGAGTTATGTTGTTCTGAATAAATGATGTTCTCTTCCCAGATTATCACACGGACACTTGAGACCTGTTGGCTATGAGGGGAGAAAAAAACCTGGTCTTGGTGGTTTAAATCCAAACAAAACTCAAAATATCTTAACATGAGTAAATTGTGCAGTAGGCAAAAAAAATGAAACCAGTTTTTAAATGCAAGGTGAATTTTATTCAATAAATTTTCCTCTAAAAGCAACAACACGATTTTAACAAGAGATTAGTAAAAGAACAATTTCAACTAACAAGGTTAAAGTTTAAAAACAGTAATTCAAAAACCTATCCTAACACAAGACTGCTTTAACAGTTAAAAAAAAAAAATTAAGCCTGGAAAGGGATCACTGCATTTACGTGCTAACTAAGGACAGACATTTTCCGTTAGGGACCTCAAAAACTTCAGAAAGGTTTTCTATATAATGCTTTACCCAATTTCCATTAAGTTTTTCAAAATTAACACCGAAAAATTGGCTAATTTTTCCAAGCCTTTTTATCTCAATTTATTTTTGATCAGGCCTACAGCAGTTTCTAAACTTTCCAAACTCTCAACAAAAATGGCTAGATCGTCTACATAGACGAAAATTCTGACCTTTATTTGTCACGTGCAGAGGCATAGCCAAGGGGGGGAGTTAGGGGGGTCATAACCCCCCACCATGAGGAATTTTTTGCCATACAAAATGTATATTCTCCATTCCCTTATCACACACATGTATGCATATATGTGAGTTACAGTAGTCGTAACCTCCCCCATGAAAAGTTTCTGGCTACGCCCCTGATCACATGTATATACAATTATAGAGTTCATAGATTTTTTAAACTCCAGTTCAGGTAGAATCGAACTCATACCCATGGTATCACCCGAGCCCTACTTGATACAATCCATAAAGTGCCTCTTTAAGCTTTAAACAGAGTCCTCTTTTTTCTTGGACCTGAAAACCCTTAGGTTGCTCCATGTACATTGTCTCACCTAGCTTTGCATACAGATATGCATATTTAATATCCCAATATTCACTATACCAGCTTTGGAAAACAATTAAAATAGTTATAAAAGTTCTAATAAGAGAATATGATATAACAGGAGAAAAAGTATCAAAATTGTCTATTCCTTTGATCTGTCGAAAACCCTGTGCGACCAGGTCAGCTTTAAACTTCCTGACTCTTCTTGTCAAATCCCTTTTTATATGGCATATACCCATCTGTTCCCTAACGCACAGGATTTTTCAGGTCTTGGGACCAAATCATACACATCTCTTTCTTTTAAGGTATTTATCTCATCAATGACGGCTTTATGCCATTTTCCCCTTTCGGGCGAGTGCAAGGAATAAAAGTAGGCAGTCTGAGTATTTTCATCATCCACAGGAGTTCCCAAACAGGAAAAATTAAAGTATTTGATCAAAAAGTATGTTTTTAGACTCACAATATTTCTGAGCACCATTCATGTTCCGAAGTCCAACTCCTTTTACAGGAAAATAATAAACATCTACCCTGCCAGCAGATCTACCAGACTATCGAATCACTTCCTTTCTTTCCAAATTAGAAACGGGGGATTTTAATGTCTGATTTTCATTTTGTGAAACACCTAGCCCTTCAGGCCAAAAATTTTTTTAACATGCTTGGTTACAACATCATTTGTTCCAGGATACCAGATCCTGTAACAAAGTATTTCGGGCATGGCATAGCCAATTAATATAACCTTACGGGCATTGCATTCTAGCTTATCGCTATATCTGCTGGAAATATTTACATATGCTAAATTACCTATTTTTCTTAAATGCCTTACACAGAAGCTTATCCCACTCTATACATTCAAGGGTGCTTTATCACGAAGTTTCTTATGTGGGAATCTATTTCTCAAATAATTTTGAGTATTTACCAACTCAGCCCACAAATTTCTAGTTTAGTTTGTGCCAAAGTGGCTTTTACCCCCTCAATCAAAGTTCTGTTAAGCCTTTTGGCTACACCATTCATTTGTGGATAATGGACATTTGCCCTTTCTACTTTTATTCCCTTATCCTGCAGGTTATTTTTTTAAATAATAGTCAACACACAATTCACCAGCATTATCAGTCCTAATGGCCTTAATTTTTTTTCCCCAGTATGTTTTCCAACACTTGCTTTAAAAAATTTAAAATACTTTAAAAACTCATTTTTATATTGCAGAAAATATACAAAAGTGTATCTTGAAAAATCATCCATCATAGACTCAAAAGACCTTGCAGCACCCATTGATGGCAATGGAGCGGAACACCAGATATCTAAGTGAATCAATTCTAAAATGTCTTTTGACCGAATAGCTTCACTTTCTGGGAATGGTTCTTGACAGCTTTTAGCTAAATTATAAGCCTCGCAGAAAAAAAAATCATTTCCTTCAATTTTTTTTAGTCCATGTACTTCTTTTGTATTTGCAAAACATTTTAAAGTTCTACAGTAAAATGGCCGTATCAAATTATTTTTAGTTAAATAGGCTTCTTTTAAATTTTCCTCTCGATTACAGACAGCTGTGTTACAACAAAATAATTTTGAACTAATGGTATTTTGAGATCATCAGTCTCATTATTATAACATAAAATTTCAGAGTTTAAGTTTACACTATGCTTTGAATTTAACAAACATCTAACAGAAATAAAATTTTTTAACATGTTTGGTGTGAAATATACATTATACCAGGGGTGCAAATATGATCCAAAAATTTTGTGGCACCAGCAAAAATTTGGTGGACCACCAAACTTTTACCTTTCAAAATCGCAGAAACAAATGTCATTTTTAGCTGTACCCACCAATTTTTAGGTTGCACAATGCGACCCCTTATTTGCACCCCTGCATTACACAATTTAAAATCAAAAGTTTTATTTTCATTATCAATAATTTTCAAGTCACTAGTACCTTTAACACAAATTTGGTGGTTCCCTTTTTACTGATGCAGGCTGCTACATAAAAAACCCTTTTTGTAGACTGTAGATCACTCCTGACTCGCCTTCCCCTGCTTTCCTCTAGCACTCCTTTTTGATGGTACCTGTAGTACCTCCTTGAAGACAAACCTTTATTTATCGGGTACTGGCAAGAGCTCAGCAGCTGATTCTTGCAGAATATTAGTGCATCACCAGAGCTTGCACTAGTTTTACTCTTCGCTGTGTCACACTCTGCAAATACGATACGCCAAATGCTATCTACACCAAAGACTCCATCCTCTATTTGATAAAGACTTGTCACTTAAAGAATCATAAGTACTTGGAAGTCCCTCCAAAATCTGGTAAGCAATCTCCTCATCAGGAACACTTTTACCGGCCATCACCAAGTCTTAGCAGTTGACAACACTCTGCGTTGCAGGTACTCATTTCCTCTCCTTTGTAATGAACATTCACAAATTTTCGCCTGAGGGTGGAAATTTTGGCCCGACCTTTGGGATTAAACGCAGATTTAATAGCCAACCAGGCTTCAAAAGGACTTAACTTCATAAAAATGCTCTTTAAATCCTCCCCCAGGCTTAAACAAATAAATGATAGAGCTTTATTCATTTTTAACTTATAGGCATCTTTCTCTTCTGGTTTCATAGACTCTACTGCTTTAGTATCAGACTTCCTATATATAAAGTCATCTAAATTTAAACTGGTCAAAACCAGAGCC
This sequence comes from Cheiracanthium punctorium, assembly GCA_038373885.1. Lineage (NCBI taxonomy): Eukaryota > Metazoa > Arthropoda > Arachnida > Araneae > Cheiracanthiidae > Cheiracanthium > Cheiracanthium punctorium. The sequence goes on along the minus strand of JAWZYV010003979.1, from coordinate 17,237 downwards.
GTACCTAGGAAAAAGTTTGAAGGGGGAGGGGGGGGGCAACAGTAATTCAAAAACCTATGGCAATAGTACTATTGACAACAGTAATTCAAAAACCTATCCTAAGGGGGGGGGGGCAAAAGGTGAAAAAAGCTAAATTTTTCACAAAAAAGTTTCGTTATTATTGTTTTGTTAACAAACCAGGGGGACCGGACACCCCTGGGTACGGCCTTGGTTAAAACAATGTTTACATTGAATTTCCACAATTAAGCTTAGGAAAATTTAAAGGACTATTTTCATTTCAGCCATTTTAGTTTTTATATCACCAAAAACCAGGCAACCATGCATTGCTACCACATGTTGGCTAACAGGTGCAAAAAAAACCTGGTCTTGGTGGATTAAATGCAAAACAAACTGTGCAGTAGGCGAAAACAACAATAAATGAAAACAGTTTTTAAATGCAAGGTGAATTTTATTCAATAAATTTTCTTCTAAAAGCAACAATACGATTATAACAAGAGATTAGAAAAAGAACAATTTTAACTAACAAGGTTAAAATTTGACAACAGTAATTCAAAAACCTATCCTAACACAAGACTGCTTTAACAGTCAAAAAATTTAAACCTGTAGAGGGATCATTGCATTTACCTGCTAACTAAGGGACAGAAGCACTGCATTGTACTCCAAAAACCAACTGATACAGGTTCAGCTCATATACACTTGCAACATGACAAGAAAATTTGCATATTAACATTCAGAACAAGATGTCATCAGGACAGACAGCTAAAGAAAAAAGAGTTGAGCATTTCATGACAAGAGAAAAATATAACTCGATATTTGAACAATCAACCAACAAGTTAACTTGACTTTTGTTTAACTGAACCTGATCTGTCAGGGTTTCAGACCCACCCACAACCCCCCCCCCCCCCCAAAGAAAAGTTTTTTTTTTTTTTAACCCAATAAAACCTACACATCTATGGGTTTTTTTGGGGTGTTATTAAGATTTATCAAAATTATTCCTTTCTTTCATTTAAATAATTTGTTATTTGACATTAAATATATATAATATTACCTGCATAACTTAGTGCATTATATTAAGTTATACATACACAGATACCAGTTTAATTTTACACAATTATTTTTCCAACTTCAACATAAAGAATAATAACCGTTTTAAAAATAATACCTTGAGCTATCTGCAATATTTATTTTGAAATGTACAGGTGTAGAGTGCAGGCAGGGATAACTTAGAAATTTATCTCTTTAATAAATAAGTTTTCAAATACAAATAAAATATGTAATTATCAATGACAAAAAAGAATCCTTTCCCAGATAAGAGAAGAATGGAATATGTCTCACAACTTAAAAGCATACATCTCAAGAATGAATTCAGGTTCAGGAAACCATCCTGTATTGTATGAGTTGTTGCATTATTTTTCGTACTGAGAAATATAAAACTAATTTATTATACATTATTCATGTGGAATTTCATATCAGACATATTAATTCTAGATTTTTTAAAGTAAAAAGAAATATATCTTAAAGCAAAAATGAATAACTATAAAGAAAATTATTAAATAAATTGTAGTTCAGTAAGTTGGCCTGCAAAGGGTTCACTGACTTTTTTTCTAACTAGAAAATATAACTGACTTAAAAAAATCGGACTATATTCTGTATATGGTGCTTTGTTTACATGTCAATGGTTTGTTTACAAATCATTGGCGAACAATCTGACGCGAGAGTGAGCGATGCACCGCCAACTGCCGGTGGTAGTTGTGACTGGCAACCATAAAGAATACGTGTTTCGTCAGGTTTGGGAATTTGAAATTGTTTGCGTTATTGATGGAAGGGAATGAAATGTGTTATGTTAATATAAGAAAAGAATTTGTGGGTGTTTGTTAGAAATATAGTACGTTATAAGCCGGTGGGTGTTGGGGACATTTCTGAGCGGTTATTTACCAAACAAATAGAGGTAAGTGTTCTTTTTTAACGAATCTTTCGATGTTTAAGGTTTTTAATGTGAATTTTAAATTGATATTTGAAGTGTTTATGTTTTCGTAAGTGCTATTTACGTGCTATTCTAATCATACTGACTTTATAAGAGGTGTACAACTAGGTTGTTTAATCCACCGATGTTTTTTTGAGTTGAAAACGGGCCAGTGTTTGCCCAGTTTACATTAGCTGTACAACTAGGTTGCTTAGTTCACTGTTGTTTTTTTTTAGTAAAAACGGTCCACTGGTTGCGTAGTTTACATAGCTGTACAACTAGGTTGCTGAATCCACTGAGGTTTTTTTAGTTAAAAACGGTCCACTGGTTGCATAGTTTACATAGCTGTACAACTAGGTTGCTGAATCCACTGAGGTTTTTTTAGCAAAAAACGGTCCACTGGTTGCATAGTTTACATAGCTGTACAACTAGGTTGCTGAATCCACTGAGGTTTTTTTAGTAAAAAACGGTCCACTGGTTACATAGTTTACATAGCTGTACAACTAGGTTGCTGAATCCACTGAGGTTTTTTTTAGTTAAAAACGGACCACTGGTTGCCTAGTTTAGATAGCTGTACAACTAGGTTGCTGAATCCACTGAGGTTTTTTTAATTAAAAACGGTCCACTGGTTGCTCATTTTTAGTGGAATATATGTGCAATTTTAATGTGCTGATAGTGGAAAATGGTTGGCGACAGTCGCTGGAGCTTGGCGGCCGCCAAGCTCCAGCGACTGTCGCCATGTTTACATGGGGTGCACACCGGCTTGTATGATTTTACCAAAAAATCATTAATTGAAAAAGTTAAATAGAACAGCCAATCAAAAACAACATATTTTTCTAAGTGAACAATAATATACTTTTATGGCTAGAAATCTTATAGACTTGATGCACATGACTAATAGTGCACACATTGAAATCATGTAATAAAACATAGCAGAAAAACAAATTTGATATTTTCTTTATGGAACATAAAAGACTAAGTAAATATCTGTGTTTACTAAAACTCAATTGTACTTAAATTTTGAAAGTTTTACTATACTTTTCAGACATCCTATATTAGCTATGCAGTTTTATGTTAAAATTTGGAAAAAACCCAGTTTGTTTTTTCCTGTGTTTTTTTAAACCATGCAAGTTTTTTCGGGTCGAGCAAAATATAGCAAACGATTCGTCCAGATCTAGCCACCAAAGTGGCTGAATTCGCAATCTTCACTGGAAGAAACATTCTCCGACTACTGTAATGAATTTCTTGTCATGAACAAGAATATGAATGTTTAATTTTGTCCTAATTTGAATGAGGAAACGTACTTGTCATCTGTTACTTGGAAAACGCAACTGCATTCGTCATCCATTACTTAGGCAAACTAAGTTCATGACACAAGGTAGTCATCAAATATATCCAAAGTGTTAATTAAATCTCTAATAAAAGAGATATATTCTAGTTAAGTCTCCATGAATAATTTAGCGAAATTAGAAAAGTAACATGAACTTTTAAAGTAGCATGAATTTGGTGTAGGTAGTATATTCACGGCAACTTATACAAAAAAGTGTATTCACAATGAACTGAACTATCTTGGTCACACTTTGCATTAAAACAGGCTAGAGATGGGCGATTCGACTCATTTTACTGATTCGAATCTCGACTCACTCACTACTTCGATGATTCGAATCTTGAATCAATAAAACAACTAAAGAAATTTTCCCTCTCTCTGCCCCGAAAGCCGTACTATTTAAACACCCTTCACCCATTCATCAGGTCATTTCTTTTACTGATGTCGCGAGGCCACTAGCTGTTTACCCCTGTTATTTGTTAAATAAAATTTGTGATTTGGTGATCTAATACGATGTCTCTGTGTTTATTTTACCACTTTTCTAACACACACTTCAGGCAAGGCTGAGATCATTGGGTTATTTTCTACACTTTCGGACACAACGCATGGTAAAAATCTTATTCTGATTTTGGAAACTTGCTCAATTTAAAAATCAAATTTTTTTAACTAATCTAAACTTTCACGGCAGTAGTAAGTAGAATACTACAAAATGGTGCCGTGACCTCTCCTTGCCAATCTTGTGTGTGTTGAATAAGGTGAAATGGATACAGAAAACTTTCATTTTTTTTTGATGCATTTACATATCTCTTTGTAACTGGGGACTGTCTTGAGAAGCTTATTGGGTGGTAAACTTTTATTTTGGGAGTTTCAAAATTTTCTTTTTCCTAAGTCCCAGTATGGCTCTAGAAGAAGGTGCCAGGGCGGCGGCATTGCCAGGTCCGGCTTTTATCGGCATGCTCCCACCACTGTCTGGTAGCAACAGCTCCAAATTTTTTCACTCCCTTTCCCTAATTCAGCCCTTGGCGGCCTGGACGGATGACCAGGCCTTGGCAGTCGCAAAATTGAAAATGGAGGGTGCTGCTCTCCAATTCTACACATCTACCTTAGAGGCAATTGAGGGTCTTACGCTGAAACAATTCAAGGACCGCTTCATGGCACACTTTGCAGAAGCGGGATCCTTGGCCCAGGACATAGAAAAATTAACGTCCTGTAAGCAAAATTTTGGGGAGACAGTGCGTGATTACGCCACTAGACTGGAAGGAATTGCCCATAAGGCCCTCAAAAATCCCATAAATTCCTCGGACACGATACCTCAGAGCTTCTCACAGGAGATGCTCCTTTCACAATTCAAAGCGGGTCTTCTTCCAAACATTAAGGCCCAGGTCGTTGTTGTAGACCCTAAAACTTTTGTCGAGGCGGTACAGGTCGCGAAACGATTTTCTGCTGACAATTAAGTTTCCCTCTCTCTTCAATAGCATAACTCATTTCTTGCAATATCTCTTGTTCATGTCCGGTTTTTAATTAGTTTTACTCTCTTCTAATTTTAATTTTTATTCCAAATTTTACCCAGGGTTGTCTCGGACGATTAGCTATCTCCCGCTAAAATTTTAGAAAATTTAACGTTTTTAAGGCCCTTATGATCAATTAAGTTTTTTCCCCATTTCAAGATGGCCGTTCTTGCCTGCGTTTCTTCTCGGCCAGGTTGGTTTCTTTCCCGCGTGCAGTAGTTGCTGGCCGCCATTTTCTTTTTCTCGCTTCCTTCCCCCGTCGATCGAATGTTCTCGAAGTTTCCCGGCTGAGATGGCGCGCTCTGATTGGTCCCCGCGGCCGGCGTCTCTTCCATGCTCCCCAAGCGCGGGGCGAAAAAGATTCATTCTGAAAGCTGGTGTGCTGCGGGTAGGACGTGATCTCGTCCGGTTTTTTTTTCATCGCATTTTTTGGGGCCTAGCTCGGCTTGTCAGTCGTGACTTCATCAAGAATCAGCAAGTGAGGTTTTTACGCGAGGGCCAGAGGGCCAGCTACTCCATGATCACCGTATAAATTTTTTTCTTTTTTTGGTGCGTAAGCACCCGGTGGCCCCACCACGTTTGTTTCATGATCGTTTTTTTTTTGCCAGTATGCTTCCCCTGACTTGATGTGAATTGGGCTTAAGCCCCCACCCCTTTTTTTTTTTCATCTTCGACGTCCCGCTTCGATCGACTATGCGGAGATCTCCCAATTTACCCTGCCCGGGAGACGCTTGTGTTGACTGGAACGCGAAGTCCCCGACACCTGCCGGAGTTTGACCAGAGGAGAGATCAAGATGCCGCCTCCGGATGCCATCAGTGACCGTCCGTTGGTTCCCTAGAACGCCGAGACCAGACCTGCCATTGGATCCGTGGGTGAGACCTGACCATTACCTTTTTTCTATCATCCATTTCTCCACCACGAGCTGGATCAGCGACTTCATGCTTCAAGCTGTGCTAGAACTAACCCTTTTGTTTTTATAATGTTAAATGGGGGGGGGGGGATTAAATAACAAATGCTAAATTTTCTTTTTCAACTTTGTGTGCCATTCTAATGTATTGCTTCCAGTAACGATGTTTAAATCCTTTTTGTTAAAATCATAATTGTGGATGCCATGTTGATTTCTGGTTTGGCCTAAGCTAATCTCTGTAATTGTTTGAGTTGTTCTGCACATCAATGTATTTTGCTGCACCCTTTGGTGTAAAAAATCGCAAAGTTCCTTTTTTTGTTTTGTAATTTCTTTATTTTGGCAATTGTTTAAACTAACCTGTTGTATATAAGAGGTGGGGTTTCAAGTAACAGGTAGGGATTTAATGCGGGATTTTCATCACATGCCTTGTGAGGCTAGGAAAAGGTGGGGACTTGTTTGCCCAATTTTCTTTTTTTTTTTTTGATAGGATAAATATTTTTTTTTATATTTTTTTCTTTTTGCTGCAGGTTTCTTTTCCGCTGAGTTCTCGGGCAGTTGGCATCTCTCTCTCCTTGCTCCAGTAAAACTAGTGTTTAAACTGCCCGAAATGAAAATACAGGGGAGCTTCGTATGACCCCCTGGGCCTGTAAGATTAAAAGGTTAAGTTTGGTGTCAAAGTATTCGAAATTTTACGTATCGATGGGGGTGTTCGTCTAGGGGGGATCGAGAATCAACAGAAACACGCTCCGATGGATAGTTTCCGAGATATACGTTAATTAATTATGGTAATTAGACTAATTAACCATGATTGAGGCTTAAAAGGACTGCAAACATGTAGAAATTGGCTCTGGGATGGTTTCCAGAAAGCTACCGCTCCTATGCCTTGGGCAACAGAAAAACGGGGTGCGCCCATCATCTATTTTCCTTGGTCGTACGTGCGCTGAAACTTCTTGGTTCTCTCCGTATTTCGTTCAGTAGGGAAATAGATATGAATTGCGCACGCACGGATTGAACAATATTCAAAGCGAAGCGAATTGAACTATCGATGGTAACTAAGCCGCATGCTTTGGCGTTCGTTAGACGTGTAGTTGATTTATCTGTTGTCATTTTGATACATCGCGTGCACGTGCTACTTTATCGCTGTGTTATTACGTTGCTGTATCATTACGGAATTACGTCGATCAAACTTTTGAAATGTCAGCTGAGCCTGCAAAAAAGAAGATTAAGGTTGCGGATCAAAAGTTCAAACGAACTTACTCGGAAAAGTGGCCTTGCCTACAACCTTCAGAGATATCCCCCACGGATGCATTTTGCGCCATTTGTAATAGGAATTTTTCTGTGAAGCATGGCGGTTTTTACGATTGTGCCATGGGAAAATTGTGTTTCCTTCGGGTGTGACAATGCCAGTACAATGCTTGGTCACTTAAATGGGGTAGCAGCTCACTTAAAAAAAGTAAATTCGAACATTTATGTTCAGGGCTGCTTATCACATTTACTTCATTAGTGTGCCCAGAAATCCACAAAACAGCTTGACTGTGACATTGAATCACTGCTCTTAGACATTTTTTATTACATAGATCGCAGTTCTAAAAGACTAAAAAGATTTGAAGATTGTCAAGAAGAGTGTGGCCTGAAAGCATACAAAATTTTGAAATATGTTTCGACACGATGGCTTTCCCTCTTGGATGCTGTAAACAGATTATTATATCAATGGGATGCTGTAAAAGAGTATTTTTGTTCAGACACGGAGGAGTCAAATGAGGATGGGAAGTTTGTACATGCCAAACGGATGCTGCAGTCTCCCGACACAAAACTGTATTTACTCTTTTTGCAGGCTACTCTGCCCATTTTCACGACATTAAATGTGAAATTGCAGAGTGATACACCTCAAATTCATCTTGTTAGAAGATATCTAAATTCCTTTTTGAAAGATTTGTTGGTCAGATTTGTTGATCCTACAACCTTGCCAGAAATATTACAGGATTGTACACAGGTAAAATTCCAGAAGAAAAAATATCAAAAAGTGGATGAGGATCTAGTAATTGGATCGGAAACCAGAGGATATCTTGCTGAACCAGCATTAACTGATGCACAGAAATGTGCATTTTTTTCTTCAGTAAGAAGGTTCTATGAAACCGCGTGCACATACGCAATAAAAAAGTTTCCCTTCTGCGATGATTTTTTAAAACATGCCGAGATAGCAGATCCAAATTTGCGTAAAGAAATTTCCTTTCAATCTGTCCAATATTTTTTAAATATTTTTACGCAAATTATTCCCAAAGAAGATTTTGATAATCTAGAAATGGAATTTGTTCATTATCAAGTGGATGCTTTTGAGGCAAGCATATTATCCTGCAATGCTGATACAGCATGGGCTATGATTTCCGATGTAAAAAATGAAAATGGGGCACGTAAGTACACTTTGCTCCCGAAAATTATGCTTTCAATTTTACTTGTGCCTCAAAGTAATGCAGCAGCGGAAAGAGTATTCAGCCTAGTGAGAAATAATATGACGGATTTTCGTGCTTCACTAAGCATAGACACTTTAAACGCAATTCTTGTTGAGAAAGTGAACATGTGTATTAAAAATATAAAATGCTATGAGAAAACTTTTTCAAAAGATGATATTTTGAGAGCAAAACATGCCACTGTGCTTCATTTAAATGAAAAATAAATATTTTGTAGGATTTGTTATTGTTATTTAATGAGTATAAGATTTTTCTCTTTATCAGTGTAATTTTAAAAAAAAATAGTTTTGATGGGATAGAATGCGATAGTTTGAGAATATTTTTGTGTACATGATACAAAATATTATGGTCCCAAGTCGCTTCTAATATAATAAAAGCGCGCCACTACACATAAAACATTGAAAACTACACATTTTTGGTCTTTGTACTACACATAAAGGTTGTAAGAGGTTGGCAGCCCTGTTTCCAGCAGGGATGCTACAGCTGAAACCCCAGTTTGTCTCAGCATCGTCTCAATCAAAATCCCTTTTTGTCTCAGTTTGTCTCAATTAAAATTCCTTTTTGTCTCTGTATGTCTCAACTAAAATTCCTTTTTGTCTCTGTATGTCTCAACTAAAATTCTTCCCCCCCCCCCCAAGTTTGTTTCTTTCAACTAATTTTATTTATTTTATCTCAGTTTATCTCTAGAAGAAAATTTTTAAATCTGTTTCCCCTTTCAGCTTCTTCAAGCTCTTTTGCAATGGCCTGGATTTTTTGGGTGGCCACCTCATTTTTAAGTCGAGCAAGCCTGAAATCATAACAATTGCCACTGCATTTTACACATGTTTGGTTTCTATGAAATTATTATTAAGATGCCAAATTTAAAAAGTCTTGCGTAAAATCGTAAAAATCGGTGAAAATGTAAAAAAACGGGAATTTCACGTAAAATCGTAAAAATACGTGGGAAAAGCATAAAAAAACGACAGTTTCGCGTAAAATCGGTGAAAAAGTGCAACCTTCAAACTGAAAGCACATAAATTGACAAGTATGAATAGGTAAATTTCAAAATTACTACCGTAATTTATGGAAGAAACGCCGCATTCACGATCTCTTCCCCCCTCCCACCCCCACCAAAAAAAGAAGCATCGCACTGAGATATATTTCGGGAGAAAGGGGGAGGGGGGAAATAAATGGTAAAAATATCTTCTTTTATCCCCCTTCTCATATAATGTTTTAAAGTATTTACCGCTATTTTACGAAGCTTACGATTTCCATTTTCGAATTAATCAGTGTCCGATTTCATATAAAACATATGAATTTTTATATTCACAAAGGCGAATTTCTGGAAATAAATAAATATCATGTAAAAAACTTCTTGCATTTGCAAAAAGTTCCGAAGCGAGCCGATGAGGAGGCTCCAGTCAAACAATTTTTTTTTTTTTTTCCCATGGACGGCCAGCTGTTGATTACGTAGTGAGCGTGCTTCAGCAAATTGTTTGTTTTAAGCTTTGAATGTTGTGCGACAACTCCATGTTTCTATTAATTTATTACTTTTGATATTTATAACATAGGGATTTATTTGAAAGCACTCAGCGTTTCTCGAGTTTGCCAGTCACTCATAGTTGACTTTCTACCGTAATAATAGCATAAAGGCAGTGTTTATTCGATAAAGTGCTCCTTCAGAAGGTGCAAAGCCACACGGCGAAAAAACAAATAACTTATAGATGAATTTTTTTTTTTTTTTTTTTTTTTTGGGGGGGGGGGGGGTAGAATGATTAAACTCGTATCGGGTGCAACAGACTAGTTTTGGTTGATATTCAGTAGTTTAAGAACAATCAAGCCCGGACTGGCTCTTATGCCAGCAAATGTGAGTCAGCATTACTGTCATGTCATGGTCAACAGTGAACAGTGAACCACCTGCACCCGCTTTTAGGCAACTTTGGAGATGCTGTCGGAGGAGGCTAGTGTTTAAAATGCCCAAATTGAAAATATAGGGGAGCTTCGTATGACCCCCTGGGCCTGTAAGATTAAAAGGTTAAGTTTGGTGTCAAAGCATTCGAAATTTTAAGTATCGGTGGGGTGTTGAGTCAAGGGGGGGTCGAGAATCAATAAAAACGCACTCCGGTGGATAGGTTCCGAGATATACGTTAATTAATTATGGTAATTAGACTAATAAACCATGGAGCTGTTTTTTCTGCGATGAGAGAAGAAGCTTTCCGAGAGAAAGCAGTAGCAAAAGCATCACAAGCTGGTATTGATCTCAGGATTTTCTTATCGCCGGCCTCAGAGGCGTAGCCAAGAGGGGGGGGGGGGGTTATGGGGGTCATAACCCCCCATGAGGAATTTTTTGCCATACAAAATGTATATTCTTCACTACATTATCATACACACGTATACATATATATGAGTTGCAGTAGTCATAACCCCCCCCCCATAAAAAATTTCTGGCTACGCCCCTGGCCGGCCTGTATTTTTGCCCTTTATCGAATTCGAGATTTCACTGAAATGAAAATGGGAATATCGGATATTTGATGTTGAAATAAAACCGATATGTCGATTTTTGGCCCAGTCCTACTGAGGGGCTGCTGTCCCCCCAAAAAAATGGGACCCTTTACTTAGCTTACAATTGAATTTTATCTTTAAATTTGATACCCAGCCCACCCCGAAATAAAATCCTGGCTACGCCACTGCCAATAACACTAACTACGCCACTGCTTTAGACCCTATTTTGTATTTCTCTGAATTACGAAAGAAAATAAAATCATTCCCCTTAAACGAAAAACAAGGTAAAAAAAAAAAAAAACGAAATCTGCTGCAATAAGCGAAATGTTATTTTGCTTACTACAAAGTCCTTTTGTGAGAGCGCTTAATACCGCCCGTGTATCCTTCATTAAAAATGACAAGCACAATCCTAACTTTATTTCATTCTATTTCCCTTCACATGAAAATCCGCCACCATGTAAACTTAACGTTCCTTTTTTTTTTTTTTTTTTTTTTTTTTGAGGGTGGGGGCAGGGGGACATATATTGAAGTTAAAAGTAGAAAAGGGATGTTTCATTAAATTTTAAACAAATATTAAATCAGCCAGACAAGTTGGAAGGAGGGATTTTCTTAATTTTTTTTTCGGGGGGGAGATTGACCCCTCTTGCCCTTAGGAAGTAACGCCTATGCCCCCCGCCAAAAGCAAACGATGTTCGACCCACTCCACACCCACAGACAGATAAAACTTTAAATCCGACCACCAACCAAGAAATGAAACACCAAAGATTCGAAAAAACCCCTCCAATTAAATGAAACATCCTTTCAACTCTTTTCGGCTCCTTTCGACTCTGAGTCGATAGAAGATTCGAAAAACTAACGAATCTCAACGATAGTATACAATCACCGAAACAGAGCGAAACACTGAATCAGTAAAGATTCGTTGCTGCACCAACTCACCCACACCCACTCATTTACTGTTTCAAATCATCTATCGACTCAGAGTCGTAAAGAGTCGAAAAGAGTTGAAAGAGTAAGGGAAAATCTCTGGGAACGGCAAAGGGAAAATAAGTTTTTCTTCCCTTCGCACTTGGAATGTATTTCCCTTGAGGGCTTGAGATTCGAATCAGTAGAGAGTGAGTGTAAAGACTGAGCCACTCAGTACCAAGATTCGAATCACTGATTCGACTCATCGAATCATTGGCCATCTCTAAAACAGGCATAATTAGATAGACTGAAAAAACACTCAAAATACTGGTGTTAAACGATAAAGTAATTAAAAAACTTTGTTAAAAACACACATAAGCAGTAAAAGGAAAGAGGATACGCGTTTCGTTCAAAAATTGTTTTGAACTTCTTCAGTCCAAGCCCTTCGACGTAAAGAACACAGGGAACTGACTTTAGTTCCCTGTGTTCTTTACGTCGAAGGGCTTGGACTGAAGAAGTTCAAAACAATTTTTGAACGAAACGCGTATCCTCTTTCCTTTTACTTCTTATGTGTGTTTTTAACAAAGTTTTTTAATTACTTTATAATTAGATAGAACCTAAGTTTGAATTTTAGACACTATGGTAATTCACAAGCAATTCTTTAAGTAAGTTAAGAAAGGTGAAGTAAGATTAATTAGACAACTCGTCCTGTTCTGTCTAGATAATTGAATAACTGAAGCATTTAATAAATGAAATTAAGATTTAAACTTCCAATTTCGTAATTATTGTAAAACGTCGAAAAGGAAATTTTTTTCCCAAAACAAATTTTTGAATTAGACTGTACAGAATAATCTCGATACAATCACAAAGCTTCTAATTATTTTTAAACCAGGGGTGCAAATATGATCCAAAAACTTAGTGGCACCGGCAAAAATTTGGTGACACCAAACTTTTCAAAATCGCGGAAACATATATAAATTTTAGTCGCGCCATGACACTCCTCATTTGCACCACTGTTTTAAACACAAACAGCATTAATGATAATATTACTACACTTGTTTGAGATACGACTGTGTTGTACTTATGATTATTATTCAATAAAACATTTTCTTTATCATATATAATTAACAATGAATAAAAACTTAGTGCACACCAACACTTGACAGCGTAAAACATTTGCTAAAACAAACACAATCAAAATTTACAACATTAAAATCATTCAAAAGATAAAATAATCATACCTCAAATTTTTTCGACATTTTGACGATTTTGGAATATACTAAATATTATTTTAAAACACAAATAAATTTAAAATTCGACAACTTTCAAAGTACAACAAAAGATTATGCAGTTGCTTGACGCTTTGATACCAGGAGAGTCATAGGCAGTGTTGCCAGAAAGTTTTGAAGAAAAATCGCAAGAGGTTGATAGAAAAGTAGCAAAAAGTCGCAAAGGTGACGAGTGACGTCATAGTATGACGTCGGATCAAGTGATGCCATGTAAAATAAGGTGACCAAACGTCCCCATTTTCCTAGGACAGTCCCCATTTTCAGGACGTTTTTCAAATTGTCCCCAGAATGTAAAAATGGAACTGGGGACAATTTTTAATCATTGCATTGTTTTTCAATTAAATTACTGTTAATTATTGCATTAATTATAAATGTCCCCAGTTTTGTTGTCAGAATCGGGGACATGTCCCCGATTCTGACTACAAAAATCTGGTCACCTTAATGTAAAATCATTGTGCCGATTTGTCTGGTCAGTCCATTGGTTTTGATACGTAGTTTTATACAGTATAAAAATCCCCCCCCCCCCAATACCACACCCGCATGTCTAAACTAAACATATCGCATTTACAGGTGATTTTGTTTTTCATTTCTTTTCGTAGGTAAATAATTTCGAATTAGAAACCAAGTTCTATATAATTGTTCCATTTCCTATCATTTCTAAGCCAAGGCCCGATTAAATGGGAGGGGACAGAAAGAGAGAGAAAAATGTAAGACTGTTTATTGTTTGTGATTTTCTTGAGGTTTGTTTGTTTGAAACCTAAGTGTAAGTGACAATCATGGGTTAAGGGGATTCGAACCCAAGACCTCCCGCTCGCAGGCAGGTGACGGAGATGAGGGCGCAAACCCACTGAGCTATGGACTGTTAGAAGCAAGAAAGGCTGAATGTAAATAAAAATTTTACTACTTTAAAACTGAGAATTCTTTTTTTCCTGAAAAAAAAAATAACATTCGCGAAATCAAAAAAAGTAGCAAGAAAGTAGCAAAATCGCAAAGTCATAAAATTTAGTCGCATGATGCTTTCAAAAGTAGCAAAATTTGCGAAAAGTCGCAAGATCTGGCAACACTGGTCATAGGGAATGGGCGATCAGGCGGGAAAACGGACCAGGATCCATTTTCACCGGCAGGAGGCGCAGCGCACCTCTCCAATAGGGATTTAGCGTTGTTTTGATTGTGAACGAGCTATATTTTTTTAATAAAATAAATTATTTTGATAGAATATGGGTCGAGCGAGTCACTGCTTTGCACCTGGATGTGACAGTGGATATCCAGAAGCCAGAAAAAGAAATGTATCGCTCGGGAAGAAAAATCCAACGTTATTTAAAGCTCCAAACAGCATCAATACAGCATCACCATAATATTTCTTTAATATGGCCCTTTATAAATGTATAACATAAAAAGTAACACTATGTAAATAGAAAACCTTTTGTACATGTTAGTAGTAGTATAATGCTAATATGAACACTTTAAAATTGGCATTTGGCCCAATAATCAAATTGAAACAGCAGTATAATACTTTGAAATTGTCCATTTAAAAAAAAATAATAACAGTTTTATGAATAATATTTTTCTGTTTATTAATTTAATTAGGGTGGGGGAGGGGATTTTATAATATATAAGAGATACACAAATGAATAGATATTTTTGGCATAAGTCTGCAAAACTTATACAGAAACAAATATTTTCAATTCAAAGTCTGTTTTTTTTTTAAATACAAATTTTTTCAAAATTAAAGAAATATTAGATTTTTTTTCTGATATGTGAAAGCTTGCAAAACTGATGCAAAAGAGTCAATCACTGAATATGCGTGTATTTATTGAATTAATATTTTTTTTTCCTTTATGCTTTTTATGAAATTTTTTGTAGTACTGAAAAATGATATTGAAACTGAAAAGACATTGATTTTTATGTAATTTTTTGTGGTACTCAGGTCCTTATTATCGCACGGGCAAATCGGGACTTTGCCCAGGGCCCCTCAATTTCAAATCTTGTTCTGAAACATCCTTCTTTATATCAAAATTTTATGAAAAATAAAACAAATTTCATAGATGCCCCCCCCCCAAATTCATCAATTCCTGGGGCCCTTGTTGGTTATAATCAGGCTCTGGTGGTGCTGAAAAACGGCGTTAAATGTTTTTCTTTTTCCATATTTGTTTTGGTTTTTTGGTTTAACTAACCAACTTTAAGACTAAAGACAAAAAAAAAATAATAATAAATAAATAAAATATAATATGGAAGAGCGGGTATATAAGAGGAATTTATAACCTGAAAGAAGGCAGGGAATATTTTTTAATTTTTAGCGAATTGCTACCAAAAATATTTGTCAAAAACTGATCTATTATATCGTTCGCATGCAGTTTTAAAGAGAATTTATTTAAATTATTAATTAATTTATTAAATTTTCAAACTGATGTTACATCGTTGTAACTAAGTAATATAGAAACAAAATTATTATATATGCATATTAATTATCATATTTATTTATTCAAATGTTAGTGTATACTTCATGAAATTTCAGCATAAATGAATAAATCCCAATTAGAGAAGCATTAAATCGCGCGCGATGTTGTTTTCCGCTACCGTCAATAGATGGCGCAATCAATGGTAGCCACAGTTTCGTCGGCAATTCTCATACTGCGTAGTTGGTCCAAGTTGGATAACAAGTCGATGTTTCTCCTCCCGAGCTTCATGTTTGATACTTAGCTTTTCGAATTGTTGCCAAAACCATAGATGAAACTCTCTTGTTAGTGGCCACAGATAAATTTTCCTTGTCTGGTGGTGGCAGTGGCAAACAAACCAAAAACAAGAAGGACAGCAACAGAAGAGCATATTCTCAGCGATGTCCCTAAATATTTTAATATGTAACGAATAATTTCAGAAATATTTAGGGACTTGAGTGCATATGTAAATGATATGCACTAAAGTCCAAATTTATCTTTACGTACCCGGAAATAATGATAATCAGAGAAATATCCAATCAATGTGTTTGCAGGGAATGGGAAACATGTGAAAAAACATGTCTAATTAACATTATCCAATCAAAAGTAATCAAACTGTTTCCGATAGCAAATCTAGGCTTACGCCTTCAGACGTTGAATCAAGTGTTTTGCGAAGCACGGACGTATATAAGGGGGGGGGGGGGTTCATGGGGTTTGAACCCCCCCCCCTTAGTCAAATCAAAATGCAAGTTTTCGCCGAACACCATTTTGCATTCGTGCCTCATTTAAGTATAACATTAAAAAAAAAGTTTTGCCTGTGAATTTCGATAATTTTATTTCAATTATAACAATTACATTAATTTTGCACGCTCAAAATTAATGGGTAATTAACACGGACGTATATAAGGGGGGGGTGGTTCATGGGGTTTGAACCCCCCCCCCCTAGTCAAAGCAAAATGCAAGGTTTCGCCGAAAACCTTTTTGCATTCGTGCCTCATAACATTAAAAAAAAAAAAGCTTTGCCTGTGAATTTCGACAATTTTATTTCAATTATAACAATTACATTAATTTTGCACGCTCAAAATTAATGGGTAATTTAAAAAAATACAAGAAGCTTCGTGGAAGCGCTGCGTGTTTGCTGACATCAGAAGGTTGACCGATGTACTTGTACAATGCCATCTTCTTGACCCACAAGTCACGAGGGCGAGGGGCGGTGGGGTTGTCATCTCGGGCTTTTTCACAATATGGACAACGAAACGAGCGTTGAGCTAAAGACCTGAAGGTATGGGAGTGGACTGGGACTCCCGTCTGCTTTCCTCCTCCCTGTATGAGCGCCATGTTGTTCTTCACTGTGTATTTTCAACATGAAAGTAGCTCTACATTTTGTAATTTCCTATCTAATGTGAAATTAATTTCACGGCTAGCTGAAACTTTCATATGTAGCAGTGGTTCTCAGTGTTGGGGGGGGGAGGCAAAAAATTACCTTGGGATCCAAGCTGAATTCAAAAACTGTAAATAAATTTAATAGAATACAAAATATTAATTATTCAAATTTTTGCGAAAAAGTATTAAATTATAAAAGTTTCACTAAATGTTGAATGTGCTGTGGGATTAAGGCTAATTATCTACAAGACGGATCTAGGCCTGTGGGTAAGTAAACTTCTTAGCTTGGAAAATATTTTTAAAAATTCTTAAAAGAGACAACGCCTCTTCTTAAAAAAATTAGAAGTATGAGAAATAAATTTATTTTGTTTCTTTGAGTTATAGATTCAAGTCTCCCTTTGAGATAAAATTCTGTCACAGAAATTCGAATGCAGATCTAAACTTAAATTAATTAGCATGGATAAGATGACTGCCAGCGGTGTGGCAAATGAAAATAAAATTTTAGAAAAAAAATCTATTCAATCAATTCTGCCATATAGAGGAAAATGATAACTATAAGTGATCATATAGAC
>JAWZYV010003977.1:0-12321 GCA_038373885.1 Cheiracanthium punctorium | reverse complement strand
CTTCAACATAACAGTTCTTTTAAATGCTTTTTTAAGTGGTGTCCCCAACAAAAAATTGGATAGTTATGACTGCTTTATTTTTTGTTTTTTTAGGCCAAGTTTTGGGTTCTTTAAATTAAAAACCTTTCAGCTTTCACGGAAATTCTGTAAGAAGCATTTTGCAAGATTGGGAATCACTGATCTATGGGGTTCTAACTCGTATTCATGTTACATCTGGAGAAAACAGACCAAAACTCCAGGCCATTACATCAACAGCTGCATAACAGGCCCGAACCTGGTAGCTACACACTTCAGCTGTCTACCACTTTGAGTGCCTTATTCACTCAGCCATGGTTGGGCAGTAATGTCTTTATTATGAGGTGCGTTTTTTTTAACATTCCTATGGACCTCAGCTTTCCCAATAGCCACAGATATACCCTGTTATTGAGTCATTTTGAAAAGTTTGATTACAACTTCATTAAAAAATTCAAGCGGTATGTTAGTGTGAGGCCCCTGAAATGATCGGTGCCAATAGACTTCAGCTTAATGTAGTAATCTGGACCGGACTTGACTCCTGTTCTTTTATTTTGGCACTTAGTTTTCTTTCTATATTTTGTTTATATCTGGATTCATTCTTTAAATATAGACAAACTCTAGCATTATTGGTAAGGAATGCAATTTTTAAAGGTCATATACACAGGGTGGTCTAGGGGTCAGGACCACCTCCTTCGAACTGCAATCTTTAACAAGAAAAGATAATGATTAATATTCTTTTTTTGAAAAATTCTCAAGCTAAATAGAAAATTTTCAATCTACAGTCATGCGGCCAGCAGCTTTTGCTACTTCTGCTATATGGCTAATCTGGCACTGGAGATTGGTACTTATCCATTATATGACCGCCAGCCAAATTTGGCAATTTCTCACAGATAGTGAAGGGTGAGGCTTAGCAACCTTTTTTTCCTGGTAACCCTTGCTTCATCGTGCATTGGTCCTAAGTATGTGTTTGAACAGCAAATGAAAGCCGACAGTGCCTGTTTTGTATTCTTCTGAGATTTTGTTGTATTCTTCCGTGAGGTTTAACGTGCGTTGCCATATTTATTTTAGTTTTGGTGAGTGTTGGTTTAATATATATATATATATAAAATCTCGGCTGTTCGAGCCTCTTCAGGGGGAGACCCCCCTGAACCCCCCTAATTATTTAGTTTCATTATTGCCATATTAAAATGATATTAATTGACTGTCATTTTATAGCTCATCTTTCAAGTATTTTGCTTGGTAACCCTATGTTGAAATTTTTATGAGTGTAACCTATTTATAGAAAAATACATGTGATGCATATTCTGCAGCTTACAAAATCAATAGATTAAAGCTGTTGTGAACTAATATATTTAAATATATGTAAAAAAATACATGTGAAGCATATTCTACAGCTTACGAAATATTGTAACAATAGATTAAAGCTGTTGTGAACCAATAGTATTTAAATACATGTAAAATTATGTCGCATTTTTGGGACATTTTTCAAAAAGGGTGTTGAGAGATAAAATGACAGTCATTAATATTTTGATAAATATGAATTCATAAGAAATGCCGACAAATGAGGAAGATGCAATTAAGTCCGCCGACCTAACTGTTAGGAGTTTTCTGTGGTTCCCTCTGAAACTTGGTGTAAATATGGTTTAGGATCCCTTAAAAAGACTAAGGAAAGCATGCTACCCTTTGGCCTAGATCCCACGTGTATGTAATTGGCCATAATCTAACAACTACCTTCAATAAAGGGATCTTGAATCGAAATCTTGCACATTCATGATGAATTACTGTTTTTATACCTTTAAGAACTGGATTTTTTTTTCTACACTTGTACAAAAAAATATTTGAGTTGTTACACTCGCACAAAAAAGTATTTATTACACTCACAAAGAAAAGTATTTACTACACTCGCACAAAAAGTATTTAAGAAATTTCATATTATAGTTAGGTGAAAAATTATTTTTTTCACGAATAACAGAAATCAAAAGAAATATAAGAAATTATGTTTTTATACATGACTCACTTCTTCTGAAGAATTGCATTTTATATAAATCATAGGGATTAGAGATAGAAATGATCTGTATTTAATGACCGATAGTAGAAAAGAAGCAAATCTTACAGCCATGTTTTCGCCAAAGAATTGTGAGTAAAGCAGATTTTAGGGATAAAGTATCTGTTCCGTGGGAGAGATAGACTATAGCTCTGGTTGCAATTTATGAGGTGACTGTGGATGGATTATCAAATGGGTTCAGCAGGATGTCGTTCTAATGTCTTCGCATTTTCACTTTTCTTACTTTAGCAAGCACTTCAGATTTGAGTTTCTTCATGTTTCCTTAGTTATTTCAGTTTTAATCTTTGAAGATTTTGCGTACATTAATTTTTGCATTTATAATTTTATGTATAGTGTGTCGTGTATAGAAATATTAGAATTGAGTGTAAATATAGTAATCACAATTATGTGTCTACAGCTTAGTGCAGAATCATTGAGGTTTTAAAAATTAGAAATTTTCCTAATGTCGAAGAAAAGTGTTGTACGGAAATTCTTTACGAAAGCCGAAAGCCAAAAGTGATAGTGAAGTGGTAAATAAGCTATCCATAATGCTTATCTATAATAAAATATAAAAACTCGTCAACTTCAAACATTTGCGACTCAAGACACCGAACAGTAGACCTAAAGGAAAATTGGAGAAAAAGAACCCGGGAATGCATGGATTTAGCTGTTCCAGACAGTGATGAACTGCAAAAAGAATAGAAGAGGTTGAAATGTACATCAGACAAATATGGATGTAGATAAACCCATCGCAAGTACATCAATGGGTAAAACATCCCAAATAAAAATTACATCTTCTAGAACAAAACCAATTACTGAGAAAAAATGAGAAAAGACCGATGAGCAAATTTTATGCTTGGTTGTTAAAGATTATCTGCCTTTAAATATTGCAGACAGCAAAAAGTTCAAGAAGCTTTTAGCAATGCTAAATCCGAATTATTGTGCTCCCAGCAGACAAGTTCTTTTGAACAGTTTACTAAATAAAGTGTACAATGAAACTTGCCAGAAAATTAAACTAATTAAAGAAGAGGTCAACAAAACAGCATACATATGCCTCACTACCGATTCGTGGACTTCAGTGAAATACTTTTTTTGTTGTAACTGCCCACTTTATTGACGACAATGATGCACTAAGATCAGTGTTATTGCCTTCATTTAAGTTAAAAGGAAGTCATACTGCAGAAAATATATTATCATTAAAGAGAGTTGTTAAATGGGGCATTGAAAATAAAATTGTGGTATGTACAACAGAAAATGCTGTAACTATGGTGAAAGTGGTTCAGCTGTGTCAATGGTGGCATATACGTACCATGTTTTGCTCACAACCTGAATCTGGTTGTTCACTCAAGTTTAAACTTCATATCCTCTACTAGATGAAAAGCAGAATCTATTGTGGAGTTTTTTTGAAAGAAGTCTGCAATCTTTGGAAAAGCTCCAAGGCAAATGGGTTTTCAGCCTTTGATACTGAAACAAGATTGCCATAAAAGGTGCAATTCCACAATCGACATGTTTGACCGATTCTTGATATCAAAAGAACTCACAGAAAGCACTTGAGCTATAGTAGAATTGAATGAAGAAAAAATGTCGCACAATGATTGGTACTTTGTAGAGAAAGAATGCGACATTTTAAAATGTTTTAAAGAAATAACTCACGAAATAAGCTGCAAAAGGCAAGTTACTTTGTCTAAATTTGCATTAATTAGTAGAGGTTTGTTAAATTACTGTACAAGTTTGAAGAAAGAAAATTATAAAAGTAGTTACATACTATCAATTGTTACAGCTTTGCAGGAGAACGTAGAAATTCTTTTTTTTTTTTTTTTTTACAAAAGTACAAATATTTGTCACTGGTGTGGGAAGCAATAATGCTCCTCGGTTCAAAGAACATGGTTTTTTTTTTAAACGAAGCAAAAATAAGCCTAAAAAAATGGAATTGTACGGAAATGCGCTTCATTTATTAAAGCAAAGAGCAGAAATATTGTTCACACTGCAGAAAACCATAAAACCCAGCAAAAATCTATAGCACACACTTCAGTTATTTGGGAAGACTTTGACAGCCAAGTAAAAAATGTTTTGAAGCCTCAAACTACAAATTCTACAGTATTCAGTATTATTGAACTAGATCGATATCTTCAAATGCCTCTTTTGCAAAGGCAAGAAAAAGCTTTTCTTTGCTGGAGACAATAAAAGTATTTTTTCTAATGCGTACGTAATTGATAAAAAGTGACTTTATATAACGGCATCTTCGGTTCCTTGCAAAAGAGTTTTCTCCAAGCAGGGACAAATAATAACTAAACAAAGAACTCGACCGACATCTGATAAGATATCAAAAATTTTATTCTTAAATGCAAACTTATTGTAAATTTTACTTTTTTAACTGTCTTTCAAAGTAATCTTTTTTTTAAACTATGAATCATTTATTATAAATTTCTCATCAATTTTTGATAATTAAAAAAAGTGTTTAGGAATTTGAGATATGCAATTTTTTATATTAAGTTTTAATTTTATTTCCTTCCTCACTCATTTTAAAATTATAGTTATTTAATTTATTATATAACATAGAATTGTTACAAAGTTCAAAACGTAGTTATTTCTACAAATATATATGAATGTGTACCTATGTATATATTTCTAATTTTTAAATAACAACTCACTGCTTTTACACATAGCTGATTTCGATAATTTTTATAAATTTAGCATAATTGCATTCAGCTCTATGCAAGTAATTTTTGTTCACCTCTCATTTCAATGTTTTTATATATTTTATAAAATTTTAAAATGTAATTCAAGGAGATTACAAAAAAGGATATCAAGCAGGAAAATAGCTAACTCTTATAAATCATGATCCAAAACACATTCATAATTTATAGTAATTAACAGTTATCTAATTCTTCTCTCATGCGATTTTTCATATAGTATTTTCATATGTCTATGGAATTTTGTGTCAATCTTGTTTCTAATGAGCAATGCTTACCCATTATGAATCATTATTAATTGTAATATACAAACACTTGTCCTGCTTGTGTGTAAAAAAATTTGAAATGTTGAAAAGAAGATTGCCATTTTCCTGTTTGAATTGGCTTTTTCTCAAAATCCTTTTAATCGCAAGTCAGAAAAATCTTTTAATTTATTGTTTGTATGTAATTAACAGTCATCTCATTTTTCTCTCATGTGATTTTTCATATAGTATTTTCATAAGTAAATGTCTATGGAATCTTGTGTCAATCTTGTTTCTAATGTGTAATCCTTACTTGTTTTGAATATTTAATTGTACATATACCAATGCTCATTTGTGCAAAAAATTGTTTTTAATTTGTTAAAGAATATTCCCATTTTTCAGATTGATTCACCTTTTTGACAAATCCTTTTAATCAAGAGCCAAAAATTTTCCATAATTTATAGTTTATAAGTAACCTTTTTAAAAGGGTGTGGGAATAAAGAACAAGCAGACAGATTATCCAGTCCATATGCAGAAAAGAAACTTCTCAGCTGCCTTAGGCCTCAGCAGAAATGAAACACGATGAATGGGTGAAGAGGGTTTAAATAGCATGGCTTCTGCTGCAGAGAGAGGTTTGGTTGGTTTGGTTAGTTGGTGTTTAATGGCACAAGGTCCAGAAAGGACATACTGCACCAGACTATGTGTATATATGGTAAAATAAAGTTTTCAAGTAAAAAGGTGTTGCATAAAACAGGTAAAGCTAAAATCCATGAGTTCTAAAACGATAAAAGCAAATGTAGAAAGGTAAAAAGTAGATAAAAAAAATAAGTCAAGGACATCTGGATGGGGGCTCCCATCCAGATACCAGTCAGAGAAAAGTTATACTTCACACTGTGTAAAAAATATTGATGCATCGAAGAAATGCAAACAAATTACAGTGCGGGGTTTCACCCAATATGATGTCAAGTTTGGGATGAGAACAGTTAAAATAAGTATGATAAAAATTGTTAAAAGCTGTACAAGATGTTAAAATATGACATATAGTAAGATGAGTATTGCAGTGAGTACACAGAGGGGCAGGCTCTCCAAGAAGGAGGTGTTTGTGTGTAAGCCTCGTGTGGCCGATACGAAGGCAAGTCAAAATGACGTCAAATTTACGGTAAGGCTGTGATAACCAGTGGGTGATGGAGGGATGGATGGTGTGAAGTTTATTACTAGTTTGACAGCTCCACTCATTGAACCAACTTTCTTTTATGCTGTTCGATATGCCAGATTTTATGTCAGTGTAGGGTAATGGTTCTGGATAAGGGTTGGTAGCATGCTTCGCCAAAGCGTCGGCCTCTGCATTGCTTGAGATCCCAACATGACTAGGAACCGAGCAAAAATGGATAACAAAGGCACGATTTGTTAGGTGGGTATACATTTGTTGGACTTTGGCTCTGTAGCTGTGCTGAATAGAGTCGGATTTCAGGCTTTCCAGGGCACTTAAAGAGTCTGAATAAATAATAAAATGTTTTTTGTTAGTACGAGATATGTGTAAAAGGCTTTCATAAATGGCGAGCAATTCAGCTGTAAAAACAGAGCAGAAGGCAGGGAGTGTGTAACTGCAGGATTGAGAACAGCTGACATAGGCAAAGCAAACATGATTCCCACATTTAGAGCCATCAGTGTAGATTTCTTCTTGATGTTTGTACTTGTGTTTTTCATGTTGGAAGAGTTGCTGGTATATTTGTGGATCTGTATTCTGCTTGGTAAAGCCTTTGAAGGGTTGGATGTATAGAATCTGAGAGGCTGCCCAAGGTGGTTCAAGAGGAGAGTTAGCACAGACTTTAACATCTGCTAACTGGGTTCCACTAAGACTTTGACGAATCCTCTGGCCGAAAGGAGGAATACAAGATGGACGGCTAAAATACAAACGTTCTAGGTGCTAAAAGAGAATTTGTCAATGGGTGCGAGGGATGAGAGAGTATATGAAAGTATGTATTTAGTGATAGTTTATGGCGTATGTGGATGAGAGATGGTTCAGGACAAATGATATAGAGACTGTACAGGTGACGTCCGGAAAGCACCGGAGCAAATGCACAGTGCAGTATGATGGACAGTGTCAAGCTTCTTTAAAACTGATTGGCGGGCGGACCCATATATGCAGCAACAGTAATCCAATTTTGAGCCTATAACAGCCCGGTAGCTGCAGAGAGAGGGAAAAATCCTATAATTACCCTACTGATTCGAGATTCGATCGGTTGGTTGGTGTTTTACACGGCAGTGCTCGTGCAGGGTGACAACATTGGTGACAACATTGAAGGTATTGGTTTATTAGGAGCTAACAGTCCTAGCAATGGTTTATGGTCAGTTCGAATTTCAAATTTATGACCATATAAGTAATTGTGAAATTTTTTAACACTCTGGATAATGGCTAATGCTTCTTTGTCGATCTGAGCATAACGACGCTCCGTTGGATTCATTGTTCTCAAGTAGTATGCGATTGGAGCTTCAACTCCATCCTCGAGTTGATGACTTAACACGGCTCAGATTCCAAACTGGGATGCATCACACGTTAGTATGATAGGGTTCTTCTCATCAAAATGAGTAAGTAAAGTTTGTGCTGATAAGAGCTTTTGGACCTGCATGATCAAAGGCTATTTCAAAGGCATCATTATGTTCTTGCTTCCAAGTCCATGAAGCAGCCTTGTCTAAAAGACGATGGAGAGGTTCGGCCGCATTTATTCTTGATAAATGAATGGGAAAAGTTCAAAAGTCCTAGGAATGCTTGAATTTCTTCTTTGGATTTAGGAATTGGAGCATTATGAATAGCTTCTACTTTATCCTTGGCTGGCTTAATTCCATGTTCATCTATATGAAATCCTAGATATTGAATACTGGAAGCTCCGATGGTGCACTTTTCTTTATTTAGCATCAAGCCCGATTCCGAAAATCTTTTCAATACTTGTCTAAATCTGTCAGTGAGTTCTCTTTATGAAGATCCTTTAATTAACACATCATCGAAGTAATGCAGCACACCTGGTATACCTGACAACAACTTATCGATGAATTGCTGAAAAATACCCGGAGCTGATGAAACACCAAATTGTAAACGTTTGCATTTAAATGCTCCCTTGTGTGTTATAATTGTCTGAGCCAAAGCACTGTCTTCATATACAGTTAATTGTAAATAAGCTTGTGAGAGATCAAGTTTAATAAAAAAACGGCTTCCAGCAAGTTCAGCTAGCACTTGATTAACAGCAGGAACTGGATACGGATACTGACCCAATGCTTTGTTTAAAGTACATTTATAATCGCCGCATAGTCTAATTTCACCGTTAGATTTAAGGATAGGAACTACTGGAGTTGTCCAGTCAGAATCATTTACAGGTTCAATGGCACCTTGATCTTGTAAACGCTGCAATTCTTTTTCGATTTTATGTTTTAGTGCATAGGGCACTATTCTGGCTTAACTGAAGGATCAAGCTTGAAGGAAATAGGAGGGCCCTTAAATGTTCCCAACTCTTCTTTAAATACGTCAGGGAATTCGCTCATAACCTGCTCAAGATTATCATCGTCATTCATCAAATGTGTGCCAGTGACGCCTATTCCTAAAGGGGCAAACCAGTTTGTGCCTAGAAGACTCTCTCTGGGCTCTTTTGTTACTAAAATGGGAAGTTTGCCTTCAAATGTTGAATATTTAACATCTACATTACATTGGCCCAAAATATGAACAACGTTCTTGTTGTAATCTCTTACTTCAAATGGAAATTCATCTAACTTAGGAATATTAGTAGGAAATATTTCATCAAATGTTGATTTATCTATAATGGAAACCTTGGCTCCCGAATCAACTTCCATTTCAACAGGATGATCATTAATATTTACAGTTACTTTAATTTTTGAATAATTGTGATTTTTTAAATCCAACGCCTTTAACTGTAAAGATTCAACATCTGGAATAGTATCAATTAAATGAGCAGAGTTAGTTGATAAATTCTACTTAACATTAGGCTTATGAATAGAATTAAGCTTACTTCTACATACCTTGGAAATGTGTCCTTTTTTTACACAAATAGCATTCCGCGTCTTTAAATTTGCATTGAATTCTTGCGTGATTACCGCCACAACCAGAACAGTTTTTATATTTCGCGTTACTTTTGTTAAAATTGTTTTGTTGACTCACTTTTTGATGTGAAGTGCCTGGCTTGATGTTTACCGGTCGTACAGCAACAGAGTAAGAGTTCCGAATTTCCTTAACGTTTAGTCCAGCAGTTTCGAATGCAATGGCCTTTTCAAGAGCCTCTGATAATGTTAAGGAAGTTTCAGATAACAATCTTCGCTGTAAATTTTCATCTCTTAATCCACAGACCAGCCTGTCTCGTAGCATGGTATCCAAAGAATCTGCAAAATTACAGTGTTCCACCAGTTTTCGTAGTTCAGAAATAAACGCTGAAATCGTTTCACCATTACACTGTTTCCTGCGGTAGAACAAATATCGCTGAAATATCTCCAACGGCTTAGGAGAAAAATGAGCTTTAATCACTTTAATTAAATCCTTAAATGGTTTACTTGTCGGAATATCTGGTGACACTAAAGAACGAATAATGGAATACGTATCTGGACCACATAGGCTTAAAAATACAGCTCGCTTTTGATTATCGTCCGTTACTTTATTCGCTTCTAAGAAACATTCTAATCTTTCATAATATGAATCCCACGACGAAGGTTTGAAGACATCAAAAGCTTCTAATGTTCCAATCGTAGCCATTGCTACACAGTTTTTACGATTTCAGAATAACGAAATAAATGTTCCACTTACAATTGATCTTGGTTAAAGATGTGATGCTGAGCAGTTCGCGAAAACGAAAGTGAGTTCTTTTTTACTGGAGTCATAATCAATCCACATCTAAGTTGCCAAATTGTCCTGTAGGTGCCGAGTAGTATTGAGGTGTAACGTATTAATTATTATTATTAAGGATACCAAGGCTTGTAAGTGGAGAAACACAACACAGAACATTTATTAACCAAGACACAGGACATCGGCTGAGAGCCGTACACTTGCTGTTCTTTCTTTTCTGTTGCCACAAACATACAACAAAATAGCACAATACAAACGATTACGATTAATACATAACAACTAGACTACCGTAATTTATGGAAGAAACGCCGCACCCACGAAAATGAGCTTAGTTAGCTAGAAAATTATCAGAAACGCCGCACCCGGCATAAACGCCGCAGCCGCGATCGTTGGGGGGGGGGGGTGTGTGATCGTGGTCAGAAGAAGTCAATGCCAGATAAAATTCAATGTTTTCTAAAATAATTTCTTAATTAACAAAAAATAAATAAATAAAAAATATGTTGCATTACTTATTAGACCTAATTTATTAGAAAAGCTATTAAGTTGATCGGATATATTTCGGGAGAAATTTGATGAACGGTAAAAAAAAAAATCTCCATTTTTCTCCCGCTTCCCATAGAATGTTTTAAAGTATTTACCGATATTTTAGGAAGCTTACGATTTCTATTTTCAAGTAATCAGATATCAATGTTTATATTCACAAAGGCGAATTTATAGAAATAAAAAAATAACTTTTAACCTTAGCTAAAAACCTTCTTGCATCCGCACAAAGTTCGGACAGACTACTAGGCCCATTAAAATGAAAACAGCAATCGATGTGTAAGAGGCTCCAGTTAAAAGTAAACATTTTCCCCCCGCAGATGGCCAGCTGTTGAATTACGTAATGAGCTTGCTTCAGCAAATTGTTGTTTTAAACTGAATGTTGTGTAACAACTCTTGATCATTCTATTTATTTATTATTTTTGATATTTATAACATTGGGATCTATTTTAAAAGCACTCAGTATTTCTTGAACATACCAATTAGTTGGCAGTGTTTATTCGATAGAGTGCTCTTGCACAGGGTGCAAAGCCGCACAGCAAAAAAAAAAAAAAAAAAACTTTTAATTACTAACTAAATTTATTTATTTTTTTTTTTTTTGGGGGGGGGGGGGAAGGGTTAAACTCGCACCGGGCGTAACATAGACTAATTTTGGCTGAAATTCAGTATTTTAAGAACAATAGAGGTTCATGTGAAAAACGGGTGCATTTAATAGAGGGTAGTGCACTTTTGCAGTATTTTACAGAACTTTAACCCTTCAAAATATATATTCAAAACTTCATTAAAATTTAATTATAGTTCTAAAATGTAGATGTAAAAGATTTAATTATTTTTTTTTTCTTTTTACTTAATTGAGGAGACATCGATTGGATGTATGAAGCCATCCACTTCAGAGCACGGGACATGGACCCATCTCAGGGCGCTCCGACCGATCAAAGATCAAACCTCTTTTCTAGGGGGGTAGGTTCGCCGCATTCTGATTCGCTACACTGTGATCTGTGCACGCTAAAGAGTACGTGTCGGTGGTGGCGCCATCTTTTGAGACAATTATCACTAAACAAATTTTTCGATTTTTCGTTGAAGATTGGCTAAAAAAAATGAAAAATATTGTAAACGCCGCACTTACTATTTTTTAACTTTTAAACTCATAAACGCCGCGGCGTTTCTCCATAAATTACGGTATGTGTATTGTTGGAAGTACAGGTAAAGTTCTTCCCAGCCTCATCATGCCACACTTCATATATGTGTAATATCAATCTGTACAATAGTTCAATTTAACAAGCGAACAGTTTTTTCTAATTAAAATAAAGAACTTTTGTAAATAAAAATAACAGTCATTAATATTTAAAAAGTTTTTCGATATAGTTTATTATACCCGAAATATTTTAATTTGAATTAGCATTCAATCCATGCAGCAGTTATACACCTTCTGACATTTTGTTTTGACAGCTCTCTTGGCTTGCAATTTGATGCGTCAGGCTGGTGTGCTGGTTGGTTGGTTGATTTTTATTGGCACAAGGTCCAAACAGGACATACTGCGCCAGACTATGCATAAAAATAGATAAAGGCTTACAAGTAAAAAGGAGCATAAAACCAGTAAAAGCTAAAAATCTGAAAATCTAAAAAGTTAAAGAGCGAACTGCCAAGGAGTAAAAGGTAGATAAAAGTAAGTGAGACATCTGGATGGGGGGCTCCCTATCCAGATACCAGTCAGAGAACAGCATATGCTTCACACTGAGAAAAGAATACCAATGTGTTGAAGAAACAAAAACAAATTATGGTGTGGGGTTTCACCCAATAAGTCGTCAAGTCGGGGATGAGAACAGTTAAAATAGGCAGGGGCGAAGCCTTCAGTCCGCGCACGATGCGCAGATGAGTAGCAGGTTTCTGAAAAATGTGAAGAGTTTTGAACTTGATGTTGGTTGGTTGGTTGGTTGGTGTTTA
>JAWZYV010003976.1:0-10872 GCA_038373885.1 Cheiracanthium punctorium | reverse complement strand
ACATGATCGAAGTAATAAATGACACTTTTATGGCATAACAGTGACTATTCACCACAAATGAATTCTCATTCATCAAGAATAAGCATATTGATTACTTTAGGAGTTAATTACCTTAATGTTATGAGTTTTTTTTTCCTGGTTACTGTTTCAAATTTAAATCAGTTAGTAATAGCACAGGTTAATACAATGTGTCATGACTTAAGAAAATCTGAAAAAGCAACAAAATTCAAATTTAACATCTGAGTGTTTTCTCTTACATTAAAACTAATTTCATTGGGATATTGTTTTTTTGTGTGATTGTGGAATGCTACGTTAGGACTATCTGCCAAGGATGGGGGTGCATTGGTAGGAGGACTTTATACGGGTTTCTAATGCTTATTCACATGTGATATTAGTAACAACTTGAATCAATTTAGTACTATGGTACTATACTATATCTTTCATTCTTGATATAAAAAATATGCATTTGTTTACTAATTGGGGAATACTTAAATTTGTTTACTATTCGGTTGTCGAATATTTAAGTATTTGGTCGAACCGTCACGGTATACTGTCGAATAGGTATACTGCCAGTATACCGAATATTCGGTGCATCCCTACATTGTACATTACCATACATAAAGAATTTGTTGATAGCTTCATTACAAGATGAGTAACACATGGTATACTCTTACTAAAATTAACACTTACATTATTGGGTCTTTCGGAAACCTATGATATTAGCTTTCAGGTTCTTTCACTCTAGCTGTGTCACAAAGGACACACTTAACATGGGAGGACTTCTTTTTTCTGTAGAAAGAAAAACTAATTAAAAAGAGGGTGAAGTCAAAACAAAAAGTTTTAGAAATGACAATATTGAAGCAAAATAGCTCGTACATTAACATGAAATATTTTTACAAATAACTTTTATCCGCAATGTCTGTAACCAAGGGTAGAATCTTGTGTTTTGTTTTCTTTTTGTGCTGCCCCTCGGGCAATCTCTGAAATTATTTTGGTCGCCCCTAAGTACAGTTTGTTGCCCATGCAACTTTTGCTATACAATTTTTTTTTTTTAATTGCGGCTGTTACTATGAAAAATGGATTTTTGACAACGTCTGATGTGACTATGATGGCAGAATTCTCTTGACGGTGATCGGCTGCTTGTAAACAAATAGGAAACGAGCACACTGAAGATAAAACAATAGTAGTTTCTTTCTTTCTACTCTTTTTGATAATTACCATGAAAGAAAATTCTTTTTTTTTGGTTGCCCTAAGGGCAACTGAATTCTTTGTTTTACTTGCCCGTTTAAAAATCTGACTGCCCTGGGTAAGCAGACAACTGCAACTTTCGAGCGCTGTCTGTAACTGAGTTCGAATAATTTTAGATTATGCAATTCTCTGTTAATAGTGTCCACAAGGCTGCTTTTAATTACAGCAAAACTACAAAGGTTATCTGCGTAATGGGGGGATCAGGGGTGGCAAATAGGGGGTGCAGTTGCACAACCAAATGAAAAACTGAAATGCAACCCCTGGAGGGGGGGGGGGAATGCCTTTAGGCCGAGAACTTTAAAGGAATATTCACATTACAACAACTGGAGAAAACCACAGGAAAAATAACCATATTTCATTATATGATAGATCATCATTTCTCATCTCTCCTATACAGTCGAACTCTTATAGCAAACCAAGTATATAACGAACTAAGGCACGTATCCAGCCAGGCTGGTGGTTAAGGCAACTGTAAGCCAGCCCCCTCCCCCTGAATATCTGACTGTTTACTTAGCTTACAGACGAAACTTACGTTATAATTTGATACACAGTCCTCAACAAAATAAAATCTTAGGTATGGCATTCCATATCAAAATATCTCGTGACCAACCTTTCTAAAATTATAAATTTGATAATCAAGATACAAGATATGTGTTACAAATTTCATTAACTAAAATTTGCTGTGGGTCATGATTGGGCTCCAGCAGAAAAAAAATTGAGATTTTTAAAGTAGGAAAAGTTATGTGATGGAAACAAATGATGCAGGCTTGGCTAGTTTTTGACGCATGACATTTTTAACCATGGTTTAAACCATCATGTCAAAAACCTCAAATATTGAGTGGAAAAAATAAACAATACTTTTAAGTGTTTTACTTTATTGCAAAATAGCTTGTACTTTAATATCTGCAATGAATTAATCAATTAATATTTAGAAAAATAAAGCACTATAATCAGTAAAAAATGCTTATTTTGTTTACATCTATCAGGTTTATTTATCTTTAAGAAGTAAGACCATTATGTACTTTGTAAGGATGTGCTTACTCATAGCATTCAAGTCCAAAATTTTTTACTAATTCTATTTTGAATGGAAAAATTTAGTATACTGATAGTTAAAACGACCTGATCTTTATCTCTTTAGTTAAAATTTTTTATTTGGGAATACCTTATTCCCCCGTACATGATATATATTTCTGTTACACACATAACCATCTTCGAGGAAGATGGTTATGTGTGTAACCGAAATATATATCATGTACGGGGGAATAAGGTATTCCCAAATAAAAAATTTTAACTAATTAATCCGCCGTATTAAATAATGTTTTATATGTTTTTATTTATCTCTTTAGTCTAAATGAGTGAAACTGCTATGCTATTGGCTATTCCTTAAAGCCTTTTCAATTTAGATTAAACCAAAAATAAACTTTATGTTTCTTCTAGGAAATGTTTACCCATACTTTCGTTTGAAATTTTTGAAAAACTGCAGAATATTATTCATTAATTACATATATCAGTGGCATAGCCAAGGGGGATAGGGAAGTCGCAAGCCCCTCTAATGATCAATATTTTTTGTCATACAAGAAGTATATTCTTCACTCCCGTATCACACACACAATAAATTTCTGGCTGTGCCACAGATATATACAATTTTTATATATAATATTGTATACATTAAATTTATAAATTTGTTATATAAATGGTATTAAACTAATTATTCTTAGTGAGCACAACTTATGTGCTAGTATAATTGTTATATTTTAATATAATTAATTTTAATTAGGCATTTAGTTTAATGCAAAATGTAAATATAGTGCATAATTAGTTTGCATATTGTTCTCTTTCTTTTATGGATTAGTTTTTGAGGGTTTAAACCAGTTTTTGATGCTTGTCATGTCGAAAAACAGTTTTTGAAGTCAAAAACCCAACCCTGAAATGATGGTATATCACAGGCAAAATGAAACTCAAAGTACGCTGCGAACTACTAGACTAACCACTGAACAAAAAAAAAAAAATAATTTGTATTTCCTCCAATTTTCTTAGCTACTTAATATTGAATATAATTCTTGGGCTCAGGTACTGAGCCAATTTTTGTGTTTCTTCACATTAATTTTAAACACATGAAGTTGAGCTTTAAACGTTTCAAAAGCTCTACACTCGCCCCCCCCCCCCAAAAAAAAATAGAAATATGTTCCGAGACTAAATTAAAACTTCTGATATAAACTGCGATGAAGATAAACTTCTTTGCTTCTAAGAAGCTGAAATCACTCCCCCCCCCCAAGCTTCGATATTATATTTTTAGTGTGCACTATATCAAAAATAACTCAGTATTTTTTGTGCACTATAACAATCACAATAAACTTGTACAAGAATATTTCACATAATGTCCGCAACGGCAAATAGATTTACGTTCTCCTTCAAAATATCGCAAACATAGAAATTGCAGACATAAACACCTTTCACGAAATATTTACACAATTGTAGAAAAAAAATACTGATTTGATGTGCAGCATATTCCTTGTTGCATCGTCATATAAACAAACAATACATATATCAATATATAAAAAACAATGTAAATGACAGTTAAATAACATAAAAGATGTACCTACATTTTAGAAGATAATTCTATATCCTTTGCCATGAAGATCAGCAAAATGTATCCTGAATAAGTTCATGTTCAATGGCGACTCCGACCCGATGTTTGGAAATTCCTCCCGCCCGCCAAGAATAACGATTAGTACGCATGCGCGAGTTGAATGTTGTAAACATAATATCATTTCTTTGATATTCCCTGATATTCACCAATGTTGTAAACAGAATATAATTTCTGCGATATTCCCTGATATTCACCAATGTTGTAAACAGAATATCATTTCTGCGATATTCCCTGATATTCACCAATGTTTAAAATAGTACATTGAAATGAGTATATCGCTAAAAAATTGGATTAAATGGAAAAAAAAAACATTAGGATGTTATTTCTGAATGATAAGGTTATAAAATAATTGAAGAAATTCTCTTAAATGTTTTTAAAAAGGATTACTTTTAATTAATATCTGCCAATATCGGCAGATGTCGTAAATTCAATGTATGACATTCAGAGACTTTCAAAATATTGCCCGATATCGGTGGACATTTGTCAATATCTTTGTGCTACCTGGGAACGTCATGCTTATTTACAAGAATAAAAACTACTCAAGTAATACGATTTCTGATTAAAATAATTTATTTATAAATAACACATGAGTAATTATTCATTAAACATGATTTACATACATATTTTTAGAACTTCTAAATACATTAGCGTTCACTTACCTTTACATTCAGAGCAAAATGTTCGAATTTTAGGATAAATTTTCATGAAAGAAAATGGCGCAAGATTCACAAAACGATTACCTACATCTAAAGTTCTTTAGCACGACAAAAGTATAAAAAAATTGTTTTAAAATAATAAAATAATATAACATTTATAATACTTAGAATAATAAAATAGAATACTGTAACTAGGGAAAACAGGCCTCAATGATAAACTCATTTTTAGCGATGGCAACTCATAAGCAGGCCCGTTGATTAGCGATGGCCCCGCTTTAACCCCCATAAGATCTGCGTTCTGGGATCGGCAAATATGCTCTACCACCATGGTTTCGACTAATGGAAGTGAGAATTTTTATGCCTCTTCCTAAAGTATCGGAAGGGGACGCTATCAACCAATCAAAACCAATACCTCCTATATACTAAACAGACCTGTTCATCCTAGCCAACTCTACGGGAGAAAATGTCCGCGCACAGAACTAGATTACGCAGCTTAACGCCACCAGATGGCAGTACAAAATCATGCACTTTTTTTGTAAATAGCATGCAATTCAATTGATCCATCTTGTATTTTACGCAGCTTTTGCTTTTAAAATTTACTTTCATAAAGTAAAACAGGCCTTTTTTTCCGTTTGAGGAATATCGGTTTGTCTTTATAAAATCACTGAGGGAAAATTACTAGATTAAATAAGAAAAAAATAAATGCATTTTTAAGCATAGTCATTCGGAAGAATTATCGGCACGATGACAGAGCATTCTAACAAATTTAAATTTACGACAGAGGGCAAAAGTTCTTTTTATTCAGTAATATAATAATCGATAAAAGTCTATTTAAGAAAAAACATAAATTTAATTTATTCATTATATTAAATGTTCGTCGTTAACGTTATTTCGTTCAAAATAGGTTGATCATGACTCAATATGCTTTTTTATTTAAAATATGAATTTAAAAAATTTCTTTAACATGGTTCTTATTAAAATAAAAAAGACTACTGCATAAGCATGTTTAAAATATATTCTTTAATAATTTATGACTTAAGTTGAATTCAATACGATTTTTCCCCCACAAGAAGAGTGATATTTAACATGGGAGAAAGAGATATACAGTATTTTTCATGTATAAAAAAATAATTTTCAGTGTAAATTTTTCCAGGGCCGTACCCAGAAAAAAAATTCGGGTGGGGGAGGGGGGGTCTGAAAATTTCGGGGCCGGGGGACCAAAAGGTGAAAAAGGCTAAATGTTTCACAATAAGGCTTCATTATTATTGTTTTGTTAGCAAAATTTTAAATTTCGGGCGTGGGGGGCGACCAGGGGGTCTGGTTCCCCCTGGGTACGGCCTTGAATTTTTCAGAAGTGTGAAAAAAATGTCTTTTTGATGAATGCTTTTTATAACAAAATAGTTAAATATACTTAAAAGCAGGGTTTTAGTTATTTATTAAAAATCATTTGATTTTTTTAGAATTGTGTTTTTAAATTTTTGCAATGTACATGGGACAGTCTGTTATCAGAAATAACTTCTTAACTATATAGTATATTCTACTCACCGATTAACAAAAATTAAATATCTATGTTTTAACCTAGACATTCTGTTATTTTGTAATTAGATAGTGGAAACTAAATAAGAGGTAAATTTAAAGAACAAATCAATTGTTTATTTAATACAGACCATTTATTTAATAAAGTAAAAGTCACAGTCCATACAATATACAATATTTTTAAGCAAATGAATTATCAATTTAATTGTTTCAATGATAACACTATTTTCGGTGGTTTGTCAACTCCCAATTTCTTATGAAAGCTAGAATGAACAATACCAAAAGAAAAAAAATTGTTTTTTTGTTCCAGATAAAGCCACAGCTCTGTTGTTAATTTGTACATAAACTGAATTTCACTCTTCATAAAGACTCCTTGAACAATTTGGGTCTTCATCAGAAGGAGAAGGAGCTTCTAAAAATGAACACTCATTCACTCAGTTGTTCAGCCAAGCCATTCATATCAGCTCTACATTGTAACATCAAGTAAAAGCAATAAGAAATTAACAGCTATATGCAATGGCTATGGGTCCCCCAGCATATTCTGGTGATATATTATCTTCCAGATAATGCTGTATTAACTGCTCAAAAGGCAGTGGTTTCATCGGAGCCATCCGACTCATTGTAGCCCACTTTATGCATGTCACGTCAAAATTTGTAGCAAAAGGAGTGCTTAAAATAATAAAAAAAACTTTTGTAAAATTACACCATAAAGTTTAATTCAACGCCCATACAGTTGTTTCGAGCAAAAACTTTTTTGCCCTTCATGTTGTTTATTTAAGGGAAAAGTACTTAATAGAGGCTATCCAAAAATGTCATACTTAGGAAGGAAGAGGGTGATAAAAATGTAACATAACACATTTTGGTTAAAACAAAAACATTTCAAATCAGCAGATTAAATTTTGAAACTTGAAATTACAAGAATATGAGAATTTGCATATATTATGTATAAATATACCGTTACTGAATGACTAGTTTATATTTCTAACTATCTGTGTACATACTACGCAACTCGCACGTGCACAACAAGAAAGTTAATTGCATACTGAGTGGTGGTTAATCTGAAAAAACACTTACATAAAACCGAATTTTTATGCATAGAGAATTGACAGAGCATTACTGTTGACAATAACGATTTAAATATCAAACCGTAATCATGCGATCAAAGTGCAAAAATTATATACTTACCTTCTCCAGAAATGGTCTTGATCCATTTTTCTCTTATAACTATATCGCTGGGAAACTCATTTAACGAAACCTTTACGCCATCTGATCTTTTACGTCAGCTATCTGACTTGCAAAAGGGAACACAACAATATGACATCTTTGGAAAAAAAATAATAATCGTGAAAATTAAAGCTAATTAATTCTACCACACTGAAAGTCTTACACGTGAGGAATTGAATGTTTCCCCCTATATTTGTATTAGCTACTAGCGCCCTCTATGGGTGGTTTTATTTTTCCAAGCGGACAAGCCTTTGCTCCGCGTGAACAGGTCTGTTTCAGTATATAGGAGGTCTTGATCAAAACAAGGCACTCTTTGCCGCATTCGAGCACGTAGTTTAAGTTTATGACATAGTACTTAAATAGGTACCATGTCTTGTCTTATTTTGTTAGTCGATCTCTGGCTGTGTTATACCATGTGAATATACAACGTGTAAGATACTAAATCTTTGATACTAATGCGCAGTAGTCAAATACAGTAAAAAAAAATTAATATCGATTTTCGAACCGCTTTGTCAAAACTTTAATTGTAAGTTGCGTGCAAACTTAATTGCGCTTCGGTGGTTGAATCGGTAAGACGCGGGACTATTAGTAGGGCGTTATGTGATCGAACCCCGTGCTGCGCAATATTTTCCTGCACATTTTTTTTTTTTTTAAATACGCGAATCCTGGTAATTAATTCATTTTTTAGTAAAGTAAATATTTATTTACTTTTTCATTTATTCATTTATTTATCTTTTTTTTTTTACTTCCTGTTTATTGATTTTATATTATTATTTAAATTTTATTTCTTTTTGTAAAATCATTACTTTGTGGAATCGGAATTTTACACTTTCAAAATAAATCACTTTTAACACCCACAAAACTCAATATTTCTTTAAGGTACATTAATTTTTGTCAGACAGACTATTTTTTTCCCTAATTGTCACCCGTTCGTGATGCAACAGCAAGAGTATTAATTTTTTAAGCATCATCAATTGTAAAAATATATTCTTTGAATAGCAGAAATAAAATTTTAAAAATATATAAATAAATATACAGTCCACTCACAATTTTACGACCCTTCCGATTTAACGACCCTCTGATGAAGTGCTGACAGTGTTTCAATACCTTTTATAAACTTTATTTTACACTCAGTATATTCACATGGCCATTATGCCAAAGTTCATTGAAATCCGCATTTTCCTGAAGCCGAGCCTCCTCCTTATAAAATAAAAACGGTAATATTCGAGTAAAAACAAATCAGATTGAAATTATCATTACTTAAATGAAAACAACTTTTCCAGTTTTTATAGAGCGCAGCAAACGAAATGAGGATTTGAAATCTCTAGCACAAAAATTAAACAGCAGTGGAGGTTTTATTAAAAATGTGAAAGCTTGGCAAAAGGTAAGCAGACTGTTATTTTATAAAGTTTAAATATCATTAAAAATTAGCATTAGTATATTCTAATTGTTCTAGGCTCTAAATATTTTTTAAACTCTTGAATCAGTTGGAATGCTAATGATTTATTCAACCGAAAATTGTTGATAAATTCGTCGTCGCTTAATTCAAAGGATTTACACCTAGGAATCGAATTTCGATTCCTATGAACCCTTCTAGCATCTTATTGTTGTGCAACAGTTGCTACAATTAAAACCGAGCCATTATTTTGATGTAAACAACTACCATCAGAACAAATAACCACGCACGCTGACTTGTATCCGAAGCGGAAAGAGCTTCTCACTCGCGTTTACCGTGCCGGGAAAAAAAAGTGGAATTTCCGACAGGGTTTCCGATATCGGAACGTTCCCGAGAGCATCGTGGTAGACCAAATTGAAGCCCTTTCGGAATGTGACGTCATGAGTGAGAAAAGGGTTGTTTTTCCGCTTCGGAAAGGTTTCCGAGAAGATCGTGCTAGGGCCCCAGGCATTGACACATCATCTTTCCACAGGAAGTGAAACTCCGGTGCCTCTTTATATCCCCACCCCCCTCCCTGTAATTCTCCGAACGCCTTTGTTCTTCACTCGAACTATCACTGGCGAAGCATACTTCATCCTCAGCATACTGATTTCAGCAAGAGGGAAACGGCTCCGGAACCGGACAGATTTTAAAACGGATCTGGACAGAATGACAGAAGAGCGGGTTCGGACAGAGATGGACCGACTTCGGAACCGAATGACAGAAACGAATGGATCCGGACACAAATGACTGATTTCGGAACCAA
Source organism: Cheiracanthium punctorium (assembly GCA_038373885.1). Lineage (NCBI taxonomy): Eukaryota > Metazoa > Arthropoda > Arachnida > Araneae > Cheiracanthiidae > Cheiracanthium > Cheiracanthium punctorium. Next base: position 1,357 of record JAWZYV010003976.1, on the reverse strand, counting down.
AGGACCGAAAGGAACGGTTAAGGACCGAAATGACTGATTTCGGAGCCTGATGAACGGGAACGGGTCCGGACCGGAATGAGTGATTTCGGAGCCAAATGACCGAAAGGAGCGGATCGCATGTTCACAATATCTACCCGTTTCGGCATCAGCAACTCTCTGATTGGACAAGAGAACAGAGTTGACGGGATTACCACACTTGGCAATTAATCAATTGTGTGAGAGCGCCAAATAATTTTAAAAACGAAAAGTTTTTCTTTGTTTTTTTTTTTTTAATTATCAATGCATTTGCGATTACACGTCTATGCAATCGAACTCGGTTACTTATTGCGAGCAGAGATTTAAAGTGGAGTTTAAATTAAATGGTTGGCTTATTGTTTAAAGATCGGAATTTACTGTAAACCCGGTTATTACGAGCACTTCGATTTAACGAGCAAAGTGTCCCTGACCCTTCATCCTCGTTATAACAGAGTTTGACAGTGTTATTTCCGCATTACAATGTGTTATTTTTAAGCATAGTATTCATTCACAATAAATAGCACGTTTTATAGTTATTTAACAGTTCTTATATATTTTTTAAATTTCTAATTTAAAAATCCTGTAACATACAGTGATCAAAAAAGGTGGGAACCGGCTATAATTCTTTTCTTATAAGAGATAAATGAGCAATGTAAAGTGAAAAAAATGTTAAAAATAAGGAAATAAAATGTTTTTCTCCTTAATTTTTAAAAAGTTACACATCTTAAATTTGTATACTACGTCGTACAAAAAAATCTTGATTAGCAAAATGAGCCCTCCAATACTAATGTAGTATGGACAAAATTTCAGCCTTTCATCATAAACAGTGGCGTAGCGAGGGGGGGGGTTGGGTGTCAGAACCACCCCCTAAATTTTTGAAGGGTTCTACACATATTGTCAGGAAACAGGATTCACAATGCGTTTCAATTTACAAACTAATATTGAGTATTGTCAATTATTGTTCACTCTATCATTTTTAATTGTAATCTAAACCGGAATCATCTAGGGGGCACGTACCCCTCCCTTTGAATCTGCCAATAGGGGGGAGAGATGTGTGATGAAGATAACATATTTTTCGTGCATATAATTATGTTCCTTTGCTTGCGTTTCTAGATTAAAATGTTCCGTATTAAATTTTTAATCTCTCTCTCCGCTTTGCTTTTCGGCTTGATAAACGTTTTCTTTTGCGCGTCAGTGTGTCTGGGATATTTCTCTTCTGGCTGTCAAACCCTGGCCAAACGGCTCTGCATACAAAAGGCCAGCGGGCTGGCCAAAAGATAGTAGCACTTCTTTCCCCTGCCTTGCAGCAGGCGGAACTTTTTACGACTGCTGGACCTCCCAC
>JAWZYV010003975.1:0-12564 GCA_038373885.1 Cheiracanthium punctorium | reverse complement strand
AATTTTTTAAATTTTTTTTAACATCTGAAGTATACCTTTTAAAATTAATTTATCAATCAAGTAATTCATCCATACAATTTAAAATATAAACAAAATAACCCCTAGATTCAAACAGTATGAAAACTGCTTAAGTTATCATTTTATATTTCTTGCTAAATGCAGAATGTCTGATTAACAATGAATGCACTTAGTTATAATGTAAAGTTAGACAAAGAAAGCTGGATGGAACATCTGCTCTTAATGTGTTTTTCATTAATTTAATACACAGTTTCAAAAAAATTTACAAAATTTATTAAAGTAGGGAAGGCAGATTTTAGCAAATATAACACACAGTATGGATTATACTGAAATGTTCTACAATTTATTTAAAAATTTTCAAATTAAAAAAAATATTCAAAATATACATTTAATTATTAAAAAAGAAAAACTATTAAAAAATTAAGAAAAGTATAAATAAAGCACATTTAAAATATTAAATGCTACAGGATAAAATTATATGCTTTACCTGTTGTCAGCTAAAATTATTAAATTATTTGTACAAGAAGCCACAATCTTTTCTTGTGTCAAACATCCCCCACCACCTTTAATGAGGTTTAAATTTTCATCTACTTCATCAGCACCATCAAAAACATAATCCAGCTATATTTAAATAAAAGTATTTAATTGCTTGGTAAATATTAGAATTGTTGGTCCAATTACACATTTTAATCAAATACAAAACTTAATATACAGGTATATTACTTTAAAAACATAATTATATAAGAGCACTAGTATAAACTATATATGTGTACATAATTTTAAACAGTAATCTATAAAATTATAATGTAGTTGATAAACAAAGCAAAAAATAATATCAGTAACAAGTTAGGAATCTATCAAAAATACGTTAAAAAATTATTCGGGTTCATTGAAAAAACTGTTTTGTTAAATCACTTATTACAAAAAGAAAAGAATCAAATCTATAATCAAGTTTTCTCATAAATGCTTACTTGAAAGGCAAAGTGATGCAAACACATGCTAGTATAGTGATTTTTTTTAAGCCAGTTAGTTGTGATGTGAACTGAGAAATTTTACTGTTATCTTGAAAAAAAAAAGGGTGGGGGGGGGTGCTTGATAAAATAACAAAACTTGAAACTACCTTTGCAAGGTACCCCTGCAGGTTTATCGTAACAAGTCATTTAACATGAAAATATTGAAAAAGTTGGATTAAAACAATTAGACAACAGTACACCCATTTCAATACATTAACTTCTCATTCAAGCTTTTCTCAATATTTCACAAGAAATTGCAACAGTTTAATAACACATAAAATTTGTTTCCTGGAAGTTATTTACATATTCAACTCAGGCAAATTAAAAAAAAAAAAATTAAGGACAATTTGATTTATACCTCGTAACATTCTTCTAGGTCACTCAAATGCAATTTATACTGCCTTACACATAACACATAAAATTTGTTCCTGGAAGTTATTTACATATTCAACTCAGGCAAATTAAAAAAAAAAAAAATTAAGGACAATTTGATTTATACCTCGTAACATTCTTCTAGGTCACTCAAATGCAATTTATACTGCCTAATCAATTGTTTTGCCTTTAAAAAGAAAAAACAGTATATAAGTATTCATAATATCATTCAAACAATAATGTGTACAATAAGTTGAAAGTAACACCAATAAGAACAATATATCTTTGATAACTATATATATGCATTTATATAGACTTTACATTTTTTAATTATAACCAAGCATGAAAGATTTCTTTTATTTTCTACCTAGTAAAAAGTTTAATGGAAGTGTTCAGCAGATTTTGGAAAAATGGTTAGGTGAGTAGATTCAATGTTTTTCCTGATAAACAGTACAGTGGTCCCAACTGCTGCAAACAGTTTTGGAGCAGTTTCAGGAGCAGGAAAATTGCTATTTTGGAGCAAGTGAACAAGTATAAAGAACAGCTCATTTGCAATAATATGATTACATTACTTCACAGCAACTTTCAATTAATAATAAATATTAGTGCTTAATAAAAATTAGTAATCACATTTAATTATTTTGATAAAAAATATATAGTTAATTTAAACTATACTAATTAATATATTCATGCACTTCAAAATAATCTTATTAAAATACACAAAAGTACAAATAATCAAGTATAGTTTTCAATAATAGGTACTAGCTGACTGATTGATACATGAAGATTAAGAGAACAACTTTGCTTTGTACATATCTAAAATGTAGGTACATAAATGAAAAAATACTACATACATATTGTACAGTAATGTTAAAGGAAGGAGAGGGGACAAAATTTTAAGCTTATCAAACTAGGGCTTACAGTCTATGATCAGGATGAATGTTGTATACAGAGAACAGTCTCTCATTCTTCTCCCTTTGAAATTTTCTCACAGGAATCAGACTGTATTGATTGGTCCAGCTTCAAATCCAGCCTGATTAAACAAAGTTAAATGAAGAATCCAATATAGTGTTTAGGACCTGAATCAGTGTTTTTGAGGATAAACTTTATTATTAGGTGAGAGGAAAAAGAGTAGCTGTATTTTTACTGTTTGTTTGCATGGAATAATCTTCCTAAATCTAAGGTAGTGTGTGATTTTGCAATTGGTTGCTGAAACATTTCATCTGCAAAGACTTGTTTTGTACTGTGACTTGTGCCACTGTGCTTCTGCCATGGGACTCCTAACCACATCTATGACATTGCTTTTTAAGGGAGGTAACAGGGGGAGAATCATCTTGTGAAATGCACTTGGTAGCTGCTGAGAATTGTAGAGCTGGCTAATTTTGCAGTTGTCAATGAGCAAAGTATGTTATGAAAAGTAGATTCTGGGGCAAAATAAATAAAAATCTATGTTTCAACACAAATAGGAGCAAGTACTTTGCAACAGAGCAGGCTGGGGCAATTGCAGTGGAATTCGGAGCTCTGACAGTATGTTTGATTGCTGCCAACTGTTTGTTTATTACTGACTGTGCCACAACTAGTTTTTTATTTTATATAAAAGTTTTTTTTTTGCCAAACTTTACTTAAAAATTTGGGTATTACGTGTTATACTGTTGACCACAACAAATTGAACTTTGGTGCTCAAAGCACTTACTGTTGACAAGCTTAAAAATTATATGTATTAAGTAAGTAAATGGCTATCTAATATAATGAAATGTGATGATCAACACTAGTAAAAGAGAACGGCACAATCATTTAAAGTTATTGGCACTTAATCACACAGATTGAGAAAAAGAAGTTATTGGCAAAAATGGTCAACAGTATCAGGGTTCTCATCAGGTCTTTCTGCCCAGGTGCATCACCCAATAAGTTTTAATGATCAGCCAGAAAGAAAATTAGAATATCCTTTTGAATGCTAAATTCGATAGAATTATACATTGCAAGTTCATAAGCCGTCCAGCTGACAAAAATGTCTGGGGAGATCACTAGGTGTAATACATAAGAACAAAAAAGTTTCACAATATATCTCACTTACTAAATATCTGCCTTCAATGTGTGTATGTATATGCATACCTGCCAACCTCCTTAAGCCAAAAACAGGAAGACTCGGGTTGAAAAAACAGAAGATTTCACAAAAAATCAGAAGATAAAAATAAAATTTAAAAAATATTTTAAGAACAGAAGACCGTTTCCCCCAGTGTATATCACCATGTCTTATTATTTTTTATATTAGTATTGTATAGAACTAAAAACAAAATTAAATAGCAATAGAAAAGAGCTTACCTGATTTTTTTTTTTTTTTTTTTTTTTTTATATAAGATGAAAAAAGATGGAGTATTTTCACAAAAATAAAAAACAAATAAATGTAAATTTGACTTTATTTTTAACCAAACTATGTTGAAAAATAAACAGATTAAGATTTTTTTTTATCTCGTTCAATGTAGCTTTTTCAGCTTTTACTAATAGTTCATCAGAAAAATTATTTTCAAGCTTTAGTTTTCAATACTAACAAATTTTCTAATGATGAATCACTGAGGGAAGAACAAAATGAAGTTCTGTTAACTATCAATGAAAGGCATTGTGCTGTTAGCTGTTGAAATGATTACCTTAATAAATTATTTTGAAATAGAATTATTAATTTACGATTTTTTCACACAGTTTGTAATACAATTTAATATATTGACTAAAAATTAAAAAAAGACTGAAGATTTCATCTTCTGGCAGAATACCAGAAGATAGCTTAAAAAAAAAACAGAAGTCTTCTGTCAAAAGCAGAAGAGTTGGCAGATATGTATATATGCAATTAGATACATTCTTCCCTTTCTCATCTATGGCTCATGAGATCGCCCATTTTGGAATTATTTCTCGAGCACAGACGATGTGCAATCGTCCATCCCAGATTCATTGGAATGGTGAGAAGTCTGAAAAAACTTCAGCATTTTTATTCTTAAATAAATTCTACCAAATTCGTCCAATTTATCTGTTTTACTCATGAAATATGCCTTGGTGTACTTTTAAAACCATGGTGGTGGTTATTTTGTTTTCATAAGGAATCATTCAAGTAAAACTATATACTCCACAAGCAACCAAACTGACTATTATTAGAAACCTAAAATGAATTTCTCATTTTTCCTTTGTGGGATCAGTGAGGAAAAACACAAAATTTGTATTTTCTGTAATGAAAAATACCACTTTCATTTTTTGTGCATAAAATATTTCAAATTTTTCTCAACCCTTCATTTTTGCTTGGATGTAAAATGCTTCAAAGAAGCATGAATAAACTTGGAATCATAATATAAATTGACTGATCTAAAAGCGGAATTCTAACACTTTAAAAATTTTAGAGGGGAGAAGAAAAACAAAATGGGAAATGAATCCTTTTAATACAATATGGAAACTTTGCCATTTTATTGCAGCATAGCTGTGAATGGCTGAAATCTCTTTTTTAAAAAGTGATGTGTCTATCTGAAGAAAGATATATATATATATAAATCTAGTGAAAAGTTTACACAAAATGAAAAATTGCGGAAAGTGTAGAAAAGCCCCCTTTTAAAATCTAATCAACTCATATAGCTTTAAATAACTCAATTAAAGAGCATGTTTAAAAAAATTAATAAAACGTAACAAAAAATTTTAAAAATTAATTTTTAATACAAAAATGATCAGAGAAATCAAGTGATAAAATTTTAAAGTTATATTACCTGGAGTGAAGTAGGAACACAAGAAATCTTCAGATTAAGTTCTTTAACTTTTGATGCTAAATAGATAAAAAATTGTAATTAAAATAATAATAACCAAAGTATTTGAAATTTCAGTTGTAATGTTGAAATATATACAATATATCACTCAACTATATTACTTTATTACAGCCTGAGAGAGTTTTTTATCAGAATCTATTATTACTAGCATCATTACATCCAGCTTTTCAATTATATATTTAAATAATGTTAATGCCTAAAAATAATACCTAATTCAATTTCAGCCAGGAAGGCAAAACTCAATAAATCAATGAGCGAATAAATATTGACATATATCACAAATTTTTAATTTCAGTCAAAGATAAGTAAGATTTATACTTGAAAAATAAAAAATAGCCTGTGCTCAGATCTGTGTACATATAAGAGAAGGACCGAAATTGGAGAATGTCGACTTTCAAGGGTAAATGTCAACACATACAAAATGCGGCAGTGAAAGACCAAATATTTAATTCTGTTCTAGTAGATTCAGACCAAGATTTTTTCAGAAGAGAAAAAATACTCCTTAATATTTTTAGAAGGAGTATTTTCCTATCCACAGGAGTAATTAAAGCATAGAATAATTATGCTACATTTTCAAATGCATAATTAAATTGCATTTAACACATAAATCATATAATAGCTGATTACACAATCTAGGTACACTGTTAGTGTTAAAAGTAAATTTCACTGTTTCCATTAAAAGTTATTGCAGATTTCAGAAGTTAACTGTAAATAAAAATAATTTTCAAGGGGAAATCTCGCCATAATCATCAGTCATAAAACAGTATTTTATATGGAAAAGCAATGCATAAAACATACATTCCGAAATTCTTAAGGCATATTCTACATTTCTAAGGTGTGAAATACGCATCTAGAGGCATTATCGCTATCACTGATTCAGACTACCACTGGTGTGTGTCAATAAGAACAGATATGCTCAGGTGGAAGTTGAAAGAAGAAGCCGAGGTCAAAAGAAAGGCAAAAGCATAGCGAAATTTTGTAGGAATAGGTTATTTCACCATGAATCCCTGATTATAGAAGAGTCCACTACGGTATATATGCCAAGTTGTTTACTGGCTAAATGTAAAACTAAAATCTTAATATTTAACATTTATCCAAGCACAACTTCTGTCATTACACCGGTCAACAACAACAACAACAAAAAATTGGGAGGTTTCTGTTCTCATGCTTAAATTCTAATTCTAGACATTGAAAAAGACTTATTTTCATTTTTAGTTCGTAAAGTTTGCTTTTGTCTGGTTTACATCGATAAGTATATTTTAATTTATTTCATAAACGAAAGATGGCAGCACTTTGATTAACCCAAAAGTAAACTCTATTATTATTTGTAACTCTGTAGTATTGCTTGTAGTATTATTTGTATTATTATTTTTTTTTTTTGTATTATTGTTTGCTCATACGAACATAAAAGAAATACGAAAAATATTCACTTTTAGACATTAATTTCTTATTATTTTACATTTATATGTTATTGTTTATCACAAATCTTGGATAAAAAAGACTTTTATATCCAGCAAAAACTTTTCTGATCATAATTTAGGGTGGTATTATAAAAAAATATATAAAAAACAGTGATTTTTGCCAAAAAATTGCTTTAATTTCTACAAAAGCAAACTTTCGTTTAAAAAAAAAAAAAGTTATTTTCCTTAGTTTTGGCATAGGAGAAACTAAAATTTAACATTTAGAAGTCAGACCCAAAAATCGTGTTGACCGGTGTTATTAGGAAGGCAAGGAACATCAAGCATTCTTTCTTCTTCTCATGCTAGAATCTAAAATTACATATCCAAATAAAAACAATTCTGCGCTGCCCTTTAAATCTACTATGGCAGTGAAAACTCATTTGAAGCATCACGAACCCCCCCTCTCTTCACTGTGACTGGTCATTGCTCTCAGCTTCAGAGGCAAAAACATTATGTCACTCATGAGAAGTTTTATCGCACCTGAAATACGGAGAAGAAAATTAAAATCTCCCATGTATTCAACATTCACCATAGTGAACATGTGCATGATGAATGTCGACATTTGGCGGTGTATAGGTAAAAATTAGGGCATTTGGTTAATAGCCATTGGCCAGTAGTCTCTTTTCTTTTTAATGGCCACTTTTTTGAAGTAATGGCCACACATCAGTGGGATTATTTTATTCGAATAAAATTTAAATAATTTATTTTATTATCACTAAAAATCATTTTAATGAATTACATTTACTATCAATAAAAATTAAATTCTATTTAAATGTATTAATTTATAAAAATAAACAACTTTTTATTATGAATCTGTGTCAAATCAGAAAGAATCATTAAAAGAAATCAAGGAATCTTTGAAATGTTATTAATAGATTTAGATTACATTTTATACTATACAATCCTATGGTATAAAATAAAATATGGTATTAAAGACAGTGACAGAGTTGCACTGGTAATGAGCCTAGAAACAAAGCCTGCAGTTCATAAAATAGGTTTTAACTATGTTGAGTCTAAGTGTTGACATCTGACAGTATCAGAACACAAGAAGTTAATGGCAGATGTAGGATCAAAGTCTCTAAGGGCTTTATTTGCATTCTAGACTGAAGAGTGTCTGCCTGTTGGTCATGATGTCATGTGACGTATCCCTTGAATTAAACTTTCCCATTATTTTAAAACTGCTGAATTTCAATATAAATATTGCTGAAACATACGTCAGTGGGAGAATGGCGACTCAAGTGAAGAATGGTGGAAATTTTTTTTATTGCCACATGTGGACATTTGATCGCCACGTGGCGAGTGGCCACCGCTAATTTTTAGCTATATGGCGGTGTAAGTAAGAAATAAGGATATTTAGCAAATATTTTGAACATACACCGAGCGATGATGTGAATGCTGATTTTCAACACTCAAAATCGACAGCCTCCAGATTTTGGACTTTTACAGTAACATATATATGCAGGGTGTCCCAAAAAGGTGATAGTATGTTTTAACTCTTAACCTATTAGAGATAAGTCAGCAATGTAAATTAAAAAATCTACAAAATAAGGCAGATGAAAAGGCTATTTTAAGAAAAAATTACCCTCGCAAAAAATTACCGCAAAAAAACTCCCCATAGTAAAAAAATGTACCCCCATATAATGTCATAATATAATGTACAAATTTTCAGCCTTTCGTCAAAAACATATCTCAGACCTGATAACAGAACCCAGATGCCAAGGCTCACTTTTTGAATTTCAATGTAAATATTTATTGCTAGAGAGCAAAAATGAATTTTCTTTCGTATTATTTCTGTACAACCTCTGAAATGTAATCATCTGATGTGATGTGTTTTCTTTCGAGAGCAATTGTAAAGTGGTTTAAGTCAGCATATGCTTATCTTCATATCTCACACTTTTTAGGATATAACTTTCAGTTTTGTACATCACCTCCTTAGTGTATGAGGCACATTTACGAACTGCTGTGGGCTTTTTTTGTATGGGAATCATAAACAAATTTAAAAAGTGTAATTTTTTGAAAATTACATTAAGTAAAATTTCTTTTTATTAGTCTTTTTCTTAATTTTTAATTTTTTTTTTAATGCTCCACTTTTTCTAATAGATAAAGAATAAAAGAAATAGGGAGACTATTAGAAAAAAAAAATTATCTTCATAGATGCTTTTAAAATATTTATTCTGTGAACAGACAGATAATATTGAGCTCTACAGCTGAAAAAAAATGAAAATTCATTACATATTTATATTCTAGGTAAAATAATGTATAAATGTGCGCATACAGAATTTGAAGACAATTAGAGAGAATGTTTGGCATTATGTATTTATTCACACACACACACACCAAAAAAAAAAAAAAAAAAAAAAAAAAAAAAAAAAAAAAACTGACCTAAATACTCAACAGCATAGACTATAGTAGATCCACTACCAATACCAACTGAACAATCATTCTGTAAAAGACAAAATGACAAATAACATATATACTGCAGAGGAAATTTTCAATAAAATAATTTTTCATAGAAAATTAGAGATATACTTATTGCCTTTCAAATATGAAACTATTGTATGGGTAACTCCATATAAAACCAACAACCAATCAATGATCGAAACACCCCTTCTTTAAATACTGAAGATTTTTGGTTTACATGTAGTAGTTAGATGAAAAATGCAAAGTTTCAAATTTCATAAGTGTTTTATTTCCACCTCATTGGGGGTAAGGCGCCCAAAATGTTCTTTAACGTTCTTTTCACATTTCTCTTCATATCTCACAGGAAATAAGAGATAGCTGTAATATTCCTGCTTTAAAGTGTAACTAACAGCAATACCTATTATTTGTATTCAGGGTTTTTAGAATTCGCACCCAAACGGGGGTATGGGTCTAAAACATTCTTTTCACATTTTTCTTTCATATCTCGAAGGAAAAAAATAGACAATCATAAGATTCTTGCTTTAAAATGTAACTAATAGAAATACCTAAAAACCATTTTCAGGGTTTTTCAGAATTTACGCCCAAACGGGGGGTAAGGGTCTAATATGTTCATTTCACGTCTTCCTTAATATCGCAGAGGAAAAAAGAGATAGCCCTAAAATTCTTGCTTTAAAATGTAACTAACAGGAATACCTAAAATCATTTTCAGGGTTTTTTAGAATCCGTGCACAAACTGGTGTGAGAGACCAAAACGTTATTTTCATCTCATCTTATATTGAAGGGAAATTAAGATAACCATAAAAATCTTGCATTAAAATTATTGAATAAAAATTCATAAAAATCTTTTTGAAGGTTTTTTAAAAATCGATCTCAATAGGGGGTAGTTTACAAAAAAAAAGAAAGGTTTTTTCATGTATTTTTTTAATTCGAGTGCTGTTAATTTAAAAGATTTTTGTCTACCTGGTGAAAGGGCAAATCACTTTTAAAGGGTTGCCAGATTAAATGTGAAAACTAGCCATGATTTTTGGTTATTTATTGCCAAATTTAGCATAAAAAATAAGTCCCCAAAACTGGACCCAGATTGGCAATATCGTCCATACTTGTCGAGAAATTGCAAACCCTACTGTTTATTTAATTGGAGTCTTGGTGTCTATATTCGTGTAAATAAAAATGGACTATAGTAAGAATATTCCTGGCGAGGATATCAGAAAAGTTTTAGTCGACGATTCTAATACAGACTCAATTTTGAGTCTACATTAAAATCGTCTATATTAAGTATTTTATGGAACAAGGAATACAAATACGGCACACTCGCAGATCATGGTGCACATTCCAAATATTTTAAAAAATCAAGTATAGTTAGAATATGCCTAACAAATATTGTGCAACAGTTTTTGTAGGCAATTAAATCTATAACCAGAATATGTTTAATATAATTTATCTGTTTTCCATTTGTATTAGTTGGTTTAACAATATCCATTCCGTGCGAAGAATGGGTACTTCAGCTAGTATATCTATAAAAGATCAAATATTCATAAAAAGGCATTTTAATCAACTACATTCATTTAAAAAGTTCCAATTTCTTTCATGTTGTTTTATGAAAAGGTCGTTCTAATTGGTCAGATTTTTATAAAGTGCATCTTGAAATTGATGGTATTTTTGTGAAGGGATCCCCTTTAATCAATTTTATTTTTGTAGTGGGCTGCAAAACGGGCTAAAAATGATCTGAATTTAACCTTGTAGGAGAAAAAAAAAAAAAAAATGGTGCTTCTTGACAAATAAGAATAAAACTGCCCACAAGAGCAGAATTATATCCAGTGTTCTGCAACATTACCTCAAGCCATTGCAAATGTTCTGCAGGCATTTTGTCCAAGTCTGGCACACCATGGTAAAATGCATTAAATGGATTTATTGATAGAGGACCAATCACAGCTTTGAAAACAAAATAAAGCTGACAAAAACCAAAATTTGATTTTCAAATAAGTCGCCTGGTGTACTAGGGTACAAGTAGTCAAAAAATTGAAAATAGTATGAAAATGACGTTTTTTGATCAATTTTAAAAATTTGATCAATTTGATCAAAAAAGTAGTCGGTGGACACCCTCTCTGCATCGATCTCTGAATTTAAAGCCAAAATAACGAGGACAGAGCTTAATTTTCAATGTATGAAATAAATTGAATCGATATACAATTTTTGTTATTTCAAGTTCTGTTTATCTCTCCTGTACATTTTAACCCTCTGAGTACGATCATGCTCTGGGTGTCCCCGTCCAGTGATTCCCACAAATAAAGTCTGACCCATACGATTGTGCGGGTGCCCCAACGTGCTCCAGGGAATCCTATATCTTATCTTTTTCAGAGTCATTCGGGTCTATATATGGTTAAAAACTAAGGAATTTAAATTTATGTTTGAAAATATTTACTGTCTTAAAGGGTTATAAAGTAACTTCCGAGCTATAACAGTAAATGCACCTTCTCGGCCACTGTTAGAAGCAGCTTTGCAGAGATGTCATATATCTACACAACAGGATTATTGTTAAAAATGCCAATGTTATTAAGAATAACAACTTCAGAGATTTAAGGGCTAAGCTTCAATATATTTATTTTTGGCTCCAAAATTGGCGATAAATGTAATTTTTAGCCTTCTTCTGAAAATGCGAATTAATTCTGTGCTACACAAAAAAAAAAAAATATTATTCACAACGTTTTCTTAACATTTTTTAATACTTTTTTGTTGTAATTTTTTAGGTTTCCGACTATTTTTATCGTTAAAATGAAACGAGGGGGTTGAGGGTTGCGGTCTAGTTAATATTTTTGAAATTTATGTTGTTTAGATTCCTAACCCTAAATTCTTGTAACAAATATTCAAATTTTATTAGTGTATCCGGTTGGAAAACCCTTTTGGAAACGCGATTTCGCAACTACTTTTGCAAACAAAAACGACATTTTTGGCACCAAAATTCAAGGTAGGATGTATACTGAAGGTACGCCAATTTAAGTTACAAAATAAAGAAACCAACTAATTCAAAAAAGAGAATTTAGAGTAAATAAAAAATGAATTTACTTTAATATGATCGTCAATTGCTTTACATGCTGCGGCTTTTTTTGCAAGTTCTGTTGCATCCATGTTAAGAGCTGGAGAAGAAATGAGACGTGAAATTAAATTTTTAGAAGAAATTGAAATCCGTAATTTGGAGTATTTGTACAAATTACTAATTATTGGATATGGTCTCATGTGATCACTGATCACTAATGTTTGTTTAGGCCGTGTCTACGCTGCCGGCCGGCCGGAAACGGAGTACTTCGGGCTCTGCTGCCGGCTTGTGCAGAAGTTGTAATTTGGTTTACTGCACAGATATGGGCGTGATTTCAAAAGATGTAAATAAGCCGGCCGTACGCTTCGTGATTGGCTCATTCGGAACCGTCTTATTTGCCTGGTCTGCCAAAATAGAAAATGAATCGCGGGGTGTATTTAAGGTTTCAC
>JAWZYV010003974.1:0-10453 GCA_038373885.1 Cheiracanthium punctorium | reverse complement strand
TTTACAATAGGGTACATGGTACTGCAGATAAGAATAACATATATAAATTTCGTAGAAATCAATGCCCTATACACTCGAGTCAAGGACGGACAGACAGAGAAACCGAAATCTTAAACACTTTTCTACCTTGTTGGAAAGTGTCAAAAAAGCTAGATCTTGAGAGGGAAAGACGAAAACTTTCAAGGTAAAGGCGCGGGGCCCCAAAGCGCGGGCCCGTAGCATTTGCTAAATCTGCATATTGTTAATCCGGCACTGATCCTTAAAGTTTCTCAGTATAGCCGCAAGATGCTTAAAAAGTGCTTAATTTCTAGTGGTAATCGACCGTAAAATCATCTGGCATCGAAACTTTTCGTTCCCCTTTTCCAGCCTCAAGCTGAGTTCATATTGATCGTACCGTAACGCGATGACGTCATACGTTGGAGCCCCTTTTCAATAGCCAAGGCCCCCTTAGGAGCCAGTCGGGCCTTACTGAATCTCAACAAAACTAGTCTGTTGCGCCCGGTGCGAGTTTAACCATTCTACCCCCCCCCCCCCCCCAAAAAAAAAGTCATCTAAAGTTTATCTATAAGTTATTTCTGTTTTTTCGCCGTGTGGCTTTGCGCCCTGTGAAGGAGCACTGTACCGAATAAACACTGCTTTACTCTATTATTAAAGTAAAAACTCGACTACACTACAAGTAATTGGCAAGCTCAGGAAACGCTGAGTGCTTTTAAAATAAACCCCAATGTTATAAATATCAAAAGTAATAAATGAATAGAAATATCAACAACACACAACATTCAAAGCTTAAAACAAACAATTCGCTGAAGCACACTCATTACGTAATCAACAGCTGGCCGTCCGTGGAGAAAAAAAAAATGTTTACTTTTGACTGGAGCCTGCTCATCGGACCGCTGTTTCACTTTATCAGCATGTGCTATACTGTCCGAACTTTTTGCGAACGCAAGAAGTTTTTACAAGTTATTTATTTATTTCTATAAATTCGCCTTTGTGAATATAAAAACTGATGTTTTATATAAAATCGGACACTGATTATTTGAAAATGGAAATTGTAAGCTTCGTAAAATAGCGGTAAATATGTTTTAACATATGGGAAAGGAGATATTTTTACCACTTATCCCCCCCCCCCCCCGAAATACATACCAGTGCGATGTTTCTTTTTTTTTTTTTTTTTTTTTTTCCAAAGGGAGGGGATCGCGGGTGCGGCATTTCTGATAATTTTCTAGTTAATTAAGCTCATTTTCGTGGGTGCGATGGGTGCAGCGTTTCTGCCATAAATTACGGTATATGGACATACATGTTACTTGAGAGAAAAAAAGGAATTATTTTGTCTGTATTAATTGCTTGTACATACATGTGCAAGAAATTGTGGCCTTTTCAATTTTGGAAAATTGGCACATTTGCACTTAAAGCAACAACCTGCCAACTTTACAATAAGAAAATCTAAAGTTTGGTAATAACGAAAG
Source organism: Cheiracanthium punctorium (assembly GCA_038373885.1). Lineage (NCBI taxonomy): Eukaryota > Metazoa > Arthropoda > Arachnida > Araneae > Cheiracanthiidae > Cheiracanthium > Cheiracanthium punctorium. Next base: position 8,987 of record JAWZYV010003974.1, on the reverse strand, counting down.
TAATAAGGGGCTGTCCATAAATGATGTCACGCTTTTTAAAAAATATTCTTTGCCTCCTGCTCACACTTCACCATACCACCCTTGGCACATGTCATGCTGTATTACATTTACATATACTTACAGTTTAAAAACAAAGCACTATACTAGAAATCAAATTTAATTTTCTGATTTTAAATGTTTTTATTTTAATGTAAATGTATAATGTCACACATCTTGTCCCCCCCCTCCCCCCTCGTCACAATTTCACAGCCCTCCTTTCCTCCAAGCATGACATCATTTGTGGATAGACCCTACTTAAGAAAATTTTGGGGGTCCTTAAAAAGTGCTTATTTTTTTTGCTCCGAAAAGAGTCTGAACCATGCAAAGGAAATTGAACATGACGTTTGTGGCCCCATACCCCCTTTTGGGTGTGAATTCTAAAAAACCTGACAATGATCTTTAGGTATTTCCATTAGTTACATTTTAAAGCAAGAATTTTGCGGCATCTCTTTTTCTTCTGTGATATGAAGGAAAATGTGAAAAGAACATTTGTGGCCCCTTACCCCACGTTTCGGTGAAAATTCTAAGAAACCTTGAAAATGACTTTTAGGATTTCTGTTAGTTAATTTAAAGCAAGAATTTTACGAACGGCTTTCTCTTTAGCCTCCTTACCCCCCCGCTGGGATGAGAATTAAAAAAAACCCTGAAAGTCGATTTTTAGAGTATTTATAGCTAGTTACATTTTAAAGCAAGAATTTTTGCTCCATTTCTTTTTACTCTCGAGATATAAAAGAAATGTGAAAAGAACGGAAAGAATGATTTGCGGGCCCTTTACAAACCGTTCGGGGCTGGAATTCTAAAAACCCTGAAAACGAATTTTAGGTATTTAATTTAGTTACATTTTAAAGCAATAATTTTTGCTCCTATCTCATTTTACTTCTGAGATATAAAAGGAAATGTGAAAGGAACGTTAAAGAACATTTTGGCCCTTACCCTCATTCAGTGTGCGAATTCTAAAAATCCTGAAACTGATATTTAGGAATTGTCCGTTAGTTACATTTTGAAGCGCAAAAATTTTGCGGCATCTCTTTTTTCTCTGAGATACGAAGGAAAATCTGAAAAGAATGTTTTGGCCCCCTTATCCCTGTTTGGGTGCGAATTTCAAAAAACCCTGAGATTGATTTTTTAGGTATTTGTTATTAGTTTACATATTAAAGCAAGAATTTTAACGTGCTGTCTCTTCTCTCCCCCCCCCCCCCCGCCCCTGAGATAGTAGAGGAAAAGTGTAAAAGAACGTTTTGGGTTGCCCGCACCTCATGCGTGGGGTTTGAATTCTTAAAATTGCTTCTTAAATGGCACTTTGGGGCACAAAAGCTATAAGCTCCTAAAATTTTATGTGTAATATCTCCAGTAGATTTGGCGAGATGTAACAAGTGATCGTCAGTCAAGGAACATCTCCCTATTATACAGTGAAAAGCACCGTTTATTAGACGTTTCTACATTTTATATCGACTTTTTACATTTATACGTCGTTTTATGTATTCCCCCGTTTCATTCCTATTGAATGGCTTATAAAAAATACTTCTGTTTATAACGACGCGGCGCGATAATCAGTTTATAAAGGTCCTTTTCCACCATTCCGAAAAATTTCGGAAATTTTCTGTCGTCTGTCTGATGCTTATTTCCCCCCCCTTCGGTTGATAAGGCAAATAAATTCAGTTTTGGAGGGTTGCCAATCCGCATTCTTTGGCTGGTGGAAAACTAACAATGAGAGGACATTTAGGGGACATGCTCAAAAAACTGTCTGTCCGCTCTGAAATCATTGCTTATGAATCACATGGTTTAAGGCTGCATAACTGGCTTTTTTTTTTCCGCGTAGGGCGAGCGAATGCCAATAGATGGCTCTGAAAATCACAGTGTAGGCGTGGACAGAGGTGGTTACTTAGTTGCGTTAGGGGAGGGAATTTTAAATAGGTAGAAATTGTTTGGACCAGTAGCATGCAACTTGACCACCCTCTCATTTTCCCTGCTTACAGGTTCCCAGTTTTGGAAAAATTGTTTTTTATTTGGCATTATTATTCCATACGCGCCCATAAATTTTTTTTTGGGGGGGGTGAGGGGGCCTTAAAAAAATATTTTGTAGAAAGTGCAAATTTCATTTGTTTGATTTCCCGTTTCACTTTGTGGTGCACTTTTGTTAACTTAACACAATAACTAACTCTCCAGGGGGGGAAAGTGCCCTACCTTAGCCCCGGGCGCCATGATTATTACTTTTATTATCATTAATAATTCCCCTTTGCCCTTTAAAAAAAAAACCACTTAAGGGGTGAAAAATAAAACGGGGGACTTAATTAACCGGAGTTTAAAAATAGATGAAAAGCGATTCTCTTTTAACCCGGGAAGTGATCGAAACATACTTTCAATTAAAAAAATTCGTAAAATAAAGATAGTTTTCAGGCGGGCAATTTTTTTTACTGGGGTCTGTATACATTTAAAATGGGAAAAATTTAATTTTATACGGTCCCTCCTTTCCTAACTTATGTTTAGAAAAACTTTGCTTTTTGTCTAAGAAAATTAATTATAAAAACCCAAAAGTCCCGAACTGAAATAGTTGCAAAAAAATTAATTTTAAAAAAATAATGATTATCTTTTTACACGTGTTGACGTCTATTTTCAGGCAAAAAAAATATTTGATTTAGGGGACCCACTAGAGTTGTAAAAGTTAAATAATGACTCATTATTGGGGGAAAGGGGAAATTTAAAAAGGCGTTTTCAAATGTGTAAAATTTAAACAGGTACAGTTTCACCTGTATGGATCGGTTCGGTTTATAAAATTTGAGCGATCATTTATCTTTTGGGGGGGCACCCTTTAATTACGTCATACTTCTAGAGAAAATTTTTAAAAGTGTAACATTAGATAACAAAATAATGGTGTAGGTTACTATGGGTGGAAAACAAACTGGAAACTGCCTATCATGCATTTTGGAAAATTCTAGCAAAATTAGGATTTGAGAAGTCAACTGTGTCTATCGAGGTATTAGCATAAATTAAATGTTATCTAAAAAGAAATTTACATTTTTTTTTTCTTTGAGAACCCCTTTAGTTTTTGGCGAAAATGCTAAAATTTTTCAAATGGATATATCTCGAAATTTTCCCACTTATGGGGGGTGCGACTATTATTCCGAGTAATTACGGTACTTTTTTTTTTCATTATTTTTAAACTATACTATTTCACTGAAGTGACTAACACTAATTGATCTTTTTTCCATATTTTGAATACCACATTTAATATACTTACTCACGTGATGTGATGAGCTTTTGAACTCCTTTCGAAACTCAAACAGAATAAAAGGCTCGTAAAAGGCTAAGCAAAAAAATATGGCGCATACGAATGAGTCCACATATTGTCATCTATTCGATTAACTGAGGAGTAGCCAATTATTAAAATTTCAAGTTACGTTTCATCCACATATAGACCCTCATTTCAAGTTAAACGACAAAGAAATACTAATTAGGAGGCTTTTTACAAATTTTAAAGTAAAACGACATTTTGAATTTAATTAGCTAATTCGTGAGCTTTTGACGCCATTGAAAAAGTTTGTTTGCGGTTTCTTAGCAATGAAAGAATTGAAAAATTCTTCAGTAAAATAAATCATTAATTAAAATTAAAGGAAAGTATCATGTAGGAGGCTATGTGTTCGTTGTATCTGTGATATGGGTAAGAGCATAGTATGTATCTGGAGCTTCGGTGAATTGGATTGTCTATTACCAGACATACGAAGGGAAAACTGCAAAATAGCTACAGTAGCATTAAGAATCTGAAATTTTTTTAAACTATCGTAAAAATTGTCTATTTTTTTGTGTTCCATAATATGTATTTTCATTTTCCTAAACTAAGAACTCTAATCATATGCACAATTTGTAATCTTATACACGTTATAATGACACATCGCTCACGCTTTAGAAATTAGATGACAAAATAAAACAGCTGTCCACACCATGTGACGTAAACCAGAAAGACAAAAGTTTACCCTGAAGAAGCAACCTTGAAACCTTACATGTTTATTTTTTTTTAATTAATTAAACGCTGAGATTAACTTTGATTTATCGTTTTTCATAATAAAGAAAAACTGTATCAATATGCAAAATTACTTTTTGCGTGATTCAAGATCAATAATAATAACCAAAAACATTCCATAGAAGTGTCTGTTTTGGACTTGTGAAGATCTCTGAGGATTACGTCAAAAAGGCGACTGTGTGTGGCGATCTTGTCTTGTCATTACTTTCACACAGAAGACTGCCTACTGCATTTATCGTCAAATAGAATCGGGGAGTGAAAGTCACCCATCTGAAAGAGGAGAGTTTCTTTGATATTCGAGAAAACACCGACTTTTTGGCTATCGCTTCGAGCGGAGTGGTTGCTTCAGTCAAGCTACAAAACTGCTTTCTTCAACAAAAGATCAGATGGGAGCATCCCGTCTTTTATTTACTTATTCCCATTCCCACTATGTTGCTGAAGGGCAGATAATTGTTCCGGGAAATCGACCTACAAGGGGACTGTGACAAGCTGGCCGGACCACATACCGCAAAATGAAAAATAACAAGATAAAAAATTAGTGCTCAATTAGAGCTAATTTATGCTGAAACCTCCCAATTAGTACTGCTTATTAGAGAGAGTAAATGACAATATAATATGGTCGGCTATCTTGACGTCAAGCTGGCCGGCAACATAAAGAAAAAGTTTTTTCTGAAATTTTATTCAATACAAACTTAGTGTTAGATTAGTGATAACTGATTATTAAATTACAGAATTTGTGCTCCGTATTTAAAAAAGTTAATAACAATTTAATGTGGTCCGGCTATCTTGATGTCGAATGTAGGAAAAACGCGCGACGCGAACGGAAAAAACGCCAAACGGAAAAAACGCGAACCAGAAAAAAATACCCCCCCCCCCCACTCAGAATAATAATTTTTATTTAAATATTGACATGAACTTATTTTGTTTTGTAGTAAATACGATAATGGTATTTAATCAAATATTGGACTGCCCCAAAATTCTTTTGTTTTTGAAGTAAAGGAGCCACTTTTTATATTTTGAGAGCATATATCTTCAAATTAATCAAGGAAATTTACAACATTAAGTAAAAAGGAAATAATTGCTTTTAGCTAGTCAAGCTACTTGTCAAGGTCATGAAAGCCGTGTCCCTTCCAAGAAAGAAATAGGGGAGATTCCCCCGAACAATAGGGACCGGCAGTAGCGCAGCCGGAAATTTTTTTTAGGGGGGTCCAAATCACTCGGACTCGGGGGGGGGAGATCAGACCCCCCCTAAAATGATCAAGTTGCTGTTCACAGGGCCCCCGTAAATGACACCCATATAAGTTTTTGAGTTTTTGTAGGGGGGGGGGGGGCTGGTCGTCTCAGACAGGCACTCAGCACTCATCCCTTCCCCGGAAGAAATGTTTCACGAATTTTACCTTCACAGAAAACATTTGAAATTTTACCCTGAGGCCCCAGAAAGCGCAGAATCAGTGGGAATACCTATATTCTCCCCGCAGTGGCGGATTTTGCTCTTGAGAGGCCCGAGGCGCAACTCAATTTTGAGGCCCCCCTCCTCAAAAAAAAAAAAAAAAAAAAAAACACTAACTCTAACTCCTTTACATTATAACTAATTATTTTAAAATGTTTTAATTCCTTTTATATCTAGTTTATGTCTATAAAGCAGGGCCTGACTTTCACTATAACACTTTTGTGCCCAGGGCACTTTTCAGATTTTGTGTCCTTTAGCTGGCTCAATTTTTGTGCCCTTGTATATCGTGTTAAACTCAATTTTTTGGCTTATTTCTCCATGTGTGCCCAGGGCACGTGCACCAAGTGTCCGTCCGATAGTCAGGGCCTGCTACAAAAAGAGTATTAAAATTTTAAAATAATTTTTATGTTTATAGATTTGTTCATCTTAAAAAACATTTTTTATCTCAATAATTTTTGTACTACGTTTCACTTTTCATGATTAACACTAAATAAACATCAGCATACCTCTAAGTATAACCCAGCAACTGCAGTTTTATATTAATTATTTTTCACTGTTACTTAATTACGTCGAATTACTTTTTGTGGACCACTGGCATATGTCTTGTTTCAGTCATGAAAATTTTGACTACTTAACAGGTACTTTTGAAGGTCAGAAAAGGGAAACTGGATCAGAAACATGACTTTGACAATCAACAAAAGTTCAGAAGAATTCTTTACTTGGATAAATGAACCAAAAATTTAACATTCCTTCAAGAACATATATTTATAAGTATTTAACAGGGCTGGGGAGTAGCGCGCTACAAGTAGCGAAAACTACAGTAGTCGTACATTTTTTTATTAGTTTGTAGTGTAGCGCGCTACTTTTTTTAAAAAGTAGTGTAGTGTGTAGCGACGCTACAAAAAATCATCTGTAGTTTGTAGCGGCAGTTTTTCAAGCTACTTTTTTAGCTACTTTTGCCGCGCCATCACTTCCGGCGATTGATCACGTGGTGCAATTGCTCGTTTTTCTGACTATAAGCTTAGCACTGGGAACTGGAAGGGATGCTTCAAAGAACACACAATCCCTCCGCCCACCCCTCCCCATGAGGGATGGGGGGGGGACTCGTTAATTCGCGAGGGACCGACTATATATCATGTCCGATTGAAAAGATAGCGCCTAACAGGAAGTTCACTGAAACTGGACACTAACTGATTGTCAATCCTGATACGGGCAAGTGGAACATTACCACTGTATTTATGGGTTGCACTTAAAAAAAATCTGATGTGTCCAAACACATGACTTCCTTGCACGTCCATTAGATCAAAAATATTTTCGACGCACTTCCTCTAAATTTATTTGTTTGAAAGAGATAAAATATCAATAATAGTAAGGTTTAGCAATTTACTAGCCAAATATTTCGATATCGCCAAGCTGAGTTCAATTTGAAAGATTTCCTTCTGACACTTTATTTGGCGAATATTCACCAACAGCCAGACAAACTTGAGATTAGTCAGCGAGATTTTGGGGTACGCCAAAGTAGTCAGTGGAGCACAGGACCTTCAATGAATTGAATGCCATCTATACCACCTCAATGTATTCAAAGTCATTTTGGCTCACCATCGTAAATAACATTCTCAGGTTCGATTAGCTGTCCAAAAAAGACTATTGTGAAAACAGTTAAGATATTTACAATAGTTCTAAAATACAAAGTTAAAAAAATTACGGGTTAAAGTTTTAGAGTCTATACTAAATAGGGAAATAATTTTTGGCGCCCAAATTTGGGGATATTTCGGCTCGAACACTCCGTCAATGGTCGACGACATTTTGGCGAGATTTTAAGCTATTAAACCCAAACATTGACAGATTATCGCCTCAAATGTGGGCGATATTTCGACCAAAACTCGCACAAGAACGATGACCAAATGGCGATACTTTGGGCATGGACGAAATGACTGGACTATCGCCAATTTTAGGCGATATTTGCTCCACAAACTCGCCAACGGTCGAGGACAGACGGCGAGATTTTGTGGCATGTACCAAACAATGACTGTCTTACAGTTGGTGTTAGAATGAAGGGATTGTCATAGACATTAAGGTACTGAAATTCTTTTCGGTGGTCCTGTTAATACAACTCTCCGTAGATTGGACACCAAAACTCGAGTATATGCACAAACTTGATGTTCACAACATTCTTATATATGATATTTCATAAATCGTTTTTGAGATTTGAGAGTCTATATGATTGCACACCACGTACACCAAAAGTCGCAAAGCTTGGCGACTTTTGGCATAGTCTCTGAGGGTAGGCACGTGACGTGTGGTCGGAACCATTTCTAACTTATGTGGTAGGACGGTCTGTGCTTGAAATGGAATGAATGCCCCTAAAATTGCTATTGACGTACCGTTTATGTGATTGGAAATCTTTTGAGTGTTTCCTGTAGCAGAAAAAACCTATAAATGATAAAGGACTCTTTTTTAATAGAGAAATTCAATTTTCTAACTCTTTACAGCATATATCTACTTCTGAGTCGTTTATGAAATAGCACAATACCTCTAAAAAACGCTTTGATGAATTTCGGCCCATAGAGCGTAATGTATTTCGAATCTTTTGGGCGGTCCTGTAGATAAACTATTCAGTCGAATGGAACCGAAAGGGGAGGTGCACAACTAGATGTTACCACAATCTTAAATATAATGTTTCAACATTCAACGCCTAACAGTTTTTGAGATATGCCAGTTTAATGAATTTCGGCCCATTGAGTGTAATGTATTTCGAATGTTTTGGGCAGTCCTGTAGATAAACTATCCAGTCGAATGGAACCAAAAGGGGAGGTGCACAACTAGATGTTACAACAATCCTAAATATAAAGTTTCAACATTCTACGCCTAATAGTTTTTGAGATATGCGAGTTTAATGAATTTCGGCCCATTGAGTGTAATGTATTTCGAATGTTTTGGGCAGTCCTGTAGATAAACTATCCAGTCGAATGGAACCAAAAGGGGAGGTGCACAACTAGATGTTACAACTATCCAAAATATGAAGTTTCGACATTCTACGCCTAATAGCTTTTGAGTTAGGCGAGTTTAATGAATTTCGGCCCATAGAGGTAATGTATTTCGAATCTTTTGGGCGGTCCTGTACATAAACTATCCATTCGATTGCCACCAAAAGGGGAGGTGCACAACTAGATCATAGAACAATCCTAAATATCAAATCTCAACATTCTACGACCAATAGTTTTTGAGATATGCGAGTTACATACATACGTACGTACGTACGTACAGACGGCATGGAAAAACTGGCCACAGTAGACTCGCCACTGGTCAAAATGAGTTGCAGACGCGTTAATATGATCGTGCATGCTAGCCTACGATGAGATGCATCGAAAAAAATTTTTAAAATTCAATTTAGAGGTAGTCAAAATCGGTTTTTATGTCGAAATTTGGCCCCAAAATTTTTCGGGATCACATTACTTCCTTATACTACGTACAAGGAAG
>JAWZYV010003973.1:0-7500 GCA_038373885.1 Cheiracanthium punctorium | reverse complement strand
ATTTTAACAGCTTGCCATATTAAATGTTATTCGAAGAAAACCTTCCAAAACACAACTCACTCACCGAATAATAACATTATCACGTAATGATTTCTGAATTATCACACAATGCATTCTTAGATGGCATACATTAAAATTTAATATACAATATAAACAGTTTTAAAATGGCAAATGTCTCTGGAAGAAAACCTTCCAAAACTCATGGCACGAACAAATACAAATTATTCTCGCATACGGGGCAGATAATGAAATGTAGTACGAATGTTATTGAAAAGAAGGAAATATTATTCAAAGAAAACCTTCGAAAGCTCAAGAGGATGGCTAATATACAATTTAAACACAGTTTTAAAACGGCAAATGTCTCTGGAAGAAAACCTTCCAAAGATATTTCCTCGCCCACCCCCAATTCTCCCACCCTCTTGAACGGCCTGCAGCGGGAATCGAACTGTCGGTTTCGAAGCGCACAAACATTAAACTTTAGTATACAATTTGAACAGCTTGCCATATTAAATGTTATTCGAAGAAAACCTTCCAAAACGCAACTCACTCACCGAAACAAAACATTATCACGTAATGATTTCTGAATTATCACACAATGCATTCTTAGATGGCATACAATAAAATTTAATATACAATATAAACACAGTTTTAAAATGGCAAATGTCTCTGGAAGAAAACCTTCAGAAACTCATGGCACGAACAAATACAAATTATTCTCGCATACGGGGCAGATAATGAAATGTAGTATGAATGTTATTGAAAAGAAGGAAATATTATTCAAAGAAAACCTTCGAAAGCTCAAGAGGATGGCTAATATACAATTTAAACACAGTTTTAAAATGGCAAATGTCTCTGGAAGAAAACCTTCCAAAGATATTTCCTCGCCCACCCCCAATTCTCCCACCCTCTTGAACGGCCTGCAGCGGCAATCGAACTGTCGGTTTCGAAGCGCACAAACATTAAACTTTAGTATACAATTTGAACAGCTTGCCATATTAAATGTTATTCGAAGAAAACCTTCCAAAACGCAACTCACTCACCGAATCAAAACATTATCACGTAATGATTTCTGAATTATCACACAATGCATTCTTAGATGGCATACATTAAAATTTAATATACAATATAAACACAGTTTTAAAATGGCAAATGTCTCTGGAAGAAAACCTTCCAAAACTCATGGCACGAACAAATACAAATTATTCTCGCATACGGGGCAGATAATGAAATGTAGTATGAATGTTATTGAAAAGAAGGAAATATTATTCAAAGAAAACCTTCGAAAGCTCAAGAGGATGGCTAATATACAATTTAAACACATTTTTAAAACAGCAAATATCTTTGGAAGGAAACCTTCCAAAGATATTTCCTCGCCCACCCCCAATTCTCCCACCCTCTTAAACGGCCTGCAGCGGCAATCGAACTGTCGGTTTCGAAGCGCACAAACATTAAACTTTAGTATACAATTTGAACAGCTTGCCATATTAAATGTTATTCGAAGAAAACCTTCCAAAACGCAACTCACTCACCGAAACAAAACATTATCACGTAATGATTTCTGAATTATCACACAATGCATTCTTAGATGGCATACATTAAAATTTAATATACAATATAAACACAGTTTTAAAATGGCAAATGTCTCTGGAAGAAAACCTTCCAAAACTCATGGCACGAACAAATACAAATTATTCTCGCATACGGGGCAGATAATGAAATGTAGTATGAATGTTATTGAAAAGAAGGAAATATTATTCAAAGAAAACCTTCGAAAGCTCAAGAGGATGGCTAATATACAATTTAAACACATTTTTAAAACAGCAAATATCTTTGGAAGGAAACCTTCCAAAGATATTTCCTCGCCCACCCCCAATTCTCCCACCCTCTTAAACGGCCTGCAGCGGCAATCGAACTGTCGGTTTCGAAGCGCACAAACATTAAACTTTAGTATACAATTTGAACAGCTTGCCATATTAAATGTTATTCGAAGAAAACCTTCCAAAACGCAACTCACTCACCGAAACAAAACATTATCACGTAATGATTTCTGAATTATCACACAATGCATTCTTAGATGGCATACATTAAAATTTAATATACAATATAAACACAGTTTTAAAATGCCAAATGTCTCTGGAAGAAAACCTTCCAAAACTCATGGCACGAACAAATACAAATTATTCTCGCATACGGGGCAGATAATGAAATGTAGTATGAATGTTATTGAAAAGAAGGAAATATTATTCAAAGAAAACCTTCGAAAGCTCAAGAGGATGGCTAATATACAATTTAAACACAGTTTTAAAATGGCAAATGTCTCTGGAAGAAAACCTTCCAAAGATATTTCCTCGCCCACCCCCAATTCTCCCACCCTCTTGAACGGCCTGCAGCGGCAATCGAACTGTCGGTTTCGAAGCGCACAAACATTAAACTTTAGTATACAATTTGAACAGCTTGCCATATTAAATGTTATTCGAAGAAAACCTTCCAAAACACAACTCACTCACCGAATCAAAACATTATCACGTAATGATTTCTGAATTATCACACAATGCATTCTTAGATGGCATACATTAAAATTTAATATACAATATAAACACAGTTTTAAAATGGCAAATGTCTCCGGAAGAAAACCTTCCAAAACTCATGGCACGAACAAATACAAATTATTCTCGCATACGGGGCAGATAATGAAATGTAGTATGAATGTTATTGAAAAGAAGGAAATATTATTCAAAGAAAACCTTCGAAAGCTCAAGAGGATGGCTAATATACAATTTAAACACAGTTTTAAAATGGCAAATGTCTCTGGAAGAAAACCTTCCAAAGATATTTCCTCGCCCACCCCCAATTCTCCCACCCTCTTGAACGGCCTGCAGCGGCAATCGAACTGTCGGTTTCGAAGCGCACAAACATTAAACTTTAGTATACAATTTGAACAGCTTGCCATATTAAATGTTATTCGAAGAAAACCTTCCAAAACGCAACTCACTCACCGAAACAAAACATTATCACGTAATGATTTCTGAATTATCACACAATGCATTCTTAGATGGCATACATTAAAATTTAATATACAATATAAACACAGTTTTAAAATGGCAAATGTCTCTGGAAGAAAACCTTCCAAAACTCATGGCACGAACAAATACAAATTATTCTCGCATACGGGGCAGATAATGAAATGTAGTATGAATGTTATTGAAAAGAAGGAAATATTATTCAAAGAAAACCTTCGAAAGCTCAAGAGGATGGCTAATATACAATTTAAACACAGTTTTAAAATGGCAAATGTCTCTGGAAGAAAACCTTCCAAAGATATTTCCTCGCCCACCCCAATTCTCCCACCCTCTTGAACGGCCTGCAGCGGCAATCGAACTGTCGGTTTCGAAGCGCACAAACATTAAACTTTAGTATACAATTTGAACAGCTTGCCATATTAAATGTTATTCGAAGAAAACCTTCCAAAACACAACTCACTCACCGAATCAAAACATTATCACGTAATGATTTCTGAATTATCACACAATGCATTCTTAGATGGCATACATTAAAATTTAATATACAATATAAACACAGTTTTAAAATGGCAAATGTCTCTGGAAGAAAACCTTCCAAAACTCATGGCACGAACAAATACAACTTATTCTCGCATACGGGGCAGATAATGAAATGTAGTATGAATGTTATTGAAAAGAAGGAAATATTATTCAAAGAAAACCTTCGAAAGCTCAAGAGGATGGCTAATATACAATTTAAACACAGTTTTAAAATGGCAAATGTCTCTGGAAGAAAACCTTCCAAAGATATTTCCTCGCCCACCCCCAATTCTCCCACCCTCTTGAACGGCCTGCAGCGGCAATCGAACTGTCGGTTTCGAAGCGCACAAACATTAAACTTTAGTATACAATTTGAACAGCTTGCCATATTAAATGTTATTCGAAGAAAACCTTCCAAAACACAACTCACTCACCGAATCAAAACATTATCACGTAATGAACTCTGAATTATCACACAATGCATTCTTAGATGGCATACATTAAAATTTAATATACAATATAAACACAGTTTTAAAATGGCAAATGTCTCTGGAAGAAAACCTTCCAAAACTCATGGCACGAACAAATACAAATTATTCAAAAGAAGGAAATATTATTCAAAGAAAACCTTCGAAAGCTCAAGATACCTTCCAAAGATATTTGCTTGCTCCCCCCACACTTTGATTACTAGAATAATTCGTTAAAACACAAAAGATTAAAATTTACCCTTGCCATGGGTATACTAAACCAAAGGGAAAACAATCATCAGAAACTCGACAACGTTCATACGTGTCGATCACTCATCCCCTCAGAAATGCGAAATTCATTCATCTCGACAATTTAAATTCACGGAACCATTGACAGTCAGCAGAGTGAGCTTCGCTGCCTTGCAAACTCCGAGAAATATAAAAACGCGAACATACGAGTATAGTTACCTTCCTTTCGTCTCGCACCATCCCCAAGCGCAGAAAAAACACCGGCGCACTAATGTCAGGCAATTCTAAAAGCAAGCGTTCACATGCCACTCGTCAAAACCACCGTCCTCCGGAGGGAAAAAAAAAAACAAGTCGGAAGTGGGGGATGTTCGCAGTGGCATGGCGTAAGGGGGGGGGCTCCCATACAAAGGCATGTGCCCCCCCTGGATCCCCTGCTGCTGCCTACTTTGATTATTAGAATAATTCGTTAAAACACAAAAGACTAAAATTTACCCTTGCCATGGGTATACTAAACCAAAGGGAAAACAATCATCAGAAACTCGACAACGTTCATACGTGTCGATCACTCATCCCCTCAGAAATGCGAAATTCATTCATCTCGACAATTTAAATTCACGGAACCATTGACAGTCAGCAGAGTGAGCTTCGCTGTCTTGCAAACTCCGAGAAATAAAATAACGCGAACATACGAGTATAGTTACCTTCCTTTCGTCTCGCACCATCCCCAAGCGCAGAAAAAACACCGGCGCACTAATGTCAGGCAATTCTAAAAGCAAGCGTTCACATGCCACTCGTCAAAACCACCGTCCTCCGGAGGGAAAAAAAAAAACAAGTCGGAAGTGGGGGATGTTCGCAGTGGCATGGCGTAAGGGGGGGGCTCCCATACCCAGGCATGTGCCCCCCCCTGGATCCCCTGCTGCTGCCTAATTTGATTATTAGAATAATTCGTTAAAACACAAAAGATTAAAATTTACCCTTGCCATGGGTATACTAAACCAAAGGGAAAACAATCATCAGAAACTCGACAACGTTCATACGTGTCGATCACTCATCCCCTCAGAAATGCGAAATTCATTCATCTCGACAATTTAAATTCACGGAACCATTGACAGTCAGCAGAGTGAGCTTCGCTGCCTTGCAAACTCCGAGAAATAAAATAACGCGAACATACGAGTATAGTTACCTTCCTTTCGTCTCGCACAATCCCCAAGCGCAGAAAAAACACCGGCGCACTAATGTCAGGCAATTCTAAAAGCAAGCGTTCACATGCCACTCGTCAAAACCACCGTCCTCCGGAGGGGAAAAAAAACAAGTCGGAAGTGGGGGATGTTCGCAGAGGCATGGCATAAGGGGGGGGGGGCTCCAATACCCAGGCATGTGCCCCCCCCTGGATCCCCTGCTGCTGCCTACTTTGATTATTAGAATAATTCGTTAAAACACAAAAGATTAAAATTTACCCTTGCCATGGGTATACTAAACCAAAGGGAAAACAATCATCAGAAACTCGACAACGTTCATACGTGTCGATCACTCATCCCCTCAGAAATGCGAAATTCATTCATCTCGACAATTTAAATTCACGGAACCATTGACAGTCAGCAGAGTGAGCTTCGCTGTCTTGCAAACTCCGAGAAATAAAATAACGCGAACATACGAGTATAGTTACCTTCCTTTCGTCTCGCACCATCCCCAAGCGCAGAAAAAACACCGGCGCACTAATGTCAGGCAATTCTAAAAGCAAGCGTTCACATGCCACTCGTCAAAACCACCGTCCTCCGGAGGGAAAAAAAAAAACAAGTCGGAAGTGGGGGATGTTCGCAGTGGCATGGCGTAAGGGGGGGGGCTCCCATACCCAGGCATGTGCCCCCCCCTGGATCCCCTGCTGCTGCCTAATTTGATTATTAGAATAATTCGTTAAAACACAAAAGATTAAAATTTACCCTTGCCATGGGTATACTAAACCAAAGGGAAAACAATCATCAGAAACTCGACAACGTTCATACGTGTCGATCACTCATCCCCTCAGAAATGCGAAATTCATTCATCTCGACAATTTAAATTCACGGAACCATTGACAGTCAGCAGAGTGAGCTTCGCTGCCTTGCAAACTCCGAGAAATAAAATAACGCGAACATACGAGTATAGTTACCTTCCTTTCGTCTCGCACAATCCCCAAGCGCAGAAAAAAACACCGGCGCACTAATGTCAGGCAATTCTAAAAGCAAGCGTTCACATGCCACTCGTCAAAACCACCGTCCTCCGGAGGGGAAAAAAAACAAGTCGGAAGTGGGGGATGTTCGCAGAGGCATGGCATAAGGGGGGGGGGGCTCCAATACCCAGGCATGTGCCCCCCCCTGGATCCCCTGCTGCTGCCTACTTTGATTATTAGAATAATTCGTTAAAACACAAAAGATTAAAATTTACCCTTGCCATGGGTATACTAAACCAAAGGGAAAACAATCATCAGAAACTCGACAACGTTCATACGTGTCGATCACTCATCCCTCAGAAATGCGAAATTCATTCATCTCGACAATTTAAATTCACGGAACCATTGACAGTCAGCAGAGTGAGCTTCGCTGCCTTGCAAACTCCGAGAAATAAAATAACGCGAACATACGAGTATAGTTACTTTCCTTTCGTCTCGCACCATCCCCAAGCGCAGAAAAAACACCGGCGCACTAATGTCAGGCAATTCTAAAAGCATGCGTTTCACATGCCACTCGTCAAAACCACCGTCCTCCGGAGGGAAAAAAAATCAAGTCTTAAGTGGGGGATGTTCGCAGAGGCATGGCGTAAGGGGGGGCTCCCATCCCAAGTGTATGCCCCCCCCCTGGATCCCGTGATTATTACTTTGATTATTAGAATAATTCTTTAAAACACAAAAGATTAAAATTTACCCTTGCCATGGGTATACTAAACCAAAACCTATTAATACAGGGAAAACAATCATCAGAAACTCGACAACGTTCATACATATCAATCACTCATCTCCTCGGAAATGTGAAATTCATTCATTTTGACAATTTAAATTAATGGCACCATTCACAGTCAGTAGATTGAGCATCGATGCCTTGCAAACTCCGAGAAATAAAATAAAATAACTCGAGCATCCCAGTAGTTACCTTCGTTTCGTCTCCCACCATCCCAAGCGCAGAAAAAACACTCGCACATTCTTTTTTCATTTACTTTTTATTAAATTGGCTTAAGGAAAAAAATTAACTAAAATTCATTAAAAGCAGTGC
>JAWZYV010003972.1:0-13055 GCA_038373885.1 Cheiracanthium punctorium | reverse complement strand
TCCGAATACTGCATATTCGGTTAAACTTTCAACCGGTTGTCCAGTTATCCGACAGCAGTATATCTTTCTTTTTCATTTTCACTAGTTTTCTTAGATTATTGAACTATTACTTAAAAAAAAAAAACTCGTTAGTTTCAAATCGACTAATTCAAAAATCAGAAATTTCTTTAGAATTGTTTCCATTCAATGGAATAATCCAGGCCTACTGCAATTAAAGTTGATGCAAATAACGATGTCGTTGGTGAGCCAGCTCTCCTTCAAGAGTTAAATAAATGAAAAATCAATTATTGTAAGAAAAACATCTCCTGTTTGAAAATCAGTGTAATAAATTTTCTCACTTTATCAAAATTAGGCAAAAAGAAAAATCATCAACCAGCAGTACTGCAGCAAGTAGGCTATTCTTGCAAGCAGAGTCAATTTAAGGGGAAAAGGGTAATCGAATTCAAACACAGAATGCAAAACAGTAGCCAGAATGGGTGCCCAGGGGGCTTGGGCACTCATTGTGAATTTCTGATTTCTGTAAATTAGATATCAATAAATCCAGCATTTTTGTGAGAAATTCTACCTTTTCCAACTTAATTTACCAATATTTTTTTTTTAAAGTAAAAAAAAAAGAGGTTTTTTTTTTCCAGTGTCTTATACATGATAAAAATATACACTAAAAATATTGTAAACAAAATATTTGCGGCTTGAAACGAAACCGCGGAAAAGCGCTCTTTCTCAGAAATTATTCCGGGAGTTTTGATTGGTTAACGCTGTATGGGTTACTTCCCACACATCGGCACGCCAAGAGATCGCCAACAATTTCACCCCCTTTTCAAGAACGATCAGTGCGTGACCCTGCAGATCTAGACTCACGGAAAATATCACGAGGATGGCCCCCGTTCTAAAGTGGGGATGGCAAAAGCGGGAAGATAGCAACCCATAAATTACTCCAGCCAGTGTCATTCGGAGATGTCTAGCAAGGGTATAATAAGAGTTCCTTTATCAGCAGCAATAATTAAAACTTGTCTTTAGAAAAATATTTTAAAACGCTAGAAGCATCGCACTTACTATCGCTTATTTTGAAAAAAAAAAATTAATATTTTATTCTTTTTTTTTCACGATTTTAAAATTCGCTAATTTTAATTTAAAATGCGTGCGCTCACTGTCTCAGGAAGGAAGGAAAAAAAGAAAAGAAGGGAAATTTGAAGGAAGAAAATTGCGTTAACTATTTACATATATTTACATCTAAATTTACTTATTCGTTTTAGTTGTGGACGCAGGATCTTATTTTAGGCTGGGTATTCGGAGCACGTGACATGGCGCTTCCATTTTATAGTTGTCCTAGAAACTGCACAGATAGTATCAAAACACGTACTAAAATAATCTTTCACACATTATGAAGGTTTAATTTCTACCTGAAAATCAAAGTAAATTAGTTGAATATTTTAATTGAATCCCACAAATTATTCGAAGAGTTTAGTTTCATAAATTGACATTTATTTTCCTATTTTATAAAGATAGTTGGAAGTTATGCATAAATGTATAAATTTAATAATATTTGATGCTAATAACTAATAAGTAGTTCGACAAAATCCTCTAAAGTTTTAGACATTCTAAAATTTAAACTTTTGGTCAGAGAAAATTAGATTTTTTTTTTTTTTCGGAAACATATATCGTAATTTAATGTGTTCTCTTGAGTATTTGTAGAGCCTGAAATATTTGACCCATTAACCGTATATAGAACATTGTAAAACTAGAAAAAAAAAAACCCTGTTAAATTCTTTTTAAAAGCATTTTCTTAAATTCATGTTAAATATTTTTTGCAATTCCCCTAAAGAACTCTTGAGCATTGTGACAGAGGCGTTTAAAAGTTTAATGTTAAGAAAATCTTGCACGGGTGATTTGTGAAACGTAAATTAATTTCATTTAAGTAATATTCCACGACAATTTTTTTTTTTCGGGGTTTCCCGCAAGTACCCTACAGAGTGTGTTCACACATTTTTGTAACGGTTTTGCAAAGATATATATAGAAATAAATATAAGAATTTTATTTTCTAATCTGTTCAGTCTGATAGCCCTTTCTTTGAACCATCATATTACATCTTGATTTCAAAGATGAAAGTCCTTTTCTTAAAACATCAAGGCTGATATTGTTCCACTCCTCCATCACAATCTTCTAGTAATATAATCTTTTGTAGTAATATATGAATGTATCTTGTGTTTGCACGATTATGGCAACGCTATACTAGGGCAATCTGCCAAGGATGGGAAGGTGCCTAGGAAGGAGAACTTTCTAAGGGGTTCTAAAGCGTATTCACGTTACATCTGGAAAAAAACCTACCAAAGAACCAGACTGTTAGATCGACAGCTGCTCGATGGGACCCGATCCCGGGACCTTCACTCTTCGGCAGTTTACCATTTTCAGTGACATAACTACTGTGCGATGGTAAGGCTATAAATGTATCTTAAAGTAGAAATATAATTCAACTCATCTTCGTTTAGAAATGTATTTAATTTTATATTTCAATTCCATTCATTATCACAGAAAAATAACGTTCAATAAATACTTGTCACACATTTTTGCTTTCATGCCTTTTAAGATGCAATTTATTCTAGGAAAAACTCATGTATATGTAAAAAAAAAAAAAAAAAAAAAAAAAAAAAAAAAAAAAAAGTTACTATTACATTTGTTTGTTCATCTTAAAATACACTGGAATAAAATAAACTAGAAGTCTCTGTAGAAAATTTTACTTAATTGAAGTTTTAGACGTATTTTGTATTTTGTATGTATTAAGAAAATAAATGTATTTTGTATTTTTTCAATTTAGAAAGCATTTTGTATTTTGTAATTTTCTGTGTTTGAATAAATGTAATTTGTATTTTGCATCACAAATACATTTTTTTATGTATTTTGCCCAACTCTGCTTCTGTAGCTGCTTTCGAAGAGCATTGCAGAGCAAGCAGTAATTATTTTTATTTCCAACGGAGGGGAGAGTATGAGGGAGCGTCCTCTAAGTGAAACTGTACTCCCCCTCTCTAAACAACGGGGGATGAGGGGGGAGAAAAGCAATAAACTTTAGGTTTACCATTGCCGATCTCTGGGAAGATAGGCGCTGTATGGTTACGATAAAAGGCGATTCTTGCAGTCGGCATTAATAGATTCCTTACTTCCTTCCGGTCACACTGTGACACCCCCCTACATGCGACAATGCGATCGAGAATTTGCAGCGTTTGACCAGAATTCGCCCCCTAGCTTCCCGTTCTGCTTCTTGCTGTCGCACGAATTTTGAATTGGCGATCATTTTACGAACAAAATCATAAATGGCTTGCTTAGACTCGGCTTGCCCTTTTTTCAACATTGGGCAATCTATGCAGCTGTTCTCGCTTTCTTCCATTATTCAGCAGATGTCGCTGCTGTTAAAAATAATGGTCACCATTTTTTACGGGAAAAGACGTACTAAAAAGTAAAGGATTCTCGTGGAGCTATGTCACCCGCAACAATTTTTATAGAAATGAAATCTATTCTTCGTGACTTGCAACAGTCAAAACGTCAGCGTTTGGTGTCCCAGAGCTTGAATACTGCGCGTTAAAGGGTTAAACTTTGCCAAAGGATTTACACGGATTAGTAAGTCATTTTTAAGTGTCCCCGAAAGTGATGTGGTAACGAGATTTGACTATATTTCATGACTTGAATGAATTCTGGAGGCAGAAACAGTATAAAGATTCACTCAATAAAAATTTCAAAGAGTGACATACCAACGATGTCCTATGCATCGTTCTCACTAAGTGAATGAGCGCGGTTTTTCACATCTGCCATAGGCGCTGTTCCACCTAGGTACGCGACACTGAAACCAAGAGTCAAGTGCAAGCAATACATCAGTAAAAAAAAAAGGAAACCAAACGCTGTAAAAGAAAAAGAAAAAAAATTATTAATTTTTCCAGCTACACTCAATTCATTGCTGAGACAACCTCTCTGGATTGCACAAGAGGAAGCGTTTGAGGCGGCTGGGAAGTTGCAAGAGCTCGACTGCTGCAGGCAAGGTAACGGCAGCATTCAGCACGATGGTGCACCTCACTGTGCAACGGCACAGGTGCGAGAGGCGCCTCGGCTCGTACGCTCGGCGGCCGAACAGGCGGACAAATGTATCGACTATCTGGTCGACCGCGTCCGTCCTTCTGTCGTCGTCTATCAACAGGAGCAGAAACTCTCGTACTTCTTCCTCCGACACCAGGGGGTCCGGAACCGTATTCCAGTACGCCTCCAGACAGCGGACGCGTGCCTCCCCCTCCCTGTCGGGCGACCGACCCACCGCATACAGGGATGCCAGGATGTGGCGTATGCGGACGAGGCCCCTCTGGTTTTGGCTGCTCATACGACCGTCGTTCTGGATCAGAATCCTGTACATCGTGCAGAGTCGTGAAACATGAAGACGCAGCGGTATATTAGGAATCTTGTATAAATGAGAACTGGAAGAACAACAATAAAAATAAATTAAAAAAAAGGCATGTAAAAACAAAAACAAGCCCTGATTTTTGGGCCCTAAAAATTAAATCTCAGTTTAATTTTTCGTAATTCTATCTTTTTTAATTGCAGTTTTTTATGTATCCTTACAAATTTTTCAAATAATATTTCAAAACTGTTGCCAATCTGCTCGATGATTGGGTGGCATTTATAACCAATGGTTGAAAAAGTAGTAAATTCTTAGACATTATTTTATGTACAGCTTGAATTTGTGTTTTTTGAATTCATCATGACAGTTAATAGGCGGCTGCCATTTTGAGAAAAAAAAATAAAATTCTGAATCACTTTCAGATTTTAAATACGTACTAAAGTACTATATGTTAAAAGCGTATCATAATTTATGCGTCTTCCCTATTTTTATTCCTTAGGTTGGAAAGTGTATCATTATTCACGAGTGTGCCGTACTCTTCTTAATTGTTTCATTAAACCCATTTTTTGAATCGAAGTTTATCTTAAAATCGCATTCTAAAACTACATTTTACAATCTTTGTCCAGTATATTCCAACTATACGCCACCGTTTTAAATATTGTTTGGAATGTGCGTCATAATCCATGAGTGTGCCGTGTTTGTCTTTCTTGGGTTGATTCCTAATTTAACGCCCCGGCTCTCCCCATGGTGGCGATAATTAACCATATACAGTAGGGTGGAGTGAAAAAATGAAAGTTGAAATTTTGTGTTGGAATACCCACAAAAAATTGCGTACTTTTAAGAACAATAGGAGTGTAAAATATTATCAAATTTCAATAACTCCTTGGGCTCTCTACCGAGACTTCTTTTTTCCAAAAAAGTGTAAATCCTACTTTTTGATTTAAACACAAAATTAATAATGCGTTTATTGTTTCAATACATGCTTATAATATATTTGTATTGATGTTTTAAATTGATGTTTGTATTGATGTGCGTCATAATCCATGAGTGTGCCGTGTTTGTCTTTCTTGGGTTGATTCCTAATTTAACGCCCCGACTCTCCCCATGGTGGCGATCATTAAACATATGCATTTAGCATAACGATTTTTTGTATTTATGTGGCATCCGTAATTTAGAATTAAAATGGCGATTTGGAACATCATGTAAGTACAGCATTCCGTTACATTATTATATATATTTTGGGTTGCAAATTAATGTAGTTTTAATAATTAAGTTTCTTCAAATTCCTGATCTGCTGCGTTTATCGCTAATTTGTTCACTTTAGTTTTCATCTAGTGCTTTTGGGTGGGAGCATTGAAACTTGTGCATAACTCATAGAGGCCCCAGACTGCTCGGCACAGTGTGGAGATTTTTTTCGGTTGGCGAGAGTGGAGGGGTTAAAATAGGAATCATGTCTTTCTTGTACCTTAAAACACATCTTTGGAATCGAAATCTATCGTAAAATCGCCTACTGAAACTGTTTTAAAATCTTCACCAGGCATATTCAAACTGTTCTTCACCATTTTAAATACTGTTTGGAATTGCCATCACAATCCATGAGTGTACGGTGTTTTACTGCCTTGTTCCATTAAACACTTCTTCGGAATAGAAATCTGTATTAAAATCGCCTACCAAAACAGTTTAACAATTTTCACCAGGCAGAGTCAAACTATACTTCACCTTTATAATTACCATTTGGAAAGTGTATCATAATGTATGAGTGTACCGGATTTGTCTTCTATAAACACTTCTTCGTATTAAAAATCTATACTAAAATCGCCTACTTAAACTGTTTTACAATATTCGCCAGGTGTTTCCTAACTACTCTAAATAATTTATAATAAATTGTGGCGTTTTGGTACCCAATGTAGCGATCCATTATCAAAAATTGCAAACCTTGTGCGACTTTCAACATTTTATTAACGCCCTATCCGCCTCCACGTTATCTGGCAAACACATTAAAAAACCTTCCTTGAGCCAATTGGAATACTCAGCATGAATGCTGACTACTTTTACAGTTGTTTGGTTGAGAACCACGTGCTGAGTTCAGATACACTGACTTCACGAAATTTTCGTGGGTGCACAAGGGTCTCTAGGTAATTTTTTAAAGGGCAAAAAGGTGCTTTCCTTTTATTTATTTATTTTTATCATATGAAAGTGATACTGCAAAGGAGGGTGGGGGCATTTATCACCTATATTCACTATTCTTTAAATATTTCCTTGTTCAGCTTTTGCACTTTAAATCCCAGGAAAAGTCAAATACCAGGGATGAGGGTGCACGAAGTGTGTGAGTTTGAATTCAACCATTAAAAAATTTCATAGCGTGCCACAAAATTTTTACTATTATCTTTTTAACCACAAAAGAATCACCACTTTCATCCCCAACAAAATTATACCTACGCTCTCATGTACAGTGATGTAAAATACCCGGGTATTTATTTTTAAGGGTAAATACCCGGGTATATACCCAAAATGGGCCTGCCGAACAAACAAACTTTTAATTTCTAGAATACACACGCCGTTTTAAAAATTCAAAACTAACTACTAACTCAAAACTACATGCATACTATCTATTGAGGATAACTTAAGAATTACAGAAATACTTAAGAATACTCCTAATAAGAATTACTTAAGAATAGCAGAATGGAGATGTTTAAAGATATCTATCTTTAAACATACATCTTAAAAGTGTGGTGGGTCATATATAGTTTATTGGTGCTGGTACGATGTTATAAACAAAACTGGACAGTGATATTGGCGGTGTGAATGGCAAAACCCAACGTAATGCCAATTACAATAAAAAAGGCACGAATTTACTGTAAAACTATTTTATAAATAATTAACCGTTCAAAGATGCTCACTTTCTAAGCAATTAGCTGTTATATATGCTAAAGAACAGACACACATTTTTGTCTCTGGTCAAGAATTCCTTTTACATATTGAATATTTAATGTACACATACATACATACATACATACATACATTTGAAATTTAATGAAAATAGTACAGTGCCAAAAGTTTTTTTAAACTTTTGAATGTGGTATAAAGGAGCTAACATTTTTATGAGAGATAGAAAATAGGTTAATATAGACGTAGTGAAGTCAAAGATTTGCGGATGAGAGGGGGGGGGAGAGGGATGTGTGTATATAATATATTCAAGCGTGGAAATAGTGAAATTTTTATAGGTTTTGCGGGAGGAAAAGACTTTTGAATCGATGGTATTTTAAACAAAGTAGACGGCAAGGGGAACCCTGTCCTACGCCTATGTTGGTTAATGCGAATTCTCGGAGGAATAATAAAAGCTTATAATACACACAATAGAAAAGTTATATATAATTAGTCTCCAGTTTAATTTCAAATTGATAATAAATAAATGCCAACAATTCAAGTTCGAAAGACGTACTATGTTTTAATATAATATGTGTACAGTACAAATTAGATAGAAACAAAATATTTTAAATAATTTTCAGACTTATCAGTGAAAAAAAAAAACGAAGTATGAATACTTTGTGAATCATATTAAAAAAAAAAATGAACTGTTTTCTGGGGAGTAATTCAGTTACCGGGTGTCGCCTATTTTTGGCGACTTTTTTTTCTCGCCAACACCCGCTACTTGGCGCTTTTTTTTGTCGCCAAATTTTTCACGTGTGAAACACCATTTTAGAATACGATAAAATAATACAACATGTTGAGCACTGTCAGGAAATACAAATTACTTTAACACATTAAAATTCCACAGATATTCCACTTAAAAAAAAACAATAAAACAAAATACACCATCCATACTTAACACTAAAAATTGTCAGCAAATTCAGTAACAGGCAATTAAAAATGAGCAAACAGTAAACCACATTTAACTAAAAAAATTTCAGAATATTAAGCAATCTAGTTCTACAGCTATGTAAACTATGCAACCAGTGGACCGTTTTTAACTAAAAAAACCTCAATGGATTCAGCAACCTAGTTGTACAGCTATGTAAACTATGCAACCAGTGGACCGTTTATAACTAAAAAAACCTCAGTGGATTCAGCAACCTAGTTGTACAGCTATGTAAACTATGCAACCAGTGGACCGTTTTTAACTAAAAAAACCTCAGTGGATTCAGCAACCTAGTTGTACAGCTATGTAAACTCGGCAACCAGTGGTCCGTTTTTAACTAAAAAAACCTCAGTGGATTCACCAACCTAGTTGTACAGCTATGTAAACTAGGCAACCAGTAAACCGTTTTTAACTAAAAAAACAACAGTGAATTAAGCAACCTACTCATACAGCTAATGTAAACTGGGCAAACACAGGCCCGTTTTCAACTCAAAACAACATCGGTGGATTAAATAACCTACTTATACACATTTACAATTCACATTGAAAACCTTAAGCAATTGCAAAAATTCTTAAAAAAAAACACTTACCTTTATCTAAAGAAACTCCTGAAAAATATCCAAAACGCACAACAGCTAATAGCATAACACCAAAACGCTTTCTTTTACTAACTAACCACAAAACCAACATATACTAACCACACACCACAAAACACAAAACAAGAACTGACTCCAGATTTCAAATTTCC
Organism: Cheiracanthium punctorium; assembly: GCA_038373885.1. Classification (NCBI taxonomy): domain Eukaryota; kingdom Metazoa; phylum Arthropoda; class Arachnida; order Araneae; family Cheiracanthiidae; genus Cheiracanthium; species Cheiracanthium punctorium. Next base: position 4,072 of record JAWZYV010003972.1, on the reverse strand, counting down.
TCGTTTTAAAACCTCGGTTTACCGATTACAGTTAAATTGCCTTAACCAGTCACAAAATCCCTTTACCAAACATCCCGGTATCGTTTAATGAACCCACCGAGCGTTTTTTCATCAAACTACAGCATCATACAACACCTCAACTCAATCTACACAGGTTACAACAGACATCTGACTCTAAGGCTAAAGTAAACAAACTTTCGACCAAACTCCAAGTTTGGCGACACATCGGCGCTTGGCGAGGACACCCGGTAACCGAATTTCCCCCGTTTTCTGTGACTAATCACTAACACTGGCATAAATGAAAATAAATTATTTATCCGTTAAACTTTTAGAACTAAGTCAAGGCAGCCAATCAAGTCGAAAATAAGACAAAATTGATTTTTAATACTTCATTATGTATTTTTACGCATTTTTATTCACCATAAAATTCTATTGAAGGAAAAAAAAATGTTAATTCTATTAAAGGGGGGAAAGGGGTTTTGTAGATCATTGTCTATGTTCCCTACTCTTTACCCATTTATCCAGAAATTTATCGATCATTAAAAAATATTGATATTTCTAAAGGTCTTTATAAAATTATTACATTCTTATGCAATTACATTCTTATTAATAGCACAAAGATATACTAATTTTTAACGAAATATATGCGCTCCTACCTGCTTATCCAAACAACACAAGGAACCAAAGTTTATCTGTTGTCCACTAATCCAAACAACACATTCATAGTTCTTAAATGCACATCCTTTTCCATTTTTATTTTTATACTTTTCTAAGACTGAAAAAACATGCTGCACTTTTTCCTGTGTAGGTGCCATTTATGTTCTTTTCACGATCGCAAATCAAAATGAAGAAATGAAGGAAAGATCTGACACCACAAGAAATAGTTTTAGCTATTCCCTCCCGCGCAACCCTCACTTTCTTCTGGGAAGTCCATTCTTGTCTCTCACCAGTCCAGACTTGGATGAACAGAAGACGACAGACAACAACAACAACAACAAAAAAGAATGGTCATCTAAATATTTTCCCGGGGAAAAAAAAATAATAATACAAGCGAGCTCCTGGCTTCCTCCAAACGTCGGAGCTCCAGGGGAACTTCCTGTCTTCAGGGCATGCCTGTGCCTCCCCGTGAAAATTTTCCCAGCAAGCAGAACAAAAACTAAAACTGGGCAACTGTAATCGTTTTGTAATCCTCTCGTAATCAAAGCGACTACGATTACAGTCTCTTCGATTACGACTATCTGGCAAATGAAATTTCTAGATTACGATTAGACTACGATTACACGAAAAAATAAACTTCTAGATTACGATTACATGAAAAGTTAATTGCCAGATTACGATTACACAAGAAAATGTAATCGATTACAGTCGATAACGATTACACGATTATGATTACACGAAGTCTGCTCACAAGCGGGCCCTCTGTAGTGGTGGATACGCTGCAAGTATGCGGCGTTGAGAGTCATGGCCGGAGGGAGGCGCACACCGAAATGTCGACAGCCCGAGGCTGGATAGCAGATCATTCATGGCTCGGATCCCAGGGCTGACCCGTTTGGGGTCGCTCTCTCGACGAGAAGCTTACTAGTCCTCCATTAACGAACAGAGAAGGTTTCAGGTTTCGCTGACTTGCAAGCAGTGTTGTAGTCCTAAGAAAAAAAGTGGCGGGACGCTCATTTGTGACGAAATTTAACCTAAACTTATCGGATTCATTAAACGTAATTATTCCTTAAACAACCACTAAAACTAATTTAACCTGTTTATTAATTAATTAAAATGAACTCATTGTTAAATTATTGATTACTTGTTAATACCTTCATCTAAACTAAGACTTTTTGATCAACCGTGTAAGCTACTTAATTTGTTGTTGCGAACATGTATATCGGATTTGTGTGCTTGGCTCGAGTCCTCTTATAAGTCCTCTTCAAAAGAACAGCACAAGTGGGGATGCCCTCAGTGGGGGTCTTTCTAAGGGGTCCTCACCCGTATCCACACTAAGTTTTGGAGAAAACCATGGAAAACTCCGAACTGTTACGGACGCGCGATCGGAGCAACTTAATTTTTTTCATTTACAGTTGTCAACAATCCAATGTTGTTGTTGCTATTGTGAACACGCATAGCGCATTTTGTGTTCTTGGCCCGAAGTCCGCTTATAAATCCTTGTCAGAAAGACAACACAAGGGAGGGTGCCCTCCGTGGGGGTTTTTCCAAGGGGTCCTAACCCGTATTTACGCAAAGTTTCGGAGAGAACCGCGGAAAACTCCTAACGGTTAGGTCGACGGACGCGCAATGGGACCCGAATCCGGGACCTTCACACTTCGCCCGTCTACCATTTCCAGTAACATAACCATTGTGCCATGGTGAGGCAAAATTCCAATGTCAAAGTGACAGATTTTCTTTTGGATTATTAAGTGCCTATTCGCTACCCCGATTTTTCTCACTTTTTCTGCCATTCGGAAAGGCATTTTTTACTAAGAGTGCGTTCGGGAAGATTATAATCTGTTATATTCTTATGGATATGTTTTCACTACTGAAGTGTTTAAGAAAACCTTACAATCCCATTTGTAAAGTCTATTCAAACATTCAAAAGTTTCCTTTTGATTTTCATACCGATATACTTGCGCTCGCGCGAACAAAACGAAAATTTTAATTTCTTCACAGAATTTTTAAAAAGACCTTGTAAATGAGCGTCCCCCCTGAGAATAAAAAGTGAGGGGACGTATGGCCTGAAGTGAAAAAGTAGGGGGACGGCGTCCCCCTTCGACTACACCACTGCTTGCAAGTTCGAGAACCGTTTGGGCTCACGGCGGGTCTGCTACCTTTCCTCGATGACCGTTCCTTCTCTTCGCAGGTTTCCGTTTCTCATTTTTCTCCTCGCATCAAAAATTCTCTGCGTCTTTCCAGCCACTCCGAAAACGTTCTCTCGATAGCCCCGTTTTTTCTTCTCCCCACGCGAAGGGTACCACAGAGGGGGCAACAAAAAATACCCCAGCGGACGAAATCCGTCGCTGAGTGGCCAACAATGCTATAGATCTTGTTGCGGGACATAACTCCTCCTTCCAGCCTCATCTTCGGTGAGAACGGAGGCAGGGGATCCGATGGACCCCCCTCAGCAACAAAAACAAAGCCCCAAAACACAGGAATTAAGACAATGCTCGAAAACAGCCCCAAAACCAAAATTTGATATTAGGAGTCGTCTCCTCATCTCCTGCGCACAGAAAAGATACCAAACACTAGCTATTAATTCCAATTACCAATAAATAAATATGAAACCCAAAATTAAATGTAAACAGCAGGAGAGTACAGAAACTTTAACATTAAGGTATTTAAATTAAAAAGCTATTGCAAAATTAAACTTACATAACAAAAGAGGTAATTAAGATCTGAGGTAATTAAATAAGTAATTAATAAAACTATGAAGAGAGGACTCCGCAAAGCAACACAACAAATATGAATAATAACAAGGAGCAGAGTATTTCACAATTTGAAAAAAAGAAGAGAAATTCAACTATACTAAATATATACAGACAGTAAAATCTGAATTACAACGAATCTCAGTAGACCGAAAATCAAATTTGTAATTCTGAAAAATTCGTTAAAGGGATATTTTATTATAAAAAAATTGGTATTAAGGATTTTTTTTAAATAGAAATGTTTTGTTCATCTATCCGAAATATTCATAAAAGTTTAAATTTACCGTAAAAAATATGTTTTTAAACCTATTACTTATAACTACTAGTTTTGTAACTATTTGCATGTAATTTTTATTTTAGTGATCATTAAACCCGTAAGCAGGCGCGCCTACTTTTGTAACTTAAGCACTCGCATGGGGTAAATCTTACCCCATTTTTCCTCCTTTATATTTTTGTCTGAAAAACAAATTTGTGGACTTATAACGTAAAATACATCAGTTCTATTACGTTTCATGGGAAGAAATTGTGCTTTTCATATTTATTTAAAGATTTTCTAGCAGTTCCTTTAAACATCATGCTTTCTGAGAAGAAAATTTCATAGGATATGCTTTATACCTAAAAACACTCATTACTTTATTAATATGATATTAATTTCATTTAATAGC